>CM037852.1:89101305-89701305 GCA_021234595.1 Delia radicum | reverse complement strand
AAACTTCAACGCTTTGCTATTAATACTTAATGCCTTCTTTCTGCAAAATTTCATAAAAATCCGTTTATTAGTTTATAAGTTAAGACGATGTCGTTCAGAGGAATGCTGATAAAATCCTGTGAGTCCTTGGACTAAAGTCAGGACTTATTATTAAACATCTTACTTATATTTTATTTTAAAGAATTTTTAGTCAACTTGAATTGGGTTTTTAGATTTTTGAAAACTATATTCTTTTTAAAAATAATTAGTTTTTGAAATTTTACGAAATTTTGATTTTGAAGCTTTCTCGCTTCCAAACCGTGGACGGCACACGAAACATTTCTTCACAAAATATTTAGCAAATTCAGTTTTCCATCGGCGTATATTAACTTCTAAGCATAAAACGCTTATTTGACGCATTTGTGGTAAATTTTATGAAGACTGCCCTGAGGCAGCCTTACCCGTTAGAGGGTTAAGTTGTTAGCAATTTATACAACGTATAATATTTAATTTTTGAAAGTTAACTTCTATTAAAGAAATGTATTATTTATATCCCTAATAATTGAAATTATAAAACGATTTTTGGACTTTTATGACACTCTAATCTATCCATAAATTGTATGATTTCCTTAAAATGTATATAAAAATCTACTTTGACGCCTAAAAGTTATGGTTTTATTACAAAACATTCAAAATAGTCTTTTGTTTTTTAGACATCAATTAAAACGAGTCGACATTAATGGTTTTCGTTGCTCTAAAACTCATAACAGACTTGTTACTGATAAGCTGTCAATAACCTATTAATGCAATATGATACACAAAGGCTGGAAACAAATTTGTTTTTACAAGTTTAAACGCGAAGTGTGTATGTTTGATAAAACCTACAATAAAAAATCAAATATTTTTTGATTTTTTGAACTTTATCCTAAAAACAAAAAAATATATTAGCCATGCCACGTTAGAATTATGTTGTGCAAGCACAAACTCTATGAGGCCACTTAAAGACTCCCGTTTTTGTTTCTTTGTAATTCAAAAAAAAAAACATGGTTTTATACGCGATTTTCTTTTTTTTTAAACATACAAAATATGAAAACGGTGTGTAAAGTTGGAACATTCGTAGTTTCTTTAATATGTATATAGGATCATTATCATTTAAAATTCATTGGAATGCTACACTCCCTTCTTTTATACTGCGGACGAAAATAATTTTCCAGCGTCAAATATAATGCAGTTTATTCTTAAAATGCATTTTTCTAAAATTTAAAAAAAAACTATACATATTTGCAAAATATGTATTTTTTTTTTTTGAAAAAAGCTTATAGCATTTTTACAAAGAAAACACAACAATTTGTTATATTTTTTATTTTGCAGATAGTCCCAGCAAAACTTTAGTAATGGGTGCGATAAAGTAATGCATTACCTTGTAATGTGTACTCCTTACCTGTATCATTATTTTCCAACAAGAAATAATGCGTTACCGATAATTGAACACTCAAGGATTACCATGTAATGAGACCTCATTACATTTTACATTACTTCAAAACATAAAATAATGACTTACCGATCATCAATTACATAATGCATGAATTATAAACGTAAAGTAATTATTAATAGGTATTTTTGAAAATCTATTTATAGACACATTACTTTGTGATTTTTTTGTAAGCATGAGGCTAAGGTTTATATTTTTGATATCACGAACGAAAACACGAAGCACAACAACTCATTTACATTTTAAGCAATAACATATTATATGTATCGATAGCTCAGTTGGTAGAGTGCTCGCCTAACTAATTGTTAAATACCAGAGACCCCAGGTTCAAATCCCAGCATGACCACGTAATTTATTTAATAAAAAAAAAGGTTATTTATTTAATTGAAAAATATCGGAAAAAAAAGTTTTTTATGCTTTTTTTTATGAAAATCTATATATAGACACATTACTTTTTCCCACCATGTAACCATATAAGTAACCAGTCACTTTACCCCTACAAGATAATGAGTCCACCCATTACTTTTAGGCTCATCGCCTGTAAAATTCATCAGTGAAGTAAGGTGTAATGTAATGCGTGAAGCCCTATGGCGATACATTACTTACCCATGATTTGGTAATGTGTGGTTTTGCTGGGATCCTAATAAATTAAACTTTAAAATATACAAAAATATGCGGATTTTCTGTTTTCAAAAATTTAGTGTTTAACCCTTTTAAGCCCACGTATGCTAATGCGAATATCAGACTATTTATAGAAAGAAACATGGGGTTGGAAGAGTTAATAATTATATTTTTACTACGTGTTATTTTTGTAAGTTCGTTTATCTTTCAAGTACAGAAAAAATCTTAAATATGAAATGTATAGTTCTTAAAAGAGAGACATTTAAACGACACCTTACCACTACATTTTTAATTTTATCTTTTTAGTTTTGAAATATAAAAAAAAAATAACAAGTTGTTGTTTTTTTTTCCATAATTCATTAATAATAGATAAACCCCGGGAGTCACAAAATCGAAAGTGTTGTTTTTTAGTGAATATCCCATACTTTGTAAACATGCATCTGTTTTCAAATCGAGAGTATCCAAATTTGTGAAAAGTGCATTAAAAACAAATTGCAAAAAAATGCATTTCTTATTGAATCTGAAAAAAAATTAATTTTGAAGAAAAAAAAAAAAAAAAATAGGCGAGTGTACCAATCCAATGCAATTTAAATGCTGATTCAATAAATCTAAATCGCACATAAAACTGTGTAATTTTTGATATTTGAAAAACGTCAGTTTTTATTTCAAATCGGAAGAATCAATTTTAAAAATTCCCTTTTTTGGCCGGTCTTCCGTGGAATGGTCGATAATTTTTTTTATTCGTTTTTTTTTTCATATCAATATTGTCCAAATAAGAAAAAATTCACAAAATAATATAGACAAATTTCTTCAAAAACTAGTTTCTAATTTGCAAGTTTACTTTGGTAAGAGCACAACATCTGGGAATGGGAAGGAATTTCATAAATGGACTTTGGAGGATCCTCTTAAAAATACTTGAAACTACCTCGAAAAATTTCTGTTTGGTAATTATTTGACTTTTCATTAGTGTAGTTTTTCATATCAAAATGTGTGACCGACGTTAACCCCAGAAAACAGACCCTGCCAATCGATTGTTTCGGTTGCTGCTACAGAATTTTTCGGTTCTGATAACAACCATTCGACTGAAACAACACAAATCCTGCCATGACAATAGGATTTTGATTACCTCAACAGAAATTAGGTGACAACTACCAAAAAATTTGGTAGCGACAAACGGAATATTCCAATGGCTACAAATACGGTTGCTACATCCGAGTCTGTTCTGTGGGTGTAGTGTTTTAGAGAAAACCAAAAATGTCAGCTTCTTTAAGTGCAAAAAGAGAAGCGTATCTAAAAACTGAAATCTTTTCAAACATAAACTAGTCAAATTTAATCCAGGAAAAAAAAAAAAATAAGAAAATGTTGTCCAGCAAACACATTCCATGTTATTTTAATATTACTATAATGTTATTCGAACAGACAAATTTATATAAAAGTTATCGATCCTAAATAGTAAGCAGTGCACCTCATCTGGTACAATTTTGACGTAATTATTCTAACATAAGAACCAGTAGAATTGTCTACGTACACTCAAAAAGTCAGCAAAAAGTTTTGCTGAGTCAGCAAAATTTTAGTCAGAAGGGTGCTTGCAAAAAATTGCTAATGTCAGCAAAATCCTTTTTTTTTTTTAGCAAACAAACTTGTAAATTCAGCAAAAGTTTATCTAACTTTTAGTTGATGAAAAACTTAAAAATCCTCGCTAAAAATTAATAAAAGATTTGCTGAATACTAGTAGGCTGAAAAACACTCAAACAATTTGTAGAAAATTTATATTTTAGTTGATTTAGTTGATGAAAATCTTAAAAAAAATTTTGTGTTTCTTTAAAAAAAAATGGATAATACATTAAAAAACATAAAAAATTCTAAACATTGACGACATGAATTAATTTAATATCTGAAAATATATATTTAGAAATAATTATATATAGCATAAACAAAAATATATTTCATGTTAGAAAGTGTTTTGCAACCGTCAGATAATGACAATCGTAATTAATTTTTATATTAATTACTGTAGAATATTACTTTAGTTAGTCTCTTTACAGGAAGAAGAAGAAGAAAACATTTTTATTGAAAAATTTTACTGACACAAGGGATACACCAGACTGCCGCAGTTTCGTCCCCCTCCTGGGATACTTTCAACTACTTATTTCCATGGTTGTCTAAGTGATGACAATTTGGACCGAAGCTAAATGCAGTTGATAATTCTTGAAACAAAACAAAAACCTAACAAAATATGATATCAACATAAACAACCCTTTTTTTGCAAATAGAGAAAGAAAATTTAAAAAAATACCTATGATCTGTGTCCTTATCTTTCCCTTTGGTCTGTCTTCGTAAAGTTATATTTGTGTGCAATTTTTCCGCTTTCCATAAATTACCGCTATAAAAACTTAGTTTACAAATACACATGTTATTTTTTTTTTTATTAAATTTTAATATTTTTTTTTGTTTTTAATTTAATTAATAATAAATTTCTTTGACAAGCTGGAATCACCACAATATTTGAGTTTATTTGATCCACAATTTATATAAATACACATTTTTGGCGTTCAATTGTTGAAAAACATATACAAAAATCTTCCATGGTGGATTTTTTCATATGTCTTACAATAGTTGTACTTTTTAGCAGACTTGGGCTACGTCAATTACATTTCATAATCATTCACTTGTGAAATTTTTGTATATAACTAATGTTTTCAGACCTACTCTCACACTTGTGCGCCAAACCGCTTCCTTGGAAAATTTTCAATTTTGTCAATACCAGACATGGGACATATTACCAATATTTGTGTATTTATTTACAAGCCAATTACTTTTTTATTTCCAATTACACGTAATTGGGTTTAATTGAGTAATTACCCTAAAATTAAATACCCAGATGTTGTTACTAATCCCCATGTTTAGTATTAACAATTTTACAAATTTTCCATGGAAGCTATTAAACTCACAAGTATTAGCGTGGGTCTGATATTATTACTGATGTTGAAAAATTGCACATGTGAACGATTGTGAAATGTAATCGACGCCGCCCAAGTCTGCTTTTTAGTACTATTTTTCTCGTCTGCTTTTTAGTATTATTTTCCTCGTTCATTTTGCGAATATATTTCAATCTGGGTTTCGTCCATTCTATTAATGGGCTTATTAGCACCATCTTTTTAGCAAAATAAATTAGTAAAACATTAGTAAAATATTAGTAAAACATTAGTTCAAAACTGTTTAGTGCTGAATAAGTATAACTAATATTTCAGCTGAAAACACAAAAAAAATAGCTGAGAAATAGTATACTTGACTTACAAGACGTTTTACTAAGTTTTCTACTAACTTGTTTTTTGAGTGGCGAAATATTTTAAAAACTAGTGAACACAATTAGACGCCTTGATTTTAAAAAATATGTATTTCAAACAATGAATGCAAATATTTTTAACCCAAACGGTAAGGAATTTTTAAGAAGGTATTAAAATTTAAAATATGAACAATTAGTTAAAGTCAAATAGTTAAAATAGATGTTAGAACAATGGGTCAAGCGAGAATGCGAAAATTCGCTAGGTCTCGCAAAAAGTGGCGAAATTTATTTATGTTTAAAAAGTTAATAAAATATTATATAATTCCAGATATCAACTTTATTTATAATCTATTTACTTTTTGTATAATTAACATTTGAATTTGTAAAAAAATTTTCGTTTACACCCTTTAAATGTTTTCTTAAGAGAGCTTTTTGAACAACAAAAGAATACAATGAATGGATATTTATGATTTTTTTTGCCTTAAGAAAAGAAACACTTGTTCTTTTAAAATGATTTTAAACATGACAGGTTAATTTAAGAAAAAAAAAAATTATTTGAAATATGGTTCAAGTTATAACATAGCTATAAATAATTTAATAGATAAAATTACCCACAAACTGATTACACTACTCAACAATTTTAAAATTTTTGCAGAACCTGTCTTTGAAATAAATATTTTTTAATACATTCCTACATTCTTAAAAGCTCTTCTCCCAAAACTTCTGCCAATCATAACTGCTATATTCAACAACATTCTCACCAAATTGTTGGAAAACTTCGAAGATAATTCCTATTCCAAAATCAGGCAAAGATTATCGCCCAATAGCCATTCTTTCATTTCTGTCTAGACATTGGAAATTATAATATACTATCAAATGAACAATTTTCTTCAAACACTTAAGCTTTTATCTCCGAAACAATCAGGATTCATGAAAGGACGAAGTTGCAAAACAGCCTTGGTTGATGTAGTCGAAGATCTTAGAGTACAACTAGACAGTAATATGGTTTCCTTTCTGGTGCTTCTGGATCACAGCAAAGCATTTGATACTGTAGATCACTCGATCCTAATGGCAAAACTCGAAAAACTATTTTTCTTCTCCCGCTCTGCATGTAAACTCATAAAGTCATACCTTGAGTGTCGCTTCCAGTTGGTTCACGTTAATGGACGGAGTTCTAATGTTCTAAACATAAATAGAGGTGTACCTCAAGGTTCAATACTTGGGCCGCTGCTTTTTTGTCTGTACATTAATGATCTCCCTGATGTCTGTACCAATTGTAATATTCAGATGTATGCTGATGATGTTCAATTATATGCAAGTTCTAAATTTAACAACCTTAACACCTGTGTCTCTAACATCAATCACGACCTAAACAACATTCACCAGTGGGCAACAGATAGTGCTTTATGCCTAAATCCCGCCAAATCAAAATGCATATTCATCTCAAAAAGTAAACGTATGCTTGACCCAAATATCAAAATAAGCATTAATAACTCTGCAATTTCTTTTGTTCAATCGTCAAAACACCTGGGAATAACCTTTAATGATCGTCTCACATGGGCCAATCACATCAATGGTGCCGTCGGAAGGGTTCATGGGATGCTAAGAAATCTGTGGTCTGTACAACTATCAACCCCTTTTGATATTCGAATGCTTTTGGCTAAGACATATCTCATCCCTGTGCTCTTATATGGATGTGAAGTCTTTGCAAACTGTGATACCCATGATTTTCATAATCTTAATGTTGCTTACAACAATATAGCCAGATATGTATATAACAAGAGCCGTCGTGCAAGCATATCTCTTTTCTCTTATCGCTTATTTAATATGAGTTTTCGTGATATACTAAACTTCAGGAGTCTACTATTTTTGCACAAAATCATTTATACTGAACAGCCAAGTTACCTCTTCTCCAAAATAAAATTTAGTGGGTTACCCCGTGGGAAAAGAAACATAAAACTTTAATGTCAAAGAGACAATTCTTCATTTCAACAGATAGTCTTTGGAACAAACTTCCCTACAGAATTCAAACCATAAGCAATGCATTGCAGTTTAAAAAGGAGTTACAAAATCTTTTTAACTTGTCATAAACTCGTAAACTTTGTCATTATCAAATTGGTTTTCTTAACTTTAATTACACTAATTTTATATTTCATTTAATAATTCATTCTTAAAATTATAATTTTGTTTTCCTATTTAACTTTTTGTTTTTCTTAAAATTGTTATATTTAATTATCAATTCAAATTGTATATATTTACACTACTAGCACTGTCATTTATAAGATATCAATCTTGTTGTGCTAGTTTATAACTAATTTTCAAATAAATAAATAAAAATAAATAAAAACTGGATCCAATTCTGTCAAAAACGACTGATTTGCAGTTTTTGACTGACGACTGATTTTGCTTAATTTTTCAAGATTTAACCGCAAAATCATAAGAATATAAATATTTATAAAATTAGCTTACATTTGACTATAATTACGTCGGTGTTTGCTTCAGTATTTTTCACTGGTATTGGAAGGAAGTTGAACATTTTTCGTGTTTAATTTTATCCTTTTAAGTCTTATGTATTCTAAAAAAAAAATTTTAAATTGTATCTCTACGCGTAAACTAAACATTTTACTGAACTCATTTTTGTATTTAAATTTCAAATACATTGAAACTATTCTGAAATATATAGAAAAAAGAATATTTTTGTAAAAAAAATGGAGTATGTACACTAAAAAAAAAAAATGGTGAAAATTTTGTTAAACGTCTATTTAAAATATTTAAGCTTTCAGCAGTTTTTTTTTGCTGCCATCGCGTTTTGTACTGTAAAAAGACTAGATGTAGATATGTGGTATGGATAAAGTTTAGAAAAAAGAAAAGATACAAACAAACACAACCAATATAAGACTTACACAAAAAAGCAACCGCGTTTAATTTAATTTTTTCTTTTGTATACTACTAGCGTTGCCAGACGGACTGGATTCGGCTGGATTGTGCAAATTTTTTATGTTTGTCCAGCTAAAACAAAATTTGTTCAGCTAAGTCGAAATTTTGGAAAAAAAAATCAAACAAATTCGTTTTAAGTTATAAATAAATAGTCGAAATTTTCGAAAAAAAAAAACAAACAAAATCGTTTTAAGATATAAATATTCTTATTAGTATTGGAATGTGTTGTTCCTTGAACCGATTAAAATTAAAACATCTGTAGCTCTTTGGTAAATGAAAAAAAAAAGATTTCTTACAATTAAAATAGGATTATTTTTTGGGACATTAAAAATTCATTGTTTTTTATAATAGCTCAATTATAGCAAAATTTAAAAAAAATTGAAAAACAGTGTCAACGTACAATTTTGGTTGTACTTTAAAACGAGTAGTTTGTAACTTGAAACAATACTTAAAGTAGTGGCAATATCGTGCTTTTTAATCAGCAATATATTTTTGTCGTTCAATAAAAATGTTAACAACAAAAATAAAAATTAATATGATTTTTGAATAGAAAAACAATATTAAAAATTGTTTCAAAGTACAAAATAAAATTGTTTCAATGAATATTTGCAATTGTGTATAAAGAAACGTTACATAAAATGCTGAAAATTCAATTTAAACGATAATATTTGTATTTAAAATTATTATAATCAAAAATTTTGTTGAAAATCAATATTAGAAATTTTTACAAGGTACAACCAAGAACTGTTTCAAGATACTATAATATCTTATGTCCGCTTTGCACCTAAATGATCTACACGATTATCTAGAACGTGGTTTGTTTATTGATGACATTAACCTTAGAGTCTTATTGTATGCAGACGATATAGTTTTGCTTGCCGATGAAGTGTTAGTTTTACAAAAAATGATTAACAAATTGGAGAAATACTGTCGTTTATGGGCAATGGAGGTAAATCTCTCCAAATCGGAAATTATAGTGTTTAGAAAACAAGGTGGAAGACTAAGCTCAAACGAAAGTTGGACGGTTAAAGGTGTATTGTACGAATTGTTAACGATTATAAATATCTTGGAATGGTTCTTACTCCAACAATGTCATTTGTAAACCAAAAAAACCATGCAGCTAAAACTTGTTTAAATGTTACATGGAGTAACTTTATTGGAAAACGTGAAGTATCTCTAAAGGCTAAATGGAAATGTATGCCGGTGCATCCACTCCTACGGATCTCAAATATGGGGTTACTATTGTTTTGCGGACGTAGATAAACTGCACAGATTTCTCATAAAAAGAATTCTCAAACTCCCAGAAAACACACCGAATTATGTACTTTTATTACAAACAGGTCTAGAAGTTGGACACTTTTATACATATGCTTTGCATCTAAAATATATATATTGAAAACAGTTTTGATTATGGAAATGGTAGATTACAACACCAACTTTCTTTAAAAGTAATCGAGAAAAATACTTATTGGTACAAGGATCTTAAAAAACCGGATGACACAGTATAGTGTAGAAAATGCCTACATCAATCATAGTAAAAATCAATGGAAAAGTGTTAGCTGCATGTTGTTAGAACAGATGAAAAATCAGGATCACCTCGATTATGTCACATTATGTCTTTAAAAAAAAAAAAAAAAAAAAAAAAAGCCAGACTAGATTCTATAGGTTGTTAGACTTTTTCAAAGGTGTTACGTATTGTAATATGTTGTATACACAAAGTCAAATTTCTTTAATTTTAAAAGCTAGAGGTGATGTGTTGTGGCTAAATGGCAACTCCTACCAATTAGGGGATAGCCGACTTTGTTCTATGTGTAATCTAAGAGAAATAGAAACAATTCTACATTTCTTGGGTATATGTCCAGTTTCTAAATGAGATTCGTCTTCGCTTTTTTCGCAGCAACTCCTACCAATTAGGGGATAGCCGACTTTGTTCTATGTGTAATCTAAGAGAAATAGAAACAATTCCGCATTTCTTGGGTATATGTCCAGTTCTAAATGAGATTCGTCTTCGCTTTTTTCGCAGCATAAGATTGTCTGAAGTACAATAATAAATATTTTAAATTGTGTTAAAGATGCTAATTGGTCTAACCTCTTTAATTATCTTAAAGTAGCTTTAAACTATAGAAAAATGTTAGTAGCTGAATTCAATTTCTAACTTATAAAAACAAAAAATTAATCAAACTCAATTTTCCGGCTGAGGGTTTTTTAAAAACCAAGCTGTATATTTCGTTATTAAAAATTTCTTAATTTTTTTGAAATAATTTATTTATTGATACCTAGTGTAAGAATTATTGCAAAAGTTTTGAAAGAAAAAATAAAGAACCTCTATCTATATCTATCTATCTACACTCAGGGAACTTCTGTTTTAAAATATGTAGTTGTTTGGGTACTAATTCAGTTTCATTATTTTTAATGTAAATGTAAGTCATTTGTAGAACAAATAAAATTTTTAACTAACCTTTTAGTTCATTTAAAAAAACAACTCACATCAAATGACTGTTTTACGATTTTACATTCATTTTTTACAGTTGTTTTTTGTTATTTAAAAAAATAAAAAAAAATGTTTGGTTTATTTTTTACTACCATGTGGTTCATTTTTACTACAATTGTTAGTCATTTTTTGAACATTAAAAAACAAATGACAATGTTAGTTGAATTTAATGAAATGTAAGTCGTCCTTTTTTTAAATGAAATTTCATTTGTTTTTGACTACAATTGCTGTCGTCTTTACCAACATAATTTCCTAAGTGTTTCTATCTACAATATTTTATGATAATTTAATACTTTCTCCGTTATTTTCAGAAGGTCCCGGGTTCGATCCCCGGTGCCGGCAACATCAAATTAATATGTATGAGTTTTTTCTATCCCTCATACGCATCGCAATTTTCACCTTCGGTGTTCCCATAGCAATTAACCCCACCGAAGTAAAATAATGAATCAGGGCTATGAACCAAAATGCTTCAATAAGTTCGCCAACTCTCCATCAGGTGGCGAGCAACAACTGTTCTAAGACTTATCATCTCGCGCAATTACAGTGTTGTCATGTCTGAAGCCCTTCATCTTTCCCCACCTTTCATCTCGATACTATCCCTTTCCAAAGAAAGCAACACACTAAATATAGGAAGTATTTCCTGAGTGTTGCCTCTCTTTAAAAAAAAAAAAAAAAAAAAAAAAAAAAAATATGAAAATTACATTGTATTTACTAAAATTGTTATTACACTTATTAAAGGGAATGCTTCTAAAGAATTTTATCTCATCTTAAATTTTTAAAAATATTTACTCTTGCATTTCAACTTACAACAACGAATTTTCTTAGCAATTACAAAATTAACCCATTAATGCCTGCTCATAGATCGGCTCGTACGATCTTAATCAAATTTGGATATATGTATGTGTCCGGGGAAGTTGATAGGAACAAAAAAAAAAAAAATGTTTACCTGTACACACACCTGAGATATGACATGGGTATTTAAATACCCAACAGGCATTGGTGTAATAGTTGTACTTTGAGTTTGCCATCTCTGCCAAGAAATTAACATGCTATTGTTGACATTTCTATACTGTTTTCATTCGTTTAGTGTCATTTTTATACATTATCATCCCACATGTAAAAAAGAAATCACAGTAATAAGAAAAAGGTGTAATAAAATAGAAAAAAGTTATAAGCTTGCTGCATATAAACAGTTGTAAGTACAATAATTTTTTATATTATATTTGACAAATATTTTCATCGTTTAATTATGAATATATTCATCCATTTTCAGATTGTCGTTATCTAAAACGGAATATTTGGATTTAAATTGATTCGTCGACAGAAAGTTCTGACTGCTATCGAAATGCAAGCTATTTTTGATAGTTGGTCTGATGAAGATAGTGATGGAGGAGAGAATTTTGTAGAACACGCAGACACCGTTGACGTCATAATAACGCCACCCGATGTCGTCGACAATCTCAGTGATAATGAGGAATTGGACGACAATGTTCAATTGTTGCGCGATAAACAGGAGTTGCCTCGGGAGATTGCCGGACAGTTTGAAATTGAATGTGTTTACGATGACAGCAATGAGCACATGTCATCGAGTGGTGATAATGATATGGATAACGAAAATGAACCCGAAATTGAAGAAGAAAATGATGCGCCCTTGGCCTCAACATCTAGTGGCCGTGGTCGTAAATCAACTCTAAAATCAAGAAAGAACCCAGAATTGATCACGAAATGAAACCAAGATGGTCTCGGTCGCAAAATTATCAATTCGATAAAATTCCATTTGATGATACGGCAACTTCATACAAAGCGTTGTATGAACAAATTGAAGCTTTGAATCCTGTGCAGATTTGGGAAAAATTCATTGATGAGGAGGTCTTGATCCTCTTGGTCACTTCCACCAACCAATATGCTGTGACCAACGTTTTTGGGCGTATTGTATATTATTGGTTACAACACCTTGCCACAAATACATAGTTATTGGTCAAATCGAGAATCTTTGGGTCCAATTTCTCGAGCCATACACCAATGGTCCGTGCCAAACGGTACGATTGAAAGCAACCTAAAATGGTGACGATTGAACAACCGCATTTAGTCAACCAATACAATAATTTCATGGGAGGCGTGGACCTTTTTGACAATGCAATGAACAATTACCGAATTCGGATTCGGGGAAAAAAGTGGTACTGGCCATTAATCACAAATGCGTTTGATGAGGCTATGGTAAATGCATGGAAACTTCATTGTTTTTTGTCGCAAGTACGAAAAGAAAACACCCATGTCCCAATACGAGTTCCGAGTAGAGGTGTGTGAATCGATTATGATAAAGTCAAATTGTCGTCATACGGGTAGAACGTCCGCTTCCGGGGCACAACAGGTTATGCGTTACGACCGTATGGATCACTTCATTGGAAAACTTAATTCTCGTCATCGTTGCTCTCAATGTGGTGGCAAAACTGAATATGGTTGCTTGAAGTGCCAGGTGAACTTGCATTCTGCTCCCTGCTTCCTGGATTACCACAATGGTGTTCAGTCAGATGAGAAGAAAACTGCTAAAGCTAAATAATTTATTTTTAACAAATATCACGTTTTCTAAATAAAAACACAAACTTTTTGATTAAAATGTGAGTTTTATTCAAAATAAAAGTAAATATTTCGTTATTGCAAAAAATTTTTATTTTTAGTACACACCATGGACTGTTGGGTATTTAAATACCCAATTTCGTTAGAACTGAACTCACAGCCAGGTGTGAAAACTTATTTCTGTTCGGCTTTCTCTATTAAATAGAGGATACCAATAGCTATCCGGTAAGGGTACACGTTTTTCGTAATTGCCATTTTTCTATGTTTGGAGGCACTTTTCCTTTCCATTTTCCGACAGTGAAAAAACCGCTATTTTGACCTGTAAAAATATAAATTTAAGCCCCAAAAAAATATTTGGTTATATTTTTTTTATTTAAGGCCCATCTTTCTTCTTTGTTATAAAAAAAAAAAAATACCGTGATATCTTTCAGCTGGTCCGCTCTAGAATTTTTTTAATGTCAACACTTTATTGGGTATTTAAATACCCATTAGGCAGGAATGGGTTAATACATGAAAATTTAAGCTTAACATTAGCGTAAGGAGGAATAAAACACCTTGCAGAGGAAAAGTTTTTTTTTTTTATTTAAAGTTTCAAGGTACAACACTCTACCTTACATTTAACAGTTCACAGATTTGAGAGACTGAATTGAAAAATTTTTAGTTTTATTGTAATTTAAAACTTTATGATCCCAACAATGTGCAAGAAGACAAAACTTGACAATGTTTTCTTCGTTGAAACATGTCTATCTTTTTTTCTTTTTCAAAATCTAGCTTTTTTAATCGGAATGTCCAGCTTTTTGTGAATAAGGCACGCATGTTCACATAGAAATTGTGAATATTAAGAAAATATTATTAAAACAATAAAAAATCAAATAAACTAATTTAAAAAATTTACTAAATGCATGATATTTAAATTTAAATTTTAAAGTTGAAGATGCAGGCGAAAACAAAATACTCTTTGATGATACTGTTCAAAACAAAATTTTGATAAACTGAGGATGCAAGCAAAAATTATGTATAAAATACGCTTTGGTGCGACTGTACAAAACAATTAATGCCAGTCTCCGGTAGTGGTTTTAAAAAGATAAAGAGGTTTTATGATATTTAGCGGTGTTTTGAATATTTATTTTTAGTTTTTTAGAATTATCGTTATATGAAAAATGTAAAATTGCGTCATACATATACATTAGGATGTCCCATAACATAACGATTTGTCAATTTTCTTTTATTACATCAAATGATGTCGATTGTCATTTTTATAATATAATAGTTATTATTAACAAAAAAAAAAAAAAATAAATTGGAAAACAGATAATTCGAGTTTGTATTTAGAGCGACTAACTTCAAGGACATTTTATGAAAATTGCTTATTTTGTAAAAAATTTAACAAAATTTTAATGTTTTCATCAAAGTTTTATAATTTTCGGAAAATATCACTTAAATTTATAAAGACTTTAATTATTTTTACTGTTATTTTAAAAAAATCTTTAACAATTACAAAATTTACCCATGTAACGTAATTTTAATTATGACTACAAGATTGTTAAACTTTTAAATTGATAAAAAAAATGTCAACTTGATAAAAATGTGCAGATTAACTTTTTCCAAAAAAAAAAAGTTTTCTTCCATTTGGAACCATTTGTAATAAAACTGGGTGCTGTAATGACAAATCTATTTCTAAGGGGCACCCTAGTATACATACATGCACGTAAGTAATTGGGAATTACTATGTTTTGTTCTTAATGTTGTTAATAACATAATTTGTTTATTTCCACATTTTTTTTTATTGAATTGTATTATGTTAACGATGTGGAAGTCCTGACATGTTTATATAAATTTTAAACAATCACAAAAAAATAGATTTAAATTTCAGCAAAATAAATTAAATAAAGTTTATTTTTTTTTTTGATCAATGGTTATAATCTTTAACTTCAAACTCATATGTATATTAGTTCTCATGTAGTGAGTAAACTAGTTCATATGTATGTTTGATGTTTGGCGTGGGATTGTTACCGCTTTCAAAACGTGTTCTGATGATGGGAACCTAGAAAATTCCCGAAATAGATCTATCAACACATTCCTGAAAGGGTCAACTAATAAATTTGAAAACAAAAAAACTCTATAGATTATTTGTTAGGACAATATCCTAATGAAGAAATATAGAGTATGGCCTCGAACTTGAATAATTTTCATTTTCATTGCACAATTAAAGGTCGAAAAAAACATAATTTTTATTTTTAATAAAATTATAACAAACTTGTTAAAAGGTTATACTAAGTTTTACTAGTTTTTTTCAATCTACTAAGCTCCAGCAAACAATGTTGTTGATTTCAACAAGTCGATTTGCATTTGCATTGAACTAATTTTTTGCCAAAAATCAGCTCACTGATTTTCAGCAAAACACTTTTGCAGATGTTAAAATTTTTTCCGCAAGGGATCCTCCCAGCAAAACGATTGATGACTCAACTAACTTTTTTGTTAACTTTGCGGACATTTTTTGTGAGTGTAATGTAAATATAAAAACAGTGATATTTCAAAAACTAAAAATGCAAACAAAAATTTGTTTGCCAGATCTAGAGCCAGCGTACATAATTCTATTAGAAAATGTGTATTACAAGGACAGATTTTGAAGAAGGGTGCAAATTCTTCATTAGTATTGTTAATAGTTTGTTAATTATTTGTATATGATTTAATACTGAAGTGGGTTAAGCAGTGTCAATTGTCCTAAAATTACCAATCCTGCGAATGGTAAAGGGAGGACATACCACTTAACCAGAATGCTTATTAACAATAAAAAGCCAGTTGGCCAGAATTTTACCCATTGGAAGCTGTTTAGTTTTCGTTTATTTTATACGACATGACCCTTTTGCGACAGTCTTGTGGTATGCCCATCTTTGGTTAGTACTGTGGTATGCCACTATGTAGTTTAAAGCAGGACAAATGATCCCCTCCTATGACAAGCCACTGTTAAAGTTGCCAATTGTTTACATAGGGTAGGGTTTAGCAGAGGACCGGTCTCTGGTACGAAGGGACCGCTCCTGTGGCACACGCAGAACCGGTCCCATTCCCCATAGGGTAGTTTATGCACAGTAAGTTGTTCCAAGTTGGAATTCACACAACCATTGAAAATCACACAACACTTAAAATATGCCATTGTGAAAATAGATTAAAGAGAACAACAAGATGTAGGACGCCTAAAATCAACTTATGTATTTCTAAAAGTTAGTAATTTCTGTTTAAAAGAAAACTTGTTTCATTACTTTTAATATTTGGGTTTATATTTTGTTTCGCGTTTGTTATTTTATTTTTTAAGTTACAAAATCATATAAAATCTTTGTAAATTTTTTCAAATATCCTTTTGCGATACGTATTTCGAACACAACCATGATTTTCAAAACAAATTTTGGAAAAACAAAAACAAAATTTGGAAGCGTTGTTCAGGCATCAGTCTATTCATGTTGAAATGCCAAACCGAACTAAACATAAATCACTTAACAGCTGACAAAATGGCCGCCAGTTAAAAAAGTGTTGCCAACTTTAAGTTCTATACCTGTATAAAAAACACCCTCTACTAGAAACCCACTATTTTTTTTTTTGCAAAGCATGTGTTTTGCCAGTACCACCCGCAAAATTCTTTGCTAATATTGTTTTTAAAAATAGTACAACGAATAGGAAGCATTTTTATTTTATTATATTTCTACACTTAAATATGAGGTATAAGACTGAGACCGAACTGTATTACTGCTTTTTAAATGTGTTTTATTAGAAATTAATTTAAGCTATTTTAAAAACACCAAATTTGTTGATGTTATCTCCGACAAACTTTACCCGCTCTTCCAGCGCATATGGAGGGAACAGGTTATACCACAAGAATGGAAAGAATCTATTATTGTCAAGCTGCCAAAGAAAGGAGACAAAAAGAAATGCGATAACTGGAGAGGAATTTCACTGCTTCCAACTATTGCTCAAATCTTCAATAAAATTATACTAAATAGAATAGCAGAGCACTTGAACAGTATGATACGTAAAAACCAAGCAGGCTTTCGGGCAGGAAACTCATGCATCGATGATATATGCACTACAAGAATTATAATAGAGCAGTCCTCCGAATATAATGCACCGCTATTCTTAGCATTTATAGATTACGAAAAAGCCTTTGATGCGCTCAGTCGGAAATATATATGGCAAGCTCTCCTATCGAGGAGAATACCTGAAAAGATAATCAACATTTTAAAAAATACCTACCATGGAACTTCTTGCAGAGTTTTGCATGATGGAAGTTTAAGTGAACCTTTTTTCACCACCAGCGGCGTTCGTCAGGGCTGCGCTTTATCTCCACTACTCTTTATCACAGTTCTGGATATGGTATTCGAAACCCTGGATATTAACCCTACTGGCATAAATTGGAGAATGTTTGATAAGTTAGGAGATCTGGAATATGCAGACGATGCAGTTCTAATAACAAATACGTACACAGACATGCAAGCAAAGATTGATAAATTATCAAATGAATCGCTAAGACTTGGGCTAAAAATAAACACTGGAAAAACTAAGACTATGAGGATCAATACAAATAATGAGACGTACTTCAAAATATATAACCAACAAATAGACGATGTTAAACGGTTCGAATATCTAGGCAGTGTTTTAACAACAGATGGCGGCGCGAAAGATGATGTAGTTAACCGAATAAGAAAAGCTCAAGGCGCCTTTGCATCACTAAAAAATATATGGTTCTCAGAAACGATTGAACTTAAAACAAAAATTAACATATTTAATGCTTGCGTAAAATCAATTTTACTTTACGGATCTGAAACTTGGTTCATCACTAACAATTTAATAGCAAAGCTTCAAACCTTCGTAAACCGCTGTCTACGATCCATTCTAAAGATTTGGTGGCCACGTACTATTTCCAACGAAAGCTTATGGCTAATTACTGGACAACAACCCTTACATAAAGATATAACCAATAGAAAATATAGCTGGCTCGGCCACACTTTAAGAAAGAACGAAGACGATATTGCGCAATTAGCTCTACAATATAACCCACAAGGTCGTCGATCCAGAGGCAGACCAAGGACAACATGGCGCAGAACAATAGAATATGAGACCAACCGAACAATTAACCAGTTAAGATATATAGCTAATGACAGAAATGAATGGAAATCCTTTGTAAATAGACTAAGTTTATAATTTGATTAATAAAATAAAAACATGTCTTAATAATAATAAATAAATTTGTTGAATTACCAACATTATGCCAACGGTGGCAAGTTTGTTTAAACCAACGGTTGGCCACTGTTATCAATCGGGTAACAGGACAATGCTGTCAAGTTGGTTAATCCAAAGTTCTGCCAACCCATGACCGACCGTCGCCGACGCTTTGCCGATGCTTTGTCAACACTGTGACGATTGTATTTTTCTGCCTGGGTATCTATCTATCTTCCATCTCTCCTTATATTATTATTCTTATCTTTTCTTATATATAAATAAAAATCAAATGTCGTTCTTTGATAATCGCATCACTTGAGAACGGCTAGAACGATTTGGCTAAGTTTTTTTAAATGTTAGTCATAGTCCAACTTAATTTTTTACGGAAAGAAACGTTGACCACGCCCACTTTTTTTGATTTAAAAACATTTAAACATGTGGATTTGGTGGGTAGTCACACCAACAGTTGCAAAGTAATGCAAGGGTAAGAAGTTTAACTTATTACCTGGTAACATGTTCCGTAATATCAACCTATTACCGAGGTTTTGTTGGTATGTATATGTATATTGACTTTATAAAATACGCATATATCATTTATTAATAATTTAAGAATTAGTATGTTAAAATTAGAGAACGAACATCCCAAATGGTTATAAGATAAATTTTGGAGATATATGATATGATTTTAAGTTTAAAATTAGTAAGGCACACCTTCTTCTTAACACATCTTAAATCGAACAATAAGTTGTCAACGTTTACAGAATAAACTTACATTCTTTAGCTGACCAATACAGCACAGTGGGATAAATCACAAAATTTTTGAAAACAATTCGGAAATTTCTTACTTAGTGGTTCGATTGCAATGACATTTGGAACAGGCATAAGGGACGTAATATCGAGCTTAATTTTGATTTTGAACCTTCCAAACCACCGGGCCACCAAAATCAGGGAACTTGTAGCATATAACATTTTGATTGTTCATTCTTTTTTTAAAAAAAATGTTTGATTTGTATTTACTTTTCCCCACAGCCTCGATTTTAAGGCAAATATCAATTATAACCCTCTGTTAAAAATTATGCACTCCTCCAATTAGGTTGTAGATACTCCAACATATACCTAATTTACTGGATAAGTCTCTACCAATACCCGCCTTAAATGTAGACATGCCAACAAAAAATGTAAAAAATCCCATTTTTGAAATTTTTTATTTTTGGGAATTGTGGGATTGCTTACAGTAAATCATAAATTCGGACATAAATTTCACATTTCTGACTTAAAAGTCTACTTAAATCATTGGATTATGATTATTGATAAATATTTTATTCAAAACTGAAATTGTTACCTTCCTATTAGGATGACCCAATTTTTTTTTTTTTGGTTAACTGTATGCAATCCCACAATTCTCTAAAATAAAAAAAATCTAAAAATCGAATTTTTTACATTTTTTGCCGCCATGTCTATATACCTACTAAATTAGGTATCTACAATTGGAGTATCTACAACCGCTTCTGCTACCCAATAATTGAAGGCGTTCACAATTTTAAAATGTATACTTGCCTTATAAATGTGGTAAGATTAGAAGCGGCTGGGGGTAAAAGTTTATACAAATCAAAAAATTTGTTAACACAACTTGCTTTTGTATAAAAACACCTTTCCGGATAGTATGTACACTTTATATGTTTAGAAAGAAAATATTTATCTGGAGCTAAAAGACCGTTGGTGTTTTTTGGGAAAAGTCACAAAATTTGATTTTCTTTTTAATTTATACACTTAAAAAAATAAGTTAGTCGTAAAGTTAGAAAAACATCTTGTAAACCAGGTATACTATTTTTCAGCAAATTTTTTGCTAAAATTATGTTTTAAACTAAAATTTTAGTTAGCACTTAACTGTTTTGAACTAATGTTTTACTAATATGTTTTACTTTTAAATTTTAAAAATTAAAACCAAAAGTTTATTTTTCGATCTTTTATCATCCATTATGATGTGAGCAAGATTATTCGAGTTCAAGATCATTTGTTTTTTGTTAAACAAAAAACCGTGCAATATTTATTTATTACTCAAAAAAGTTTTTGCCCGCTTTCTTATAGCAGACTTTATCTACTGACAGGTCCTTACATGTTTCATTTCGCGTCACCGAAAATCATCAGAGAACCAATGTAGAAGGGCTAGAATTATTCTACCCAAATTTTGAAGGAACGGCAAAAAACTGATTTATGGTCCTAATACTATAGTCAGAAAGTGTTGTTGTTTATTTAATAAACAATAAAAACACAGTGTATTATGACTAGAGATTCTAGTCTATACACGAACAATGTTTATTACTTAAAAATGTTTTATTTTTGATTTGAATTAGTTCAATTCTTCCAATTTTGTTTTTTACTTCTCATCGAGTAAATATAACAATACGGGTAAAGCGTTGATCTTTTTCCTTCAAAATTTGGGTAGAATAATTCTAGCCCTTCTACATTGGTTCTCTGATGATTTTCGGTGACGCTAAATGAAACATGTAAGGACCTGTCAGTAGATAAAGTCTGCTTTAAGAAAGCGGGCAAAAACTTTTTTGAGTAATAAATAAATATTGCACGGTTTTTTGTTTAACAAAAAACAAATGATCTTGAACTCGAATAATCTTGCTCACATCATAATTTACTAATATATTACTAATTTATTTTGCAAAAAAAATTGTGCTGATTAGCAAATCAATAGTGTGAACGACAACCAGATTAAAAATTATACTCAGAATGAATTAGATGTCAAGATGTAGTAGTGACGAGGAAAATTATACTAAAAAGTACAACTATAGTAAGACACATAAAAAAAAATCAACCATGGAAGATTTTTGTATCTGTTTTTCATACATAAAACAAAATTGTGGATTGAAGCAACTTAAATTTTGCGTTGAGACCGGCTTGTGAAAATAATTGTCTATTAATTAAATAAATGACAAAAATATTTAAGATATTTTTTTTTTTTTTTTTATTTTATTAATTAACTAGCTGACCAGACAAACTTTGTTTTGCCTTCAAATTTTAATTGTAATTAATTCTTTAAATCAATAAATTTCTTTTACGCAAATAATAATATATTTTTATGTTAAGTGTACCTGTTAAACATGAATTGTTACTTAAAACCATATCATAAAATTTATTGTTTACTTCTTTACCTTTTTTATTTATTCTAGGACTATGAGGAACGCTAAAACAATTTTTAAAACATTATTAAATAAGCTTGCAAAAAGTCTTGAATGTGATAATTTATTTTAATGCTTATTTGTTTTTTGCTTTTGGTACCACGCCCATTTATCCCATTCCGCCCATTTTCAGTACGACTACTAATATTTGTAATTGATGGACTCGTACAAAATTTGAAGGCTATATAGCTTATATAGAACCCTAGATATTTAATATTAATATTAATTTTGTATATGAGCTAAATAATCACTTTGTATGGGAGCTTCCACGCCCACTGGTATGATCCCGCCCAATTTTCCCATGACTATTCATAATATAATCAACGTGCACAAATTTCTAAGACTCTGGCTATTATAGAACTGTAGATATATGATATTAAATATTTACTTTGTATGGGAGCTGCCACTCCCACTGGTCCGATCCCGCCCATTTTTTTTCCTGATTATTCAAATCAGTAACATATGGGATACTGCAATGTTTCAAAACTCTTGCTATCACAATAGCCAAGATATATGATGTTATTCAATTTATGTGGGAGGTGCCACGCCCACTTGAAATATATATAGCCTATGTCCATCCTGGAGGACCAAATTAAATATTGGTAAACAAAATTTAGAAATCGTATGATTAGTTACGGAGATTACTTTCTACAAACAAACAAACATACAAACATTGCCTCTTTATAATATTAGTAAGTAAAGTATAGAAGTATAGATAATCATATAATTACAAATTATATACTATTACCCTAACCGAGCACTAGCTACTATGGCCTTCAGCGCGTTGTAGCGAAAACAGACCAATGCCTCTGGTGGGAATCGAACACACGACCCCTGCACTGATAAGCCAGCACGCTACCAACTAGCTTACCGGGGCGCACTTAAAATATTTAAATTTAAAAAAGATTACATGTGTATTTGTAGTCAAATTGAGTTGATAATAAATATACAGCAGGTAGATAGACTAAAGCGAAAGACAAAGACATAGTTCTTAGGTAACTATGGGGTCTTGAAGGTTCCAAATCAAAACTTAATAGCTCGATATTACGTTACGTTGCTGCATATTATTTTTTTGCAAGTCCGTGTACTAAGTAAGAAATGGCCGAATTATTTCCAAAAAATTAGTTATATATCCCACTGTGCACAGTAGGAGGTGGTGAATTCTATAATATATTTTCCTATTCAATTTAAAATGCAGTAGAATCTTGTAGAACAGCATCAAAAGTGTGAATGATAATTCTTAATATTTAAAATTAACATATTAATGGCTTTCCCAGCTCAAGTTTTGTGATTCGTCTATAGAAATGTTAATTTATAGATTAAATAACATACACATTTTTGAAAAAGAATTTTAATTTTCTATAAAGAGGAAATAGATGATACTTTTATTACTTGTTCCTTATAAAATTACATTAGCAAAGTACCGTTTTAGTTTTCCAATTTAATTCTTATTTATATATACATATATATATTTTTTAAATATGTTAATTTTTCTTTCATTCAATATTTTTTTTTTTGTTTCTTGAATGGAATTATCATTCATTTTCTATGTTATTGAGTGGTCAAAACAAAGCTCGATGTTAAAACAAATTTATTGACTTCCATTGTCGTTGATTTTTTTCGGTTTTCAAAAAATACTTTACAAATATTGAGGGTTTTTTGTTTTTGTTTTGTTTAAAGATTTTCCGATTTGTCTTGATCTTTTTTTTTTTTTGTATATTTTATACATTGATAAGTATATGTCAATATATATTGATATTTATTTTTCGTTAGTGGTTAATTTCAATAATAATACAAGTCAATAATTCAAGTTTTATTTTTCTAAGGCAAACAAACAGGTGGAGATATTTTAAGAAGTTTCTAATTTATTTAGTTTTGGAAACAAATATGTTAATTGTAGGAAACATTTTTTTTTAATATAACGAGGGCTTAACATTTTAAAAGATTAAAAAGAATGTGCATAATCACTTTTAAAATTAATAAATTAATTTTTAACCATCAATTCATTTGAGTGTAGTTTTCAACCCAATGGACGATTTCATTTTAAATTTTTCGTTAACTATAAAAGAGAAAATACCGAAACTCTATGTATTGGAAGATTTTGTGTCAGGAAAACATAGTTTTAAAAAAAATATTTGCCTTTTTCAAAACTTACATGTTTTTCCCTCTGTGTCGTTATTGACCCCATTCTTTGCATGGCTGTATTTCAAAAAAACCAGTAGGAATCATTGGAATCTGAACATGATATTAAGTAAAGAATAATTTTCATTTTCATTGCACAATTAAAGGTCGAAAAAACTAAATTTTTATTTTTAATAAAAATTATATCAAACTTGCATAAAAGACAAAGTACAGTCTAGTTTACTCCCCCTGTTTTGTTTATAAACTAAAAAAAAATAAAAAGCAGGAAAAAACAGAAAACGCGTATCCACCAGAGGTGGACCTTGCACATAACAAACAAGTTTTCAATTTATTATTTGATCAATGGTTATAATCTTTAACTTCAATAACTTAGTTCTCATGTAGTGAGAGATTTAGTATTAGAGTATTTTTAATTATTTTTTTTTAACTTTCTTACATTTTTGTATTGAAAAATATCACTTGGGGGGGGGGGGGATTTCCCATTTCGTAATATCGTGCTTAAGTTTTGATGTTGAACCTAAAACCAAAGCAGGGTAATTCCCAGTAAAAAATGCTGCTTACATGCAAGCAGGTTGTAAGGGAGTAAGCCTAAAAGAATCCCTTACAAACCTGCTTACATATGCTATGATTTTTATATGGCGAATTCCCACTTGGAAGCATTAGTTTTTGGCAAAGTAAGCGCTGATTTTAGCGCTTATAAAAAGCTGTGATTTCAGGGCTTGCAGTAAAATCATATTTCATGTCTATATTTTTACGATTAAAAGTAATAACATGAATATTAGGGCGGGTCGATTTAAAAATCGCTCAACGTTCAAGGAAAATCGTGTTCTAGGGATCAAAATAAGAAACTTTGACGAAGGAACCATACCTCTAAACGAATTCTGATGTCCCGACTTTTGACCTATAGGGTAAAATTTTGAAAAAGCCCACTTTGATATTTCAGAAAGTAGGAGGAATCTCTCCAAGGTTATGGCAGATTGATGCATAAAACATCATTCTAGGTGACCGTTAAGGGGTTAAAATTTAAGTTGAAAGAGGACCTTTTTAGTCGTGTTTTTATAGCAAAATGTGCAAATCTCGGGATAGAGATATTTCAGAAAGTAGGAGGAGTCTTTCCAAGATTAGGGTCTCTATTTCTTTTTCGGAAGACGCTCTAGCAGATTAATGTATAAATTATATTCGATTGGGTTGAATTCTATTGGGGCACTCTAAATGGGTCAAAGTGGGATTTTTCAAAATTTTAAACTACAGGTTAAAAGTCGGGACATCAGAATTCGTTTTAGAGGTATGGTTCCTTAGGCAAAGTTTCTTATTTTGATCCCTAGAATACGATTTTCCTTGAACGTTGAGCGATTTTTTTTGCCTCCACACAAATCGAAATCGATGAATATACCATACACAATTTATTTTACATTAAATTCTACTTCTAAATTCTATTGTTGTTAAAATTTTTGACATATATTATAATCATTTAATTTTTTTACCGCTCCACGTGCTAGCTCTTCAGAAACAATTAAATGACTAATTATTTTTTATTACATACTCGAAAACAGCAAACACAATCGGAAATCAATCGGGAAGATTGGTACAGATCGTTTATAATACATGATATGAAACTTTCTGCATTACAACCTGCATCCTTATAAGGGATTATGGTAAGCTGCTTACAACCTGCATCCTTGTTAGGGAAAACAGTAAGCTCAAAATTTTTGTTTGTTTATTTTTATACGAAAATTATTCGTTTCCTTTGCTGCTTCTCAGTATTACTTATGTTATAGTAAGCACTTACATCAGCGCATTTGTTTTATCCTGCTTCTAAAACCACGAACATTTTTTACTGACTTTTAGCATGCAACATTTCTAATCAAATTTTTAAAAAATTAACACATTTTTTATCTGCTAGTAGAGACCAACAAAAAATATGCTTACTCGTGTGGGCTATATATATATGAAATTCCAAATTTGATTCGGATCAGGTCCAGTTTTTTACGAATAGCGGAACAAAATCCAAATCATGTTTAGTTCAAAATATAAGTTAACCAAATAAATTCTTAATTAAATACAAAAAAAAAAATGAATGCAATTTTTTGTTCCACTCAAAAACTACGTTCCCCAGCAAAAAATAATCTGGATTTGGTAAGCAGTAACTAAATTTGAATGCTTCCAAGAAAGTGCTTAACCGTCTTGCATACAATAAAGCAACTGGGAAGGCATGCTTTCCAGCATGCATTCTTTTGAAGCTGTAAATAATGCATACAATGAAGCAGTAAATAATGCATACAATGAAGCAGT
This sequence comes from Delia radicum, assembly GCA_021234595.1. Taxonomy (NCBI): domain Eukaryota; kingdom Metazoa; phylum Arthropoda; class Insecta; order Diptera; family Anthomyiidae; genus Delia; species Delia radicum. The sequence goes on along the minus strand of CM037852.1, from coordinate 89,675,086 downwards.
AAAGAATGCATACAATGAAGCATTAATGTTGTCTATACGCAAAAGACGCTCATCTAATTTCCTACGAAGGCATGAATTTATTGCTTCCTAGAGCACATGAAAGAAGTGCTTTCCACCGTTTTAAAAGAAACATTCCAAGTGGGACATCTCGAATAAAAATCATGCCTTCTAGATTTACTTTGTAATGGGTCGTTTAAAGAAAAATTAAAAGAAAGCAATTTAATTTTTGCGATTTTTTCCCCAAAAAGCAACAACCGTCTTTGCATCTAAATAAATATTGTCTATAAATTAATCCTTTGTTAACTCCAGAAGACGTATATCATCCCACTTTAGAAATTAACATGTTTATTCAAAAACAAGCTTCCACAAAAACTTCTCAAGGTGTTCAGAAAATTTTTGATTTTAGAAAAGCAGACTTCAACAAGCTGAATACTCTTCTTTCACGTATTAATTGGTCTCACTACATTCCGCAAGGAGTTTGTAGTTCGGATACCATTGAAGTAATTACAGAAATGTTCTATAAGCTTCTGTTTGAATGTTTTGTAGAATCAATTCCAAAGATTATGAGAACATCATTACATGGTCCACCTTGGAATACTAAAGAGCTGTCCCGACTCAAAAATTTGAAAAATAAGCATTACAAAAATTATAAAAAATCAGGTGCACTAACTGATTATGCCAAGTACTCCATTGCACGATCTGATTACAACTTATTAAATAATCGATGCTACAACAATTACTTAAGCAAAGTTAAACTTAAATTTAGACGAGATCTAAAAACATTTTATAAATTCGTTAATTCCAAACGTCTTGTATCCGGATTTCCATCCATGATGAAATTTCATCAAAAAGAATCGTCAAATGATGTCGAAATTTGCAATATGTTCGCAGATTTTTTCTCCACCACTTATTTCAATACCACTTTAAATATAAATGCAGCCACGGATTATCAATTTCTTATTCCTGAAGCAGTTCAAGTGAATATTCTAGCATTACATACTACCACTATTGCTAATGCAAGAAAACATTTAAAAATTTCCGACTCGTATGGACCTGATGGGGTCCCAAGCTGTGTATTAAAGAACTGTGTAGATACCCTAAGCACACCGTTAACACATTTATTTAACTTATCCCTCTCCAATGGATATTTCCCCTCAATCTGGAAACAATCGTTTGTTATTCCGTTGTTCCAATCAGGTAGCAAGTCAAATATTACTAACTACAGAGGAATCGCTAAACTAAGCATTATACCAAAACTTTTTGAAAAGATCGTAACTAATTTTGTATCGCACGATGTATCCTCAATTTTATCATCGTCACAGCATGGATTTAGAAAAGGCCGTTCCGCACTTACAAATCTACTAGAATTCACTTCAATAGTTAATAGTTCATTCACTTCTGGAATGCAAACTGACGTCATCTACACAGATTTCAGCAACGCATTTAATAAAGTTAATCACGATCTCCTGCTATTTAAGCTGCATAAAATTGGATTCTCTCCTGTTCTTTTAATATGGATTTGTACATACATAAAAAACAGAAATCAGCGTGTTATTTTTAATCAATCAACATCTAAAAGTATTTTTGTTCCTTCTGGAGTTCCCCAAGGTAGTCATCATGGACCAGTACTATTCCTTTTATTCATAAATGATCTCCCGTCATGCATCCAACATTCCAAAATATTAATTTATGCTGATGATGTAAAGTTGTTTCTCAGTTACAAGAAATCTTACTTGAACTCCATATCACAATCGGATTTGTCGTCCTTATTACAATCAGATTTAACCTCGTTCCATGATTGGTGTAAAGTTAACCTCATGGAATTAAATTATAAAAAATGCAAATATATGCTGTTTTATAGAACGAATCCAGTTTTCCATACTTATATTATAGATGGACATGAACTTGAAATAGTACATTCAATTCTTGATCTTGGAGTATTAATGGACATATCACACAAACTGTAAACAAGGCTAAAGGAGTTCTTGGTTTTATAAAAAGATGGGGAAAAGAATTTGAAGACCCTAATGTTACAAAACAGATATTTACATCTCTTGTTAGACCAATACTTGAATATGCCTCCGTAGTTTGGGATCCGCATTATGACATCCATATAGAACGAATTGAATCCGTCCAACGCCAATTCCTTCTGTTTTGCCTTCGATCTAATTCATGGGTGATAGGCAGAAATCTTCCCTCATATGAAAAGCGTTTAGCATTAATAAAACTTCCTACGCTCAAAAGTAGAAGAATTGTGTTAAATGTATCTTTCCTGATCAATCTATTAAAAGGTATTACGAATTCCGATTATCTTCTTAGCAAACTTGAGTTCGTTGTTCCAACTCGACCAACACGGTGTTACCAGTCTTTAAAACTGCAGTACTTTCAGTCCAATTACGCAAATTTTGATCCATTCCGCAAAATTTGCAATGAGTTTAACAACTTATATGCCTTCATTGACATTTCCGAAAATATACAAGTCACTAAAAGGAATCTAATCTTGTTTAATCAATTAAATATAATTTAAGTTTAATCTTTTATTCCATAAAATCATTTATTAAAAAAATAATAATCTTGTATGTTTTTCAATTTTTGTAAATATGTAAAAATTGAAAATTTATGTATATAGTAGTCTGTAAGGAATCCATAGACTTACAGTCTGTTTTTACAATACGTGTATAATTTCAGACGAACGTGTGGCACCCGAACGAATACGTAAGGAAATGAGTTTTTATAATTCGTTCGCCTGATTTACGTTTGAGTACGTTAAGCTTTATGTTATGTCAAACAGTAGAGATTGCCATGACATTGCTTTTCGGTTTTTGTTAGTTTATTTGATATACAAATAACTCATTTTTCGCTGCTAGATGGCAACCCAACACTATAATTGAAATATAAACAAAAACAGCTGATTTTTTCTTAAAAAAAAATTAATTTATTTTGTTTAGAAATTAATTTATTTTGTTTTAAAAGTGGAGATAAAAATATAATTTGTATAAAAAAACAAAAATATTTACAACTAAAAATGTAAATAAATATAAATATAAATGAAAATAAAAATAAAAATCATTATTCTTTTTTTTATTACAAATTTTTTGTTAAAAAGTATTACAGTAAAACCCGGTTAAGATGAACTCCGAGGGACCAAAAAAATTAGTTCGTCTTAAGCGAGGTTCGTATTAAGCGGGTATTTTTAACGACTAAAAATATGTATTTATTAAAACAAAAACAAGATTTTTACATAAATAAAAAGTAAAATTAGCATTTCATGCATTCACAATTAAAAATTCAATTAAAATTCTTCATTTAAAACAAAAAGAATATGTTATTTTTTTCTGAATGACTGAATTAACGATTTCATTCGTTATAAGTTTTTCTATTGCCAAAATATGATTGTCAGCTTCTTCGGCACAGGATTTTGTTCGAATATATTACTCGACAAATTTTCACCATCGGCAGGATTAACAATTTCCAATATTTCTTCACCTGATAAAGTATGTGACGTTAAAGCATTAGCATCTATATCTAGAAAGTCATCCACGGATATGAAATTCATATTATTTCTATACCATTAAACGGATAAAGAGTGTACTAAACATGGTAATTTGTATGAAAACGAGTTTTTGGGACTGCTTAAAACAGTTCGCAATAACCGAGGGTTCGTATTAACCGAGTTCGTATTATAAGATGTATTTTATATAAAAATTTTTTCCCAAAACGTCGGGACTTTTAAATTAGTTCGTATTAACTGAGGGTTCGTCTTAACCGAGTTTTACTGTATTTTTTTTTTTAATATTAAATTGTGTTGCCTTTTTTCTTTGACGAATACTTTTTTGTGAACGTCTGTTTTTGACGTTTGTGACGTTTCAAATCGCATTGTGGAAACCAAAAAAAGAGACGAAAACGACAACTCTTACGTTTTCACTCAATTCAAAGTGACATTTGCATTACAAAACCCCAAAATGAATTTCTTCACTCATTTACACGAATTTTTGAGTGACACGTTTTACAAAAACAGACCGTTAATAAAAAAAAATAAAAAAAAAAAATTTATAAAAAGTATGCATACTATTCTGAAAGTTTTTTGCATGTAAAAACGAGCTGTGTTGAAAAAAATCTTCAATTTGACTATACTTTTCCCCACAGCCGCTTCTAAAGATTCCACATTTTTCAGGCAAAGATCAACTTTAACCCACAGTTCCAAAATTTGCATGGTTCCAAATAGATATTGGAATACCAAACACTTAGATGATAAGTTTATAACTCCTTGACAGGAAATCTTTAAAATTTACGTCTTAGCGAAAATCTGGGGTGGCCCCTTCTACCTAATATATTAATTTGAACTTAAAGCAACAACAACTTCTCATATAAATGTGGTATTCCAAAAATTTTAAAACATAAATGTTAGGACATGCACGAATGTTTTGTAAAATACCTTTCACTTGATAGCCAATTTACCTGTAGTTTAATAATTTACACATTTAAAAAAACCTCAAATTGGGTAATTTTTTACTCCACCTTTTAATCCCCATACTTGAGATTGTGAACCTAAAAATAATTCGTGTCTAATACTGTTTTGTCCTCTACAACATATAAAAGTTTCATTCAAGTCAGAGAACTCACCACTGTGTATTTTTTTGGGAGCTAATTTTGCTTGTGCAAGTTGTCTGGCTAACAGATAAGTTATATTTTTTGCGTGTGTGTTTATATACAAAAGAAAGTAAACAAAACAAATACTACAAGAAAATAATGAAAAAAATGTGAAAGAAAAAAATTATCACACAAATATAAATTATCGTTGAAGTGTAGCGATATGAACATATTTGGCCTGTCACAGAACAGGTCCTTTGGGTTCAATTTATTTATTTGTTTGTTGTTTGCACAAATAAAATGGATAAACTACAATAACATTAAAAATGAATTAATATTTAGAAAGTTAAAGTTAAATTTACAAAATTCCATTAATTTTAATTAAATTTCAAGTAAATTTAATTAAATTCCAAGTGTTTAAATTAAAAAAAAAATGTTTTTAAAATATGACGAAACTACAAAACTTAAAAAGCGAAGAATTGTAAAAATCGAAATAAACAAAAAGTGATAAAATTTTTCTCGCTCAGACAAGAGAAGCACAATAAAAAAATTATACAACAAAATTAGTTAAGAAAATTAGTAAAGAAAATTTGTTAACTTATAAAACATTTATGAGTTAAGGCGTAAAAAGTAAAACAAATTTCCAAACTATAAAAACTAAACTGAATCTTATAAAAAATTAATCAATTGTAGTCCACTCAAAAAAATAAGTAAGTAGAAAAAAGAGTAAAACGTCTTGTAAATCAAGTGTACTATTTTTCAGCAAATTTTTTGCTGAAATTGTGTTTTCAGCTAAAATTTTAGTTATACTTATTCAGCACTTAACTGTTGTCAACTAATGTTTTACTGATATTTTACTAATTTTTTACTAATTTATTTTGCTATAAAAAATTGTGCTGCTAAGCACATTAATAGTGTGAACGACAAGCAGATTAAAAGATATACGCAGAATGAAGTAGATTTCGCGGCATTTCAAGATGTAGTAGAGACGAGGAAAATGATACTAAAAAGTAGAACTTTTGTAAGACATATAAAAAAAAATTAACCATGAACGATTTTTGTATCTGTTTCTCATACACAATAAAAGGATGCCAACAATGTATATCGTATACATATAAATTACGGATTAAAAAAACTTAAATTTTGTGTTAACACCGGATTGTCAAAGTAAAGTAAAGACAAAATAAATTATTTAGATTTAATAAAGATTAAATGAGTATTTGTAAACTTAATGCTTATAGTGACTATTTATGTAGTGTGGTCAATTTGCAAACAAATATACTTTCAGGTAGACTGACTTAAGCGAAAGACAAGAACAAACATCTCACGCAATTTTGTATGTTTCCTTTCTTATTGCAAAAAAAAGGATTGTATATTTCATATTTAGCTATTTCGTTTTGTTTCGTTTCTAGAATGATGCCATCATTTAGACCGCCATTGATGTATGTAAGTGAAAGATAATTTGTTTATGTTATATATAATTATATTTCTATTTATTTTCATATATTAAATTAATTCATTTCGTCAATGTGGGATTATGAACATTTTCATATTTTGTAACGTATTGTAAATTATTTTTAAATGAATAACAAAAAAAATTTTAAGATTTTTAGCAAATAAATTAACTAAAGCATAATTTTGCTACAAATTTTTTGAGTTGTTTTTAATCTACTAATATTAAGCAATACATTATTAACCTTTAGCAAGCATTTTTTAATATTGAATCAACTAAGTGTTTGCAAAACTTTTGCTGAAGTTACTAAGTTTGTTGCTAAGGTTGTTGTTGACTAAAATTTTGCTGACTCAGCAAATTGTTTTTGTTGACTTTACTATTTTGTTTTTTTTTTGTTTTGAGTGTTGGTTCTGATACACAGTGTAGCAAGTGCTTATTTGAAAACTTTTAAAATTAAATGACATTTACCATACTTTTATCGTAAATGTTTTAACAAATTTTGCTGGTTATGGACTTATTATAAACAAGTTTCGACATAATTCGAAAATAAGAACAAATTACAAAAATTATATCTCTTTTACATTCCTAATATTAAAGCCTTTCATTTGTGTGTCTGAATGTTAAACATTTAAGTGTTCAAGTTTAGTTATTTGTCGTTAATGTTATTTTTTCTTTTATTTGTGTTTTTTTTTTTTTTTTTTTTTTTGAAAACATTGTAACAAAACGACAAATCACTGAAAAAAATATTTGAAATTTTCACAAGTCTCTTCTTCATTCTACCACTTGTTGCAGCAAATAAGAAGATAGCATTTTTAAGTATAAAAGCGTGAAAAAGTCTAATTGATCTAAAGATCGATGAGATCAAACATTAAGCGGCAAAAACCAACTTAAAAGATTAACAGCAGAAAAATTTTGAAGAAATTAAAAAAAAAAAAGTTTGTCGTAATGCAGTGCAATGCATTCAATATTGTTGTTCGGGTTTAGACTATCTTAAAAATTAGATTCATTTAATTTTTTGACAGATATGGTTTGACAATTAAGACAGAAATCTAAGTTAAAATGTTTGCCTGTTAACAAGTTGAGACGTTGAGGATGAAATTAAAAAAGCAGTTTTGAAATTAAGTTTTGTTTTACATGCGATTTTTCTTAAAATTAAAGTGCATTTATTAGAAAAGCTTCATCATATTAAGGTAATATTACCGAGTTAAACATTTTTTTTCGATTTTTTTTCTTATAAAAGGGGGTATAAATGTTCCGAGAATATGTATTTAAAATTTCAGGTTAAAATACAAAATAAAAAAAAAGTTATACCGATTTTTGTATAGTCATGTTTTGACGACGCTGCGTAAAGTCCTTGTTATATTCTATTGTATTTTCATGCGTGTTATTCGTTTCTTACCATAGGGATTATGTTATTAGTATATATTATTATTGGTATATATATATATTGGGGTGGGGTGATTAGTATGGAAGGAAAAAGATCTTAATGGGCGCTTCGCGTTTCTGATTCTTGGGATTGTACTGAACAAAAAGGTCCACTAGACCATACGTCTACGGTGAAAATAGAGCTTCCAGATTTTGACTTTACGGCAAAAAGCCCTATTTTGAAATTAAAAATTAACCCCTTAAACCATACCCACAAATATGATTGATGAAATAATCTGCTAGAGAATCTTCCAAAGAAGAGATTGATACAATAATCTTGGATAAGCTCCTCCTACTTCCTGAGATATGTCCATCCCACACATTGTTACTTTCACAAAATACGGCTAAAAAGTCAAAATATGGAAGCTCGATTTTCACCGTAGACGTATGGTCTAGTGGACTTTTTTGCTCAGTACAATCCCAAGAATCAGAAACGCGAAGCGCCCATTAAGATGTTCAAATCGCCCCACCCTAATATATATATGTATGCACAGCGCATACTCGGACGCGGACAGTCCCCAAAGTAAGCAAATGTCCCTAAACTATGCGGGGGAACGAATAAATGTCTCTAGAGTATGCGCTGTGCATACATATATATATATATATATATATATACATATATATATATACCAATAATAATATGGTCCCGTATTTATTGATTTGCTATTAGTAAGTTTATCTACAAATATTTTATAAAATATAAGTAAAATTTCATTTAAAAAAACTTTAAACGCGTTTTGCTTGAAATTACATTTTTTAAATTTGCGCAAAGTCTAGCTCAAAAACTTTTTATCCGATTTTAATAAAACCTGGCACATTTTGTTTATTATTATACATATTGTGCATTCCCAAACAGATCTGATGATTCTTTTGCTTTTTCCCCGTTTAGAGATTAAAATCGCGAAAAAAATTTTGAAATACGCCCTATTTTTCGAAAAACGCTTTACTTCCAGTTTTGGTGGGGGGGTGCACATCTAAATATTTCTATATATTTAAATGCCATTTAATTTTTTTGCCGATGCACTGGAGAGCCTCTATCATTTGCGCAGATTTGGGCTCTTTTTTTACGTCGACTTCAATGCCCTCTATACTAGAGCAAAAAAAAAAATATAATTAAAAAATAAAACGTTTTTTTTTATTAATTATAGATCCTAAATTATCATATATAAAAAAAATTTAGCTCCAAAAATAAATTTTTCACATAAAAAAAAACTATTTAAAAAGTGTATTTTTTTTAACTTCACTCGCTAATAGTACCTTAAGAAAATATTTGTTAACTTTTGTCCAATAAAACTTTTCATTAGACGAATTGGAATAGAGCTTTTCATAAATACGATTAAACTTTTACTATCAGTGTAAAAGCCCTAAAAGTAAAAAGTCGGTAAAATCTTTCTAATGTTAGTATTATTGTTGTACACCCAAACCTCAGAAAGCCCAAGAAATTAGTTTCTATCAAACACTTTTGAAATCCACTAAAAAATTAAAACACTTTGCCGCGCTATTCAAGGTATAACTGTACATCTCTACACGATCAATATGTACACATTTGGTCAAAGCCAGTGCAACAATAATTTGCCAATTGCTTAAAGTTAACGAGCCACGTTAAGTGCATAAAAGTAGTCTTTTAAGAACTTGTGTGCAGTAATTAATATTTGTCATTTGGTCGTTGTTGTACCGTGGTGTGGGAAGTTAAACAATTAGATTTTAAAACCAAATGGAAGATTACGATTTTTATTTTTTTTTAAATAGAAATGATTTAAAACCCGATAATAATGATAATGAACCATGTAATATAAGGTGTTATTTAGAAGTCTTTAATGTTATTGTCTTTCAAAGGAATTTGTTAGATATTATTTATGGTATTTTGAACATACCATGTAATTTACAGATAAAGCTTATGGCTTATAGCTTAAATTTTCGTCTTGAGTTTCTAAAGCTTTTTGTAGAGAAATCATAAATTAGCAACACTTGTTCCTTAAGCTATGTACAGACGGTTGTCAGATCTTACAATATTGTCAGAAAAATGTTCAGAAAATGTCTAACAACAGTGTGAACTTACAACTTTTGTCTTGCAACATTGTCAGAAAAAGTATTGTCTGTACATTGTAAGACATTAATATTGTCAGACATCTGAAATTCGTGTGAACACCCTACGTTGCCATTGTCAGATAATTGCAAGACATTGTAACCAATTTTTTTATTGGCAGATGTGCTTAAATTAATGCATCTGACAATGGCAGTATTGTCACAGAAATGTTTCTATTGGCGGCACTGTAAATAATGAAAAAAAAAAACAAAAGTTCATATTAATAATATTAAAAATCAAAAGTGAACCAAAATAGGAAATTAAATTAAATAAAAAATGGATGGTGACATATCCATTAATGAAACCTGCGTCATAGATTGCAGCTATGAGCCAACTGACTTGATGTTTCGTACCCAGTCGCCAAGAGGCTCCCAGTCGCCAACAGGCTCTAAAGCCGGGAAAAACCAACACCCAAACAAAGATCCTACCGCAAAAAGGTGGAATCCGTTGCGCTTAGAATAAACTTCCCAAAGATATTTTATGGCAAGAGGTCGCAGATGCCATCCAGATAAGTGTGAACGATTGCAAAGGAAAATGGGCAATTCTCCGCACCCCTTTCAACTGCAATTTGCAAAAATATTTTGTCTTCATCCTTGCTACTTTCTAATACATATGCAGCTAAAATCGTTGCAATTGCTTTTTTTTGTTCCATGACAATTAATATTACTACTTTTTCAATTTAATTAAACACACAATTGACAATTAATAATTTATTTCAAATGCTTTGACAATTCTGGCAATATCTAACATACAAGAATCTGACAACCGTGTGAACTGACAATTTTTGTTGGCAGATAAATTTATTGTTTGACAATTGTATGACAATGAAATTGAAAGGTTTTCTTACAATCGTCTGAACTGACAAATTACCTATTGCCAGATCTTACAATATTGTAAGATCTGACAACCGTCTGGACATAGCTTTAGGGTATAAGCTTATTTACTGAAAAGACATTTTTTGAGATTTCAAAAAAAAAAAAAAAAATCCGTAGCAAAAATGGGGTTGAATAAAGAAAAGTGTCACCTAACTCACCCAGTTTAAACCCCTGTATGTAGGAACTTGAAATTTTGACATCACATCCGGCGATCACATCCGATGAGTATGAATTTTTAAAAAAGCATTCCCCTTTGACGGCCTGTTCAAAACCCTTCGTCTAAACACGTAAGATTTAAACTTTGTGTTCCTAAAGTATGGGCTAATTTACTGAGAAAGTATTTTTTGCCATTTTTGTCAGGAACGTTTGAAAAATGTGGGTTTAAAAATAAAAAAGTGACCCTTTAACGGCCTGACCGTTGTGCAGACATGGACGGAGTCAATTATATTTCACAATCACTCACTTGTGAAATTTGTCATATAATTAATAATTTGCAATTTTGTCAATAACAGACATGGGACATATTAGTAAGATTTGTGTATTTAATTACAGGCCAATTTTTACGTCTAATTACATGTAATTGAGTAATTGCCCTGTAACTAAAAACCCAGATCTTGTTACTTATCCCCATGTTTGGTATTAAAATTATTAAAAATGTTCCAAGGAAGCGTTTAAACCCACAAGTGGGACGGTACGTCTGAAATTATTAATGATATGGAAAAATTTCATAAGTGATAATGATTGTGAAATGTAATTGACTCCGCCCATGTCTGCCGTTTTGGCTAGAAACGTAATTGTTAAAATGTAAATTCCTAAGCAAAATTACACATTCACGGACATTGTACTTTTTGAAATTTTCGTTACGGACGAGGTAATAATGCGGGTGAAAAGAGAAAAAGTTCTCGTCCTAACGCCCTGTCCAAATCACTTTTGCTAGAAACCTGAAATTTGTAACATGTGTTTCCTGGAGTATTTAATACTTTATTAAAAAGGTTTTTCTGTGAGATTTTTATTGAAATACTACTACCCAGTGTAGAAACGACAATGACATACTATTACTTTTCGCATTACTATAATACAAATAATAAATGACTTGTTAAAAACTAGTTAATTTTCAAGTTATGTCAATGAAAAAAAAAAAAATAATTCGTTACGTACTAATACTTATTTGTAATAAATACGGCGCTGATGAAGAATCGAAACGTTACAACTTATGTAATCTACGCGAACATGAAACTTTTCAACATTTTATGGGGATTTGTCCATTTAAAAGAATTCAGAGTAATAAACTTCCAGAAACCGATTCTTAGCGAAGTGGAGATGCGCAAAATACTAGCTGGTCGTGAAGAAAACGATTGGGTAAACCCTACAAATTACTTAAAAAGTAGCACAACATATATAAACCTTTTAGTATCCGAGTTTAATTAACTGCCGAAACAAAATAACTGCAATTTTTGACAGACGTTTTTAATAAACATTATCTTAACATTTAATACATGATTATGAATATAAATATTGTGAAAATCAATGAATTGTAAACAATTTTTAATTATGTAAATAAAGAATTATAAAGGGTCCGCCAAATAACTTTTTTTTTTTGAAAATGCTATAAAAAAAAACTACTGAATATTTTCTCAAATTTCTTTTTTTATTTGAAAGTACAATCCTTCCGGTTAATAATGGAAAATAATTTCATTCAAATGGCTGCCTTGACTGGCCATGCAGTAGCCTACACGATCGGTCCATTATCGATTGTGTGCAGCTGTATTTCCTCCTATTCAATTTTTGTGAACAAAAATTCGTTCAACATGGCCTGATAACGATCGCCATTGACTGTAAAGGCCACTCCTTGCTCATTTTCGAAGAAAAATGGCCCAATTATGCCTTTGGACCAAAATCCGCACCAAACAGTGACTCGTTTTGGGTGTATCGGCACACATTCTGCAACATTTCCATGATTTTCAAAGTAATGTCGCAATATTTCCCAGCGTTGTTCAAGCGTATACACAACCATATTCGTTCAGCGGAAGGATAAAACTAATTATCTGTCAAATCAGACATGAGCTAAGTGTTACCATTCACGAAATAAGCACTAGTTGAAAAAAAACGTTAGATGGCGGACCCTTTATTATTATTATTATTATTTATTATTATTATAATACTTATTTTTATCATTATTTTAAATATAAAGTAATGATCTTAACATTTTTGAAAAATTTTTAGATTCATTTTTTTTTTCAACTCTAGTAAGTACATATACAATTCATTTATGTTTTTATATATCAAGTATAACATGCCGAGATAGCTCAGATTGTAGAGCGCTTGACAGATTTAAAAAAAAAATATATTTTTTTATTAAATTAAATTTTTTTGAAAATTTATTTTTCCAATTTACACATTTCAGCATTTCCATTTTTTGGATTCTTGAAGCGGAATATAAATACTTATGGTCCTAAAGATTTTTTTTAGAATTTTTTCAGATTTTCTGAAGCGGTATACGGGGTCGCTGAAAAGGATTATGAGCAAAAAAAGAGGTTATGAACCAAATTTTTTATTAGTTTTTTTCTTTTGTGCTTCGTTTTCACAAAACCATATAAATCTAAAAAAAAAATCTCAAAAAATTCACAAAAATCTTCTGGGCCATAAATATTCATATTCCGCTACAAGAGTTGCAAAAATCCAAAAAAGTGTAAATACATACTATTATACATAGCCAGTGTGGAAACTGTAATGACATGTCATTACTTTTCCAACTACCAGTATTGACACCAGCTTCCTCGCTGCATTACTTTAACGCACATAATAAGGACTTACTAAAAACTAGTTCATTTTCCCATTATGGGCAAAACATTATGCGAAAAACATTTATAAAATTTCCATAGACTAATTTTGGTCGACCACAGCATCATTTAGTTTAAAACAAGTAGATTTATTACTTGTTTTAAATTGGAAGATGTAGTTTACCAAAAGTACTCAATGGAAATCTTATAAATATATTTCCAAAAATATGCTCAGCAAAATCTAAAACATACGAGTAGTGAACTATAAATAGGTATACTCGATTTTGTTTATTTTTCCCATAATCAACCGGAATATACTCATCGTTTGCACTATTACGAACAATTTTGCACTTTCGGGACTCCCTAATGTGTATTAAAACTAAAAAATATTTATGCCGTAACTTTTTTGAAAACCACAAAAAAGTAATATATTCCTTAATATTTTTTATGGACTTAAGAGATATGATACGATGATCATATATTTGTATGAAATTGTGTATATTTTCATACAATACAAAAATTTAACATTTAGCGCAATTCAACTATACTAAAACTCGGATCTAATTATATTTAGATGTATCAGTTTACCAAAAATCGTATACAATTATATCAGGTCAAAATCCGGACACAATAACTTCTGGTTTTATATAATTATCTCTATTGGTATCAGTTTAGATATAAACTGATACAATATCTATTGGGACATTATTTGTATAATTTTGTACTGGGCATTTATCTAATTGCATAAGATTAGATCTAAACCCATACATATAGATACAATTATATGTGCCCATATTTCGGATGAAATTTGCATATAGAGTCTCATAGAAATTGATATGACTACATAAAGCTCCATACAATCTTTTTTTTTTAAATCGAGGTATTAAATTGGTAAATTTTCTTAATAGTCTAAAATTATGAAATCGAAATATTTGAAATTCGGCAATACTTAACTAAAGGGTCCGCCATCTAACGTTTTTTTTTCAACTAGTGCTTATTTCGTGAATGGTAACACTTAGCTCATGTCTGATTTGACAGATAATTAGTTTTATCCTTCCGCTGAACGAATATGGTTGTGTATACGCTTGAACAACGCTGGGAAATATTGCGACATTACTTTGAAAATCATGGCAATGTTGCAGAATGTGTGCGAAAATTGCCATTTTTCTTCGAAGAAGAGCAAGGAGTGGCCGTTACAGTCAATGGCGATCGTTATCGAGCCATGTTGAACGAATTTTTGTTCACAAAAATTGAAGAGGAGGATATTGGCAACATTTGGTTTCAATAGGACGGAACAGGAAGCCATTGGTGAAATACAGCTGCACACAATCGATAATGTGCTTAAAAATTGGACCGATCGTGCAGGCTACTGTATGGCCAGCCGAGGCAGCCATTTGAATGAAATTATTTTCCATTATTAACCGGAAGGATTGTACTTTCAAATAAAAAAAGAAATTTGAGAAAATATTCAGTAGTTTTTTTATAGCATTTTCAAAAAAAAAAGTTATTTGGCGGACCCTTTGTTACAAAAGCAATACATATTTCAATTTAAATGTAACTTTACTTTATCAACTCAAAATAATTATTTTAAAATTAAAACTTAAGCGGAAACAGAATCACATGACATTAAACTAAAAAAACAAACATTAAAATTATATGGCTTAATAAAAGATCTTCAAATATAAATAATTAAAATCATAATCGGAATATTAACAGAGTTTTAAAATTCCAACAAATAATGGCACGTGCTTTAAAATAATCACATAAAAAAAGAATAAAACAGTTTTAAAAATAAATAACACTGCGTGACATAAAACAAATTAATAAGATTCTGACCATCATTTCTATATATTCCGGGCGAGGTTATTTCAATGGCGTATTTTAGTATTTTGATGTACACTCAAAGGAAACGCTTCAGCATATACAGTGGTCAACTTTAATGGATACATGTTTAGGAAAAAAATGCTGTAAAGGTACGTTCAGATTAGTCAAATATTTGACAAAAGACATGAACTATTTCTTTGCCGTAATCTGAACACAAAATATTTTGTGTGTCAAACAGCAAATCAGCTGATTTTGGTCAAACAAAATTATTTGCATTCAAATAAATATTTGACAAACTTAACCATAGTGTGAACACTAGCTATCAAACATTTTCTTCTGATTTGAGCAAATATTTATTTGATCTTACAAAAAAATATAAGAACAAACAATGGCAAATAAATCGTCAATTATAAATTTTTTTAATAAATTTATTAATAAAAGGCTTTATAAAAAAACTGAAATGTAAATAGATATTAAAACGCGAAATTTGATGATACAATATTTTGAGAAATTTTGTTTAATAAAATATTGTTAAATGGAAAAATATGGAATGAAACGGGGAACTATTGGAATCGGAGCACTGTACACAATTGTGTTGTCGTACGTGAAAATATAAATTTAATCACTCCGATAACAGAATGGAACATTGGTCCAAAATGGAACGATATGGAATGAAACGGGGAATGATTGGAATCGGAACACTGTACACATTTGTGTTGTCGGTCTAGCGCTTTTTTTTAAGGTTTGCAAAAATTTTGTCGGTTTTGCGATATCATGCTTAGTTTTCGAGATACAAGCCATTTTACAAAATGGCGATATTTTAAAATGTCCAGTATCTCCAAAACTAAGCGAGATAGACCAAAACGAACAAAATTTTTGCTCCACAGGGGTATCAATATACCCTTATAACATAAATAGGCTAGGTCCGAGAGAGATCCCGAGTGATCAATTTTTTAAAAAACAGTAAGTTTTTCGAGTAAATAAATCTATGTTTTTTTACACTTTGATTAAATAAATATTTAATACAAATATTTGTTTCGATCTGAACGCTCGACAAATATTTTTTCGTTTATTTTATTTGACACTATTTGAGAGCTGTTTGAACAAACAAAAACCATCAAATATTTGATCATAGTTTGAACATAAAATAAAATAATTTTTATTTAACACAATTGGAAGCAAATATGTAAACAAATATTTTGTTCAAATATTTGATTAATGTGAACGTACCTTAAGTCATGAGCCGTTGAACCTATAGAAAATAAAACAATGGTGTCAGAAACATGATCCCACTCTCTTTTCATTTAGCGAAAGATCTGGCGAAAAGTATTTTTAACAATTACAGCACTCCATAACATTTAACAAAAAAAAAAAAAAAATGCCAATTAACCTTAAATACGAGTGCTGATTCTCAAATGAGATTATTAAAACATTTGCAATTTTTAGATTTTATCGCGGATTTTGTTGCCTTTTTCTGATTTGTTTTAATAATAAAAAACATTAACGGCCCGTTTTTACAAGACGTGTATACTACCACACGAACGTGTGGCACCCGAACGAATACGTAATGAAATGAGTATGTATAATTAGTTCGTCTGACTTACGGTTGATTACGTAAAGCTTTATGTTTTGTCAAAAAGTAAGATTCCCAACATTATATTTTTCGCATTTTGTTTACTTTTTTCATATACAAATAACTAATTTTTCGTTGGTAGATCGCAACCCAACACTGTTAATGAAATATAAACAAAAACAGCTGACTTTTGCTTGAGAACAATTTTATTTATTTTGTTTAGAAAACAATAAAAACGGTGATAAAAATATAATTTGTATAACAAAAAACAAAAACATTTACAAATAAAAATGATCGGGTCAATTGCCATGGGTTTTGGTAGTGATTTCTTTATTACAATTTTTTGTTCAAAAGTTTTTTTTTTTTTTAATATTAAATTGTGTTGCATTTTTTCTTTAACGAATATTTTTTGTGAACGTCTGTTTTTGACGTTTGTGACGTTTCAACTCGCAATGTGGAAGCCAAACAAAGAGACGAAAACACCAACTCTTCCATTTTCACTCAATTTAAAGTGACATTTGCGATACAGAACACCAAAATAAATTTATTCACTCATTTACACGAATTTTTTGAGTGACACGATTTACATAAACAGGCCGTAAGTTTTTTATATAGAAACTTAATTTTTGCAAATAAATTTGCAATAAATGAAATAAAATACTCAAAATAATCAATATTTGACTCAATGAGTTGTTCTAAATTTCATGATTTTTCTTCGAGATGTCTCGCCTGGCAGCACTGATTTAGAGCAACTAAATGTCATGAATTCCTCGCTTTTTCTTAGTGCTTCTCCTAGTCATAAAAAATGTTGACAAATCATGCCATATCGGAAGAGCATTGTATAGCGGATTAAAAATATTTAAATGTATGCACTTTTTCTGGGTAGCTTTTAAGGAATACAAATATGTGTATAATATTATAATTAATATATATATTTACTAGCTGACCAGGCAAACGTTGTTTTGCCTTCAAATTTTAATTGTAATTAATTATTTAAATCTTTTACGCAAATAAATAATTAAAAAAATAAATTCACATTAGTAAATCATTTTAAAATTTGTAATTTCATGGGAAGCCCAACGCCTCTTTGTCCTTCTATCGCCTTTATTTGCTGAAGTATATAAAACTACTAATATTTGTAATTGATGGACTCGTACAAAATTTGAAGGCTGTATAGCTAATATAGAACCCTAGATATTTAATATTAATATTAATTTTGTATATGAGCTAAATAATCACTTTGTATGGGAGCTGCCACGCCCACTGGTGTGATCACGCCCAATTTTCCCATGAAATCAGTAACATATGGGATACTGCAATGTTTCAAAACTCTTGCTATCACAATAGTCAAGATATATGATGTTATTCAATTTATGTGGGAGGGGCCACGCCCACTTGAAATATATATAGCCGAAAACCTAATTTGGACTATAACCTTTCAAATGAAACCGGTTTGGGCTAAATCAGTGTTTAGTTTTAGAGTCTAAAGAGGACAAACATACAAACATTGTGTTTCATATATATATAGATTTAAAACTAGAAATTCTACTGATTTCTTTAATATGTTGTGGTAAACAATTGTATTCATTAGGCCCAGCAAATTCAATTCGTTGCTTTGTTAATCTGCACCGCACAGGTTTTAAGTTATGTCTGCGACGCGTATTTATATTAGAAGAATCAAAATATCGACTAAACTGTATAAGATTATTTCCAATTCCATTCATCGATTTAAACACAAACACAAACACAAACAACAGCAATTCTTTTTTATCGGTTGAAAAGTTTTTGAGTTACAAATGTTTAAATGCGCCATTCGCAAAAATACTATTTTACCGTTACCTCGAAAATTTTAGGGTATATTGAAACTTCTCAAAACGTTTTCGTAATACGCTCAGCTAGATTTACAACCTACATTAGGTCATTTGAAAAGTGATTGCAATTTTGTGTTTTTTTTATCACCGTGTAGTTATTAATATTTCTATGTCAACGCTGTTACGTAGGCGTATGATCAATAAATAATACATATACTAAAATAACTCATACACCAAGGTAACCCAGACTAAGCTTTTACATAAATATATCGCACACCTAGTTCAAAAGTGACTCAACTCAAAATTTTAATTTTTCGGGTTTACATGCTTAAACTATGCGTAATACACTTGTTTATCTATAAAAAAATATTAGTGTATTTTGTTGTTGTTAACTGTTGCTAAAAAAAGTTATGTCTTTCTTTATGTTTCAATTGGTATAAAGGTGCAAATATTTTTTTTCGATTTCTGAAAAATTGAAAATTTTGAGTTGAGTCACTTTTGAACTAGGTGTGCGATATGTATGAAGGACAATATTCAACGAATATTTTCTTTAAAACTAAATCAAATAGCACGATGAAACTTTCTGGATCGATAAAAAAAACAGCGAATCTTATTACATAAATTAAAAAATTATCAAAAGAAAATCTACGATTTTACAAAAATTTTACAAAAATCTTGTACTGATATGAACTGCTTTTTTAAAATTTGAACTGATGATTTTAAAATTTTACTTTTTGTATTGAAAAACAAATGTTTTGGTCCATTTACAAAGCTCTTAAGAGTTTATAATTTTCCATAACAAAAAGTATTCAGAGCCAGATGTGTTTTCTCCATTAACATTTCTTTAATCTGATATAAAATGTAAACAAATTTTTTAGAACTAAAAGTCTTCATGTGGGAAACTCGTTTTAAGTATAAGATGAGTTAAAATGGAAGTGCTTAGAATCCGAGAGATTCAACATTTTAAAATCTTGGATGTTTTTAGAAAAACAAATATTTAACACGAAAAATTTAAAATTCGTCAGTCTGCACACACAGAGTAAACTTCCAACTGAAAATCAGTTACTACGAAGGCGGATTAATAAGTCCGTGACTTTTTGAATGAAACACAGTTTTAAAAAAAAAAAAAAATTAATTTTTCAACATAATCTCCTTTTAGCTAAAACCTTGATAAATACTACGGGGACTCTGAATAAAATCGATTTCAGTTTTAAAAAAGTGGTTTACTGACTTTCGTTGTGGTCGCACAAGTACAAATAACGCTGAACGTTCTGGACGGCCAATTGAGGTCAATACACCCGAAAATGTCGAAAATATCCACGATAGAAAAGTAAAAGTGCATGAAATTGTTGATGCCATTGGCTTTTCATATGACAGTGTGGTCGATGTTAAATGATCAGTTGGGATTTAAGAAAGCTGTCTGCAAGATGGGTGTTGCGTTTGCTCTCAATTGACCATAAACGTAATCGTGGCCAATAAGGTGATGGCTGCAGTTTTTTAGGATACACGCGGCATAATCCACATCAAAAGGGAAAAACAATAAACGGCGAATATTATGCCATTTTATTGGACCGATTTAAAGAGGATTTTAAAAAAAAACGACCCCATATGGCCAAGAAATGCCTATTTTATGGACCTCGAAAAATCCAATTTTTTGAAAGAGATACAAAAATAATCTCCTTTTGGGAGATTATGTTGAAAAATATATATATATTTTTTTTTTTGCAAAAAAAACTGTGTTTCATTCAAAAAGTCACGGACTTATTGATCCGCCCTCGTATCATGAAGTATAATTCTTTCGATGTAGGAAAAGTAAATTTGCTGTGTTTTTTTTTTTTGAATTCATCACAACATTTATATTTTTTAGAATATTGTACAGATTTCATGTCAGAAAAAAATGGTCACCCTAACCATGGTTAGTATGGTATGCATACACGGAAAAATATAGTTAGCCATTGAAATCAGTGCGCCTGAAATATATAGAATTGGTGGTCATAACCTTATTAATTTTTAAAATTTATAACTTTGTCCTCCTGTGTAGTTAAAGTATAAAAAAACGACCAAAATATAAAATTTGTTATCAAGGCAACAGAAAATACAAGCAACAAATTTAATATTAAGAACAATTATACTGAAACTATAATGACGATAATGATCATCATTTTCAAATGCAATTTAAATACTCAGACAGAAAAATGAAAAAAAGCAATTATGTTAGCAAAGGTCTGCCAAAAAGCATAAAAAATATTTATCAATGCAAATATTTTAAAGCACATAAATAAACATCAAAATTGTATATTCAAAATCATTAGTCAGTCTACATAATATGAAAATAAAAAATTAAGTGAATTTGTTAAAAAGCATAAAAAATTTAAATATAAAATTTCACAAATTTTAAATTTTTGTTAAAAACAAGCAATAAAACTAACAAAAAATAAACCAAAAGCAATTTATCATATTTTTATGGAGTTTAAAACAAAAATTACAGTCAATCGCATGTCTGTCTGTCTGTCCGTTCGTCATTTGTCAGTCAATGAACTGCAAAAGATGCAATACTTTTCAAAACTCGAAACTTTTTGTTAATTTTCTGATTTTTTTTTTGTGAATGAAATACTTTGTGTTTTAAAAAATTAATAAAAATTTATCAATATTTAATAGTCTCTTGTATATTTGCGCTAAAAAAACAAAACGATTTAAGGTTTTTTTTAACTACTTTTTTCGAAATTATTACAAATGATGTTAAATTTTGTGTTCGAGTTAACAAAATGATAGATACCAATTTTAAACATATGAACAAATTTATTTGACTGAATGTGTTAACACTAATTATAGGTTTTTAATACGTAACGGCATATGAATATAACGTTGCCACATTTTGTATGAACTGGCTTTTGCCAGTATATAAAAACTAGTGTTTCCAATTATACGAACTAGGCGGTTAACCGGTTAAGGTATTATTCGAATAAGCACTAAAATTGATGTTAATCGATTAATCGTTGAATGCAAAATAAATATATTTCTTTTGTTTAATTATTAATAAAAACACAAAGAATATCTTTTTTAATATCAAGTAAAGTCTACTGCATTTTAGTTCACACAGTGTTTGTTAAGTTCCTTCGAAGCATTCTGCGAATTTTAAAGAAACATGCTTTACATCCTTGGGGTTTTATTTTTGGAGGAATTTAAGGATTCTTCGGAAGGAAAATGTTTTCTGATATTTTTAGTGGTAGTAAATTATTAGAGCTACAGAATTTTTCTAAAGGGTGTTTTTTATACAGGTATAAAACTTTAAGCTGGCAACACTTTTTCAACTGGCGGCCATTTAGTCAGCTGTCAAGTGATTTATGTTTAGTTTGGTTTGGCATTTCAACGTGAATAGACTGACGCCTGAACAATGCTTCCAAATTGTGCAAATTTATTTTGAAAATCATGGTTCTGTTCGAAATACGTATCGCTCACTACGTCCATTTTACGGTCAACATAATCGTTCATTGGAGCAATTAATTCGATTAACTATGGAACGTTTTCGCACCACGTTTACTCTTAATGAGAATATGTTTCAACAGAGACGTAGTAAAGTGCGAACAGAAGAAGTCATTGCTGCTGTAGAGCGTAGTCTATCCGCCATCGTGTGTATGGGCCATCGTGCGCAGGAATTTAATATGTGACCATCCACTTTATGGAAGATTTTGCGGAAAGATCTTGGTTTGCGTGCTTACAAAATCCTACTCGATGGCGCAACATGTCAAACAGCTCATGCCCCAATTGATTTATTGAAGGAAACGTTTGGTAACCGCATAGTTTCACGTGTCGGTTATTGGAATTGGTGTCCAAGATCGTGCGATCGTAACGCCGCTGGACTATTTTCTGTGGGGATATGTGAAGTCGCTAGTCTACGCTGATAAGCCCGAAACGATTGACCACTTGGAGGACAACATTCGCCGCGTTATTGCCAATATACGGCCACAAATGTAGGAAAAAGTCATCGAAAATTGGACCTATAATTTAGACTACGTCCGAGCCAGCCGTGGCGGTCATATGCCAGAAGTCATATTTATGGGTCGATTATGGATAGCAACCGAACTTCAGTTGCGTTGCCAAAAACATATTACGTATGGCAACTGACAGCTGGCAACTTCAGTTGTCAAATAGTGATTATATTGGCAACTGAAAAGTTCTGATTGCTGTAGAATTTTAAGCAAACAAAAAAGGCGGAAACATTAAAAAGTATGTATATTTTATTGTTAAATTATTTGTAATAAATATATAAATAATATTTTATATATATTTTACATATATATATTTTATATAATAAATATTTTAAATAATTTTATTTGCACCTGTAGATTTTAAAATGGTGTCGTCTAATAGATGTCACGTTTAAAACCTCTTCATCGTCATCAAAAAACAGTTCCACTGAACTCAACATTTTTAATTAAATAATTTTTATACACTTAACACTTTTACTAATTTATTTTTTATACAAATTCACATTTGTCAACCTTTTTTTATTTGTTTACATTTTTTCAGTTGCTGAACTGTCAAAATAAGATTATCGATAACTTTTTGGAAACTGGCGAAGGTTGCCGTACATAATACCAATTTTCATTTCAGTTGCGTTGCCACTTGACAACGCAACTGAAGTTCGGTTGCTATCCATAATGAACACATTAAATTCTAATGTCAAAAGATTATCTTTCGAATTAAGTAAATTTCATATTAATTTAAAAAATTCATCTTTGTTTAATTCTATTTCAAAGTTCTATACATCTATAAAAAAACACCCTTTATTAATAGGCTCTTAGAATACATTTTTGTTACCATTTTCAAGATGTGTGATTTTAAGAGAATTACTTGTAGAACAACTTATTTTTCGTTATAACGCGTCGGTGTTACGCCCATGATTTTTCTTTGAACTTGTTCCAAAAGCAATCGATTCAATTGCTCCAACGTAGAAAGCAGGTAGTCCCAGAACTACTTCTGAAACTAATTTTATTTGGTTATTAGTGTCCGACCGAACAGTTCTGCCGAAAAAAACAATATTTGTTCGTGTTTTTTTGGTATCTAGAGGTAATGGCGATAAATTTTGGTATTGGAAACATAATTGTTGAGTCGATTTTGTGTATTAAATTTAAGGAAAAAGCCAAAGTTTAGCTATAAAGTTAATAGTTCGGCCGGCGAACTATTTTTGATTTGGCCGAACTTTTGGAGGCCGAACAGTGAATTCATTGTTTAACTACGGGCTTTTCTTCAAGTTTGACACTCAAAATCGCACCTAATCAGCTCAATAAACATTTTTCCATTCTCCAAATTTATCTATAATCCTTTAAAATACCGATTACCGACCAAATAAATTTTCATCCAGAGAAGACAAATGCTTTTTTGCCTTTTTTATTTTTACACATATTTGCCATATTTGATCTTTTTTCAAAATTTTTGTGTTTTATGTGTCATTTTGAAATTTGTATATATATAAAAATGCAAATGAATTTGCCATCTTAAGAAAGATTGTCGGTAGAATATCTTCAAAAAGATTGTCGGTAGAAAATGTCAGTAAAAACAAAGTTATATGCATTTTAAAATGCAACGAACTAACTAAAAATACAGTTTTCTCAACTGTTCAAAAACAAAATTTTTACTTATTGGAGATACAAAGAGATTTCATGTTTGTTTTTATTTGCAAACTATGAATTTATAACAAATATAAACTAAACAAGAATTATTCAACGAAATTTTTATTTTCAAATAATTTACGAAAATTAACTCTTTACTGCAAAACAAAATCAATTTTTTAGAACTGTCTCGTTCATCGTTGTTTTGTTTTATTTGATAGAAAAACAACTGTCGCGTAGTAACTGTCAAACTTTTTGCAGTGCGGGTTCGAGTCCCATGATATGATTAGGAACTGATTGTAAAAAATATTTCTGCGAGACATAATAAAAAGAGTAAATGCCTCTTTTTCAATAATTTGAATTGTTATAATTTTTTTTTTTTTTTTATTAATTAATAATCATATAATTACAAATTATATACTATTACCCTAACCGAGCACTAGCTACTATGGCCTTCGGCGCGTTGTAGCGAAAACAGACCAGTGCCTCTGGTGGGAATCGAACCCACGACCCCCGCACTGATAAACCAGCACACTACCAACTAGCCTACCGGGGCGCACTGTTATAAATTTTATTTTTATGATAATTTTCAATAATTTGAATTTTTAAAACAGAACATATTTAAAAAATTCCTTAACTATCTTCCTGTTTTGCGTTGCTAAAAATGTGTTATCTAAAAGCTTAATGAGAATATATTAAAAGAATTTGGTGATATTTTAGATAGTGTTCCTCTTTTTCTTGCCATTTTTACCGAAAATTAAGAAAACTATGAAGTTTTGGGGAAAAATAAATGAAAAAATCCATATAAGAAATGTAACCGAATAATTATTTCAGTTTAAAATTATTTGTTTGTACATTTACCAAAATAGAGGTGTTTGATCGGTTAATCGATTAACCAAATTGTAAACACTAATAAAAACCCATAAAATTTGTAAACGAAAGGTAAAAAGGTTAACAAAAATGTTAGGTAATCGTTAAATAGACAAATTAACTTTTTTATTTTTAAATTATTGTTTTATAAAAAATTCAAAAATTAGCAAACAAAATAATTAAAGTTAATATGTTAATAGAAATCATGGAAATAAATAAATCTTGTTTTGGGTGAAAATGAAAATCGTAGACAAAATGTGGGGCATGTATTCTCTAGGACCTTACACATTTTTGAATTTCTACAAATTCGTTGTAGTTCGCATTTTATCGCAGTTTAAATTTTGGACTTTGTAGTAAAATACAAGATGGTCAAAACATCATATCTCTTGAAAGTGTCATCCAATTTGTATGGACTTAGTCTCATAATAAAGCTTATATAACTTTCTTGAAGAAGGTTTTGAAGGAAAATAAATCTTTTTCAAAAAAAAGGATAAACAAATTAAAAATATCCTTAACTTGCAAATATCTTAAAATGTGTATTCTGGATTTTTTATATTTATTGTTCAGAGTTTACTTGACATGTTATCTAATTCATATAAAAATTTCAGAATGAGTTCGAAATATCTTCCGTGGAAATCTTAATTTCTGTACACATTATTTTCATAAAATATTTTTTTTTTGTTAAATAACACAGGAATACACAAGAAGACAAGAATGCAGCAAAATTGATTATTAATAGGTTTTTTGTTAAAGTTCTGCCTATTATGGAGGCTCTAACTTTTCTAAAACTTCGGGTTCTGATGAGATCTTTAGCCAGATCGAAATACTAGTATCAACCTAGCTAATATGTTTGATTTGCTTTATTTTTGTAAATATACGGAGGTTGAAAGCTCGTTATAAATTGAAAATAACATAAAAATAATCTCGATGTATATAAAAACAAAAAACTAATATAACTGTAAAAAATATTACTTGAGCCAGAGTACAAACTAAAATTTTTTTTATATAAATAGAACATTTTTGGTCTTCAAAGTTTAGTAACGTCATGATGCTTGTTAGGAAAAGACCTAACCACGTGCTTGATTACTAAGAAGACAAGAATGCAGCAAAATTGATTATTAATAGGTTTTTTGTTAAAGTTCTGCCTATTATGGAGACTCTAACTTTTCTAAAACTTCGGGTTCTGATGAGATCTTTAGCCAGATCGAAATACTAGTATCAACCTAGCTAATATGTTTGATTTGCTTTATTTTTGTAAATATACGGCGGTTGAAAGCTCGTTATAAATTGAAAATAACATAAAAATAATCTCGATGTATATAAAAACAAAAAACTAATATAACTGCAAAATCATAACTTTTAAACATTAATAATATTATGACCGCCAATTCTATATATTTCAATGGTGTACTTAGTTTATCAACCGATGAACCAGTTTTTCCACAAAATATTTTTAAAATTTAGCACATGAAAATTAATTTTTTACATACAGATAATGTAATCAACTTGACTTCTTTCTGTTGAAATGTAAAGACAACCCCTGTATTCTTATTTGAGATAACTATTTTATTCACAAAACTGTATATTAAACCCGCTATTTAGTGGAATTTCTTATTGAGCTAGCAATTTTCCTTAAAAAATGGTCATGCACTAGAAAGCGGTGTATCATCAAGAAAACAATTTCTCATATGGTTCCTCAAATTTTATATGGCAACATATCTTTTCGAAATGAACCAAGAGTGCAACTTTTAGTATAATATGTGAATAAATTTAAAAAGTATATCTGAAAAAAATCAGCCAAAAATTTTCTGTACAGTACTGTACCAAAAATATGAACCAATATATGCAATATATTATCATATATGGTGTCATACATATCCATATCTGAACTTATCCTTTGAATGTATTTACCAATATATGCTTCCATACATTACATATATGTTCATATATGCCCATACATGGAACCATATATCCTCATACATGAAACTATATATGACAATATATGATCATATATGAACTTTTTCACCTGGGGTGTTATTTTAACGTCATATAGACAGTCGCAACTAATTTTTATTTAATATGCATTTGAGAAATTTAGAAATGCTGAGGTTAAGAAGAAGAATAAACGTTTTTCTCTAAAAATTATAAACGCTATTAATTTTTAAATCAAGACTAATATCTGCCTTTTTAGTGGACATGCTTCATCAGGGATTTTCCATTCAAGTTGTATTATTATTTGTGTATTTATAATTGTCAGATTGTATGATAAATTTTTTAACAACCTACCAGCTGTAAGAATCAAACCTGCGCTCTTCTAACATTACAAACGTAACAATACCAAGTCATGACCGTTTAGCGATCACACTCAAGTAAGGCCTCAAATGTAATGCAGCTTCTCTGTTATTGTATATTATACTCAGAAGTGACAAACACTAACAAACACTAACAAATACAAGTTTTCTATTTTTAGATTTTTGTTTATTTTTCCAATCTCCTCCGTCTTTATACCACAACGTTACCAGATTGACGTATACATTTTTTATATTTGAAAAAGTTTTTCTAACAAAAAAACAAATTTTGTGACAAATATTTACCAAAACTGAAGTTTTTGTTAGGAAATCTATTTTAGCTGAAAATTTGGAAACATACTCTTGAAATGTATTTACATATCATACACACAGAGAAATACAGTGCCAACCGAAACTTAAAAGTATATATTAATGGTAACAACTTATAAATTCAGTTAGTACAACGATATTACCATTAGAATTCCGAATATTTTGGGTGTTGCAACTAAAATTCAGTTGCATTAACCGAATTTTGTTGTGAAAACTAATGTTCAGTTTTACCAACCGACTGAAATTCGTAATAACCGAATTTGAGCCGCAGTAACCGAATTTCATTTGGCAAATTGCTACATTTTTATCTGTGTGTAACAAAAAACTATACCTTGGGGTCATCCTGGAAAGCTATTTTGTATAAAAAAACATTTTGAAAAAATAACTTCTGTCATATATAACTCGTCTTAAATGTCTCTTTGCACTGTGTGAAAATATGATTACCTTGATTAATTATTTAGCGATAGAATTCGAGAAATCCGAAAAAATTAGAAAAAAGCTCTGGTAATCAAATATGTACCATAAATATTAATACTGGTCTTATCCTTAGATTTCAATAGAAAGAAATCAGCTTTATTGCAATTGGTAATTTTTTTATATAAAAAACAGCACTTTAAAGTAATTTTGATAAAAAACTGTACCATAAATCAAAAAAGGTAAGGTACGCCATTGAATTCCGCATTCCCGAAATATATAGAATTGATGGTTAGAACATTATTTTTTTTTTTTATATCAAGTCGTGTAATTAATATTATTTTAAAACAAGTTTTGAATTGTACAAAATGTATAAATGGGCATGCGATAATGTAAAAATCATGAATTTTGTATATATTGGGAAAAAAAAGCTGCGAAATAGAAGCCAATAAGATGGAACAAATTAACGGCAAACTAAATGCATTACTAAAAATCCAAAGTAAGCACAACTTTGTACCTGTAGACAGACGTAGGCAAATTTAAATTAAAATATTTTTATCTTTCTCAAGACGATTGTGTTGAATATATCGAGAGCCTATATTCAAAATATGCCAACTCAGAATTTGGTCTAAATGAGTTTTCGATGGCAAATAGCTCCCCTATGCAATACCCATCTGTGATATAAATTTCAAAACAAAAAAATAATTTGTTCTCATGTTATTCTGCTATCTCAAAGTACTTTTTTTTTTGGTAAAAATAAATTCTAACTCCCATTGTAAATAATTTATTATAAATCCACCTCATATCTTATTTGCAAATTTTGATATCCAATTTCTAGATATGATATTTCTTAAGATATTAGTACACAGTGGTTCAAAACAAAAAAAAAAAAAAAATTGGTAATATATGTTATTTTGTTAAGGTATTTTTTTATGTTAGGTTTTTTTCTTGTAGTTTTTGAGTTTTTATATCAAATATTAAATAAAACATCTCATTATATGGTTAAATAAAAAATATTTTTCACAAAAATCGTATTTTTATTTTCCGGCAAAAAATGCTAACTCTGAAAAAATAATTGTTTTTTGATATACCGGCTGAAAATTATCGTATATGTTCATATATTAACATATATGTATGGTTGCACATATGAGCATATATGAACATATCTGAATCATATATGGGCTAATACATTAAATGACACCATATATGATAACATATTGCATATATCGTTCCATATATGGCATATATATTCATATATGAGTTCATATATTATTCCATTTATGAGAATTGAATTTTCTTATTTCAATGTAATTTGCCCATATGAGTCACACCATGTCAGACCGAACAACTTTTTTACAATTGCCAGACGTATTAAACATTAAAAAATATTTTACCCCTGTTTCCAGAAAAAAATAAAATGGTGAAAAGTCGTTCGACTTGACAACTTTTAAACAGATGTTTTTCTAAAACTAGTGAATGGATTTTTTTTACGTTAATTTAAAATTTGAACCTTCTTTTTAAAAATAATTTTATTTTTTTTTAATTTATTTTTTTTATTTTTAAAATTTGGTTTTTTTACTTAATTTCTTTTTTCCACCATCTTCGAACAAGTCCAAAAATCTGAAAAAATGTTTTCTTAAAGCTCAATATAACCTTAAATCCATTCACTAGTTTAAGAAAAACATTAGTTTAAAAGCTGTCATGTCGAAAGATTTTTCACTTTTTGAAAAAAATGTTTAATTTCGTTCTGGAAACACGTGTAAAATATTTTTGAATGAAGAATACGTATTAAAATTTTAAAATACATCGGAGACATCAAAGTCAATTTTTAGCAAAAATCGTACGGTCTGACATGGAATGACTCATATACGGAATTCTATTTTTTTTTTAAATTTTACCATTATTATTCCAAATTAAAATCCTATATGAACGAATTTTAGAATGCACATTGGTCTGAACATAGACTTTTTTTACCCCAACAGTCTTAATAACTTTGCATTCAAAAATTTTCTCTTCTCTTTAAATTCAATATTTTATTTTGTTGTCAAAATTGATTAAAAATAGCATTCAAAAATATTTGAAGTCAAAGTTTTTAAGATTTAATTATGCTTCCCGGCAATAAATGTTCATATATGAAACCATATATTGGCGCATATACAGTTGCATACCGGAAAATAAAGTCACCTTTTGGTAACACAATTTAAAGTTCAGAAAGAAAAAAACTTTTGTGGGGAAATTTGAAATATTATTTTTAGATTAAAGTACAACAAATCTATATTTTATGAATCCTTGGTTTCAAAGAAAATTAAAGATACAGAAATTAGTCTGTCTATTAGAAACAATCACCATTACGATATTTAAAATAAAAAATGCCAGGATTATGGAATATTTCGTACAATTTGTATACACCCAGACTCTGTAGTAGCAACCGTATTTGTAGTCAATCGATTGGTTCGGTTGTAGCTATCGAGTTTTGTGGTTGCTAAAACCGATTTTTTTTTGATGCTATCGAAATTCTATTGTCGTACCAGAATTTCTGTTTTTTCAATCGAATGATTGTTATCACAACCAAAAAATTCGGCCACAACAAATGAAGCACTCGATTGGCAACAAATACGGTTGTTGCCACCGAGTCTGTTTTCTGGGTGCACTGACCTTATTTTTTCGTCTTTTAAAAAATGAGTTTACTATATACTTTGCTATTATTTTTCTTAAATTGCAACAACAATGTTTGGATTGCTTCATTAAATAACGAGTTGTTGTACAAAAATCTAAAATAATATTGCAAATTTCAGTATCAAATTTGTTGTCTTTTTTAAACGTTAAATTGTGCTACGAAAAAGTGACCCTATTGAATGCATATATTGTTCCATACATTTTCGGATCCGTAAATTGTGGGTATTTGGACATATGTTCTCTTCTATGGACACATGAATATTTATATTTGCGTGCGCCCCGGTAGGCTAGTTGGTAGAGTGCTGGCTTATCTGTGCGGGGGTCGTGGTTCGATTCCCACCAGAGGCACTGGTCTGTTTTCGCTACAACGCGTCGAAGGCCATAGTAGCTATTGCTCGGTTAGGGTAATAGTATATAATTTGTAATTATATGATTATTAATTAATAAAAAAGAAAAAAAAAAATTTATATATGCTCATATAAATTTTGTTTTTGTAGTATCCCAGGAAAAAATTACACATTCCAAAAAGAAGGTGATGCCCACACTTGCTTACATATCTCATTGCCAAATTTAGTAACTGCAATACCAAACTCATTCCAACGATAGAGTCAAAAAAGCAAGTAGTATTCTAATCAATTCTTTAAATTTAAACTAGAAAGCATGAACTCAATAACAAAGTAATTATTTACTTAAAAGAAAATAACAATGTTATTAACTTATATGTATAACTTTTTGTACTCAAGAAGTAATCATATACTTTTTCTTAATAAAAGGACGTTATTGGAAGTAGTTCCTAATTTTGAAAAAAAGAAGTTATACAATTTTAAAGAATTTATTTTCAAACAAATTTTTATTTGCAGGAAAATAATACTAAAAACAGAAATTGCATGTTGCCTAAATTTTGTCAAACTGTGGTTAGGTATAAATTAGGGAAGCGCACGTGAGCAGAAAATTGTGAGTGGAAGTTAAAATTACTGACGTTACCGTGAGTGAGTGTAAAAAAAATTTTCGAGGGTGATTGTGCGTGAGTCATATTTTTGTTTTTCAATTTTGAATCGTTCTTTTTTTTTTGAAAAATTTATATTTTCGTGGTTTATAGCTCCAAAATTATGACAAACCCATGTTATAATAACACTTCGATGTTTCACTTTTTAGGATTTTATTTCCGTATGAGTTTTGATCGTTATATTTGAGTGACTTAGGAGAATCACGTGTGAGTAAAAGTTGAATTTACTTATGGAACTATTTCTTTTTTTTAAATGTAAGTACTTCTTATTTTTTCTAGAGAACTATTTATTTATTTTTTTTTGTGTAAGTACTTCGTAGTTTTACAATGGAACTATTTCTTTATTTAAAAATGTATGTAGTTCTTAAAAATATAAAGTAAATGGTTCTTCGGTAAAAAAAATAATCAATTCTAAAGAATCAATTATTTTAGTCTCACGCCCTGTTAAAAGAATCGAGTAGGTAATCTAGTAAGGAATGCGTTCTGCACAAAATGCTTGATTACAAACCCGCTTACCTTTTTGGAAATTTTTTGCTGGGATATTAAACAGTATTTTTGGTATTCTCAATCTGCCTTAAAATCAAATTTCAAATACATGTTAATTGTTCCGTTTTTTTAATAGAAGCATTCACAACACAATACCAGACAAAGTAAATTTTTGCTGGGATTCTGGAAAACCTATCTTTTTTACCTAAACTAAATGTATTATAATGTAATTTACATGTTTCTGATAAATTAATGAAGATTGCTGAAAAAAGAAGTAGACGTTCAATGAAATCTTAAAAACTTAAGATTTAAATGTCTTTGAACGATATTTTTATTCTCTATTTTAGTTAAATCGTCTTCAATTTATCAGTAACATGTACATTGAGTTAATTTAATAAAAAAGCGTTATCTACGAGTCTCAGTAAAATATTACATTGTCTGGTATTGTAGTATACGAGTGATTCTATTCAAAACGGAAACAATTAATATGTATTTTGTCTTTTACCAGGCTGATCGTGAATACAGCGCATGTGTTTTGTTAAAAAATAACAAAAAATGCTTCTTAGTATACGATCAACTACAAAAACTATTTTTATATGAGCATATATGAGTATTCATATATGTCCATATATGAGCATTTATGTCCATATACCCTCAATTTTCGGATCCGATCATATATGGAACCATATACATTTATTCGCCAATATATGGTTTCATATAAGAACATATATGAACATTTTTAGCCGGGGTACTAAAATATGCTATCTCACAATATGCTATCTCTCAAGTGCAAAATTTGAAGTGTTTTGCGTAACTAGATGTAAATAAGTCCGTGACTTTTCGAACTTCCCTCGTAGTTCTATGAAATGCAACACTGCTTCTATCAAGTACAACCTGTTACTAGACTACTGTCTGTATTTTAAGCAAGTTCCGTCATTTACTTTGTGTTTAACAGCTGTTCAAAACACACAACCTCGTGGATTTTTTTAAAAGTGGAAAAAAGTGAATTTCGAGTACTCATTAAAAATTATTTTTTGATAAAAAAAACCGTCAATCAAACCAAGTAAAAGCTTGATAAATACTTTGGGTACTCTCGACCATCGATTTCAATGGTAAAAAAGTGGTTTACTGACTTTCGTTGTGCTCGCACAAGTACAAATGACGCTGAACGTTCTGAACGGCCAATTGAGGTCAATACACCGAAAATGTCAAAAAAACCACGATATGGTATTGGCCGATCGAAGAGTAAAAGTGCGTGAGATTGTTGATGCCATAGGCATTTAATATGGCAGTGTGGTTTCGATTTTAAATGATCAGTTGGGTTTAAGAAAGCTGTCTGCAAGATAGGTGCCGCGTTTGCTCTCAATTGACCATAAACGTAATCGTGTGACAACTTCACAGGATTGTTTGAAGTTGTTTAATCGCAATTCGAATGAGTTTTTGCGGCGTTTTGTAACTGTGGATGAAACATGGATAAATTACAACACTCCGTAGACCAAGCAGCAGTCTAAACAATGGGTTTCTCCGGTAAATAAAAAATTTAAACTAACAGTTTACAAATTATCTCCCCTAATTTACGCGATAGAGTGAAACTCAATTAAAAAATGGACATTGTTTATATTGTTTTGAGACATTATTCAAATTTTTAACCAACAATTCTTAGAAATTTAATTAAAACATTATCTTAAAGCACTTAATAATTCAATCCATCCTTGAGTGATTTACAAAACTTAGCTTAACTTTGTCAAATTTCAGCCGATTTTAACAAATAAATTTTTATTTTACTCAAGAAAACAAACCTGCTCAATGTATCTCGCCATGGTTTACTTCATAGATAAAAACATAAATTACTTGCTTGCACAAAATGTCATTGTTTTCCAGCTTACAGAAAATCAAAAATAAGTAGTTATATATGTACTTTAAAGGTGTCCAAAAAAATGAAAGTGATTTCTAAAGTCAAGCCATGGGCTAGTTTGGTTCCTTTATATATAAAAACATTTAGCTTGAAGTTTGGTGCTGATTGGATAAAGAAAACACGAGGCGGAAATAGATTGAAAATTGAAAGTGTGTTTTGTATGGAGGAAAAATGGCTTGTTTTGCGTTTTTTCAAAAAATTGTTAATATTGAAGCAGTTTTTATTCCATATTATAAATTAAT
The DNA here is from genome assembly GCA_021234595.1 of Delia radicum. Classification (NCBI taxonomy): domain Eukaryota; kingdom Metazoa; phylum Arthropoda; class Insecta; order Diptera; family Anthomyiidae; genus Delia; species Delia radicum. Next base: position 89,640,830 of record CM037852.1, on the reverse strand, counting down.
CGATATGAAGACAAAAAAGTGTTTTCAAAAAGATATAAAAATCCAAAATCGGTTGAGAATTACCCGAGTAAAAAAAAAAATACCCCAGACCACTAATGTGCCAAATACCACTTGATCAAACATTTCGAGCCCACATCCTAAACGTTTTCGAAATTAAATACCAAAATATTTTTTTTTTACTTACTGGACCCATTAACTGTTAGATATGAAATATTTAATTTTAAGGATGTCGGTATCCTGTCCTAAGGTGACGTCGAAAACCAACAATATTTTTAGGGTATTTTTCAAATCTCCAATTTCAAATTTTAAAAATTTTTGTTCAACAAAATTAAAAAAACAATAGTTTCGCACACTAAGGTCTCATTAAGTATAACATTTAAAATAAAAATACCAAAAATTACACATATCCCCCATTTAATTTAGTAAGGGCAGCTATTTAAATTCGGCGGATTTCGAGGAAAACGCTTTTTTTGCACAAAACTCGATCATAGGGTAAAATTTATCTACTTTTACTTACTACTATTAATGCTATTCAGAGTTATATGAAACAAACTACAAGCACTTTATTCTGAAAATTTGGTCAAAATCGAACTACAGCAAAGGTCAAATGTCAAGGTTATGGGTCAATTTTTTTCGAAATTTTGAAGATTTCATGAAATTGATAACGATAAATCATGTGGTAGCTTCGTATTTGAATGAAAGTTGACTAAATTATTTTCCGTAGTTGGTATTTATTATTTAAAAAGAAAAAAAACTTAATTAACCCTTTTGTGCACTTGAGGCCAAAAATGTCCCAATATTTTTTAACATTAAAAAACGCAGTTTCTTTCAAATATCTGCATAATAGAGGTAAAATTTTTAAATTATAAATAACAAAATACAGATTTACTTTATTTAATTTAAATACCTAAAAATCGTTCAATGCACTTTGTTGAAGAAAAATTTTTAAAATTTGAAATTGGAGATTTGAAAAATACCCTAAAAATATTGTTGGTTTCCGACGTCACCTTAGGACAGGATACTGACATCCTAAAAATTAAATATTTCATATCTAACAGTTAATGGGTCCACTAAGTAAAAAAAAAATATTTTGGTATTTAATTTCGAAAACGTTTAGGATGTGGGCTCGAAATGTTTGATCAAGTGGTATTTAGTACATTAGTGGTCTGGGGTATATTTTTTTACTCGGGTAATTCTCAACCGATTTTGGATTTTTATATCTTTTTGAAAACACTTTTTTGTCTTTATCTCGATTAATTTATAATATGGAATAAAAACTGCTTCAATATAAACAATTTTTTGAAAAACGCAAAAAAGCCATTTTTCCCCATACAAAACACACTTTCAATTTTCAATCTATTTCCGCCTCGTGTTTTCTTTATCCAATCAGCACCAAACTTCATATTAAATGTTTTTACATACAAAGGAATCAAACTAGCCCATGGCTTGACTTTAGAACTCATTTTGAATAACGGCCATACAAAGTTGAACACCTCTAATGTACTTACTAAGGTTAAAAAAAAGAGTATAAAACAAATGTTCAGATCATTGTCTTATATTTAAAATAATGATAAAAATAAGTATTTATGGGTAGCGCATTATTTTTGGTTTTTAAGTAATCAGAAAATTAACTATTAACTATTACTCAGTCATTATTATTTGTATTAAAGTTATGCAGAGAGTAGTCTGTTGTCGTTACTGGTAGTCCAAAAAATAATGATATATCAATACCGTTTGCATAGTTCAGATGCTAGAGCGTTTGACTGACAACCTGGAGTTGCAGGTTCGAATTCCATTTATCAATAAAGAAAATATGTTTTTATTAAATTTAGTTTTTCTAAAATTTTTTTAGACTCATTCACATATTTCTTGCTTTTTTGTAAGGTGGTTGGTAATGATATGCCATTATTTTGTACGACATTCACATATAGAAGCAATAAGACTTATAACGAGAAATGTAAGTACTTGCCACTGTAAAATATGAACTTATATGGTAATGCTGCAGCATACAATTTTATCGCTCTACAAAACTTTTAAGAACTGTTCAAAATTTCATTTTGCAAAAATTTTTATTTTGCAGACTAACGCTAATAATGTCCTTTGAATAAAACTCACCATTTAATGAGTTATGAACCTACAAAGCAATTAAATATTTTTAGTGTCTAAAGTCAAAAATGACTGACCGATTTGCGCAATTGAAGTCCAATTTTTCACAGTTCTTATTTTTTATATTTAATATATAACACAATGCGCTGGGGGCAATACAAAAATTCTTGCAAGTTTCATATATTTTATGTGTACTCTAATCTATTATAAAATCGAATCTAAAAAACCGAGAGTTTTTTAGGATAAACAATTTTTAAGTGAACAAATAAAAACAAAACATAACAAATAATACATTATTAAAAAAAAAAAAAAAAAACAGGGTCACTGACGAAGGTTCAATACCAGAAACTGCGCAGTCTGATTCAGAAAATTAAAAATTTACAATGTAGTTATGATTTTTAGAAAATACACTCATACTTCTCTACCACGTCTTTCACAATTTTTAAGTTTGAAAGAAATATCTTTTAAAAGAAATATCTTTTAAAATTTTAAGTTTCCAATAAAAATTGTCCATTTAAAAGTAAATAAACTTATGGGGACACGCGAAATTTTTCAATTTTTTTGTTCTGTTTTAGGCACCCAAGAAAAAAGTCTGGCCACCCCTGCCCTAATATATAGATTTAAATTATCAAATAAACCCCAATCACGTTTGTGTCTTAAATCTTTTGTATTCAAGAAAAGTCCTTAAGACTAACTGCTCTAATTGTTTAAATATATAAAGTTTTGGTTAAATTATTTGATATTTATAAATAATTTAACAAATAGCTTAACAAATACTAATAATTTTGCATTTATAACATTATTTACAATTAAAATTTTAAAATATTATTTATATCATGAATGTGAGTTTTTAGTCTTTTACTTCAGAAATAACATTTTTGTGCGTGTTTAAACAAAAAAAAAAAAAAAACGAAAAAAATTACTGTCAGTTTTTTTTTTAGAGTATTGTACACATTGTTTGGCCAACAACCGCAGTCAAGGCCAAGGCCATAAAATACGTTTAAAGTTTTGCGTGAACATAAAAACGTTAGTTAAATGTGAAAGAGGCGAAAAAAATACAACGAACATAAACTTTAATGCCATCTAAAAACAAAGGAGAGATGCCTTACCTTAAAATCAGTTTGTATAAATATCCCAATATGATGCCAGGCACAACTTGCGTATGATTGTTTCGCTTTTAAAGGGGGGCGTTAAAAACAAAAACCTAAAAAAATAAAAACATTAAAAGAAATTCATTAAAATCTAAGTTGTGTTGTTTTTTGTTCAGTTAATTTCAATTTCAATTGTTATAAACAAAAACGATAATTAAAGTTATAATATTTTTTTTAGGCGTAGATTTCAAAACAATCAATGGGTGATCTAATGAGAAGAAAAATTAAATTAAAAATATTAAGACCCATCGAGCTTTTGTTAAGAATTTTTATTTATTTTTTTGTTACAAGTTTGGATTAATTTTCAATTATTGTTTAATAACTGAAAACAAAATAATACAAGTAAATTGTAAAGATCATTTAAAGTGTAAAAATCTGAATTATGGCAACTACAATAATAAGATTAAATTTAATTTTATACCTTTTGATTTGTAAAAACCAGTGTAGAAAAGCATTACCATAGTAATGTAGTTATATACTAGTACGTATTTGTTAGTGGCAAGTACTTACAATTGGCAAGTACTTACAATTGTCATTACAATCTCAAAGTTTTATATGGGGATGTCTCGCAAAATAACGACATATCATTACTAAACATCTTCCGAAAAATCAAAAAAATATGTAGTTATTTATATGCTTACTAGTATGGACAAAAATAATAAGTCTAAACATAAATTTTCAAAAAAACTTAATTTAATAAAAAAAATTTTGTTTTTAAGAGCTTAAAAGCCCGATACTTCATTACAAATCATTTTATATATTCGGAATATATTAGGATGGAAAATTAATTATTTTAAAGGACTTTGTTTGAATAAATTATAATTTTTAAGTTGATGTTTTTCTGATTTCAAGTTTCAGATTTCTACATTAATGGAATTCCTTAGATCGTTAAGAGTGGAATTTATTAATTTTAAATTCCAATCATACCCAGATTTTTTAAAAACCCAAAAGATATATTTATAAAAAAAAATATATATTTTTAATTTCATAATTGTTGTCTAAATTATTTGCAAAGACTTCCTTTGTTTGTCCCTCCCTGTAAACATTTTTTTATACCCAGTTACAGCGGATGAGAACACCAAATTATAAGTTCCTACACTCAAAAAAATAAGTTAGTAGAAAAGTTAGTAAAACGTCTTGTAAATCAGGTATACTATTTTTTAGCAAATATTTTTGCTAAAATCGTGTTTTCAGCTAAAATTTTTGTTATACTTATTCAGCACTTAACTGTTTTATACTAATGCTTTACTAATATACTAATGTTTTACTAATTAATTTTGCTAAAAAAAATTGTGCTGATAAGCAGATGTCGCGGCATGTCAAGATGTAGTAGAGAAGAGGAAAATGATATTAAAAAGTACAACTCTAACAAGACAAGTAAAAAAATCAACCATAAAAAAACATATACAGACATGTAGACAGAGTAAAGAGAAAGACAAAAACACACATCTTAGGTAGATTTGTATGGTTTCTTTTTCTTATTGCAAAAAAAGGGTTGTTTTTTTCGTTTCGTTTGTTTTGTTTATTTTTTCGTTTCGTTTCTAGAATTATCTTCGGCAGTTTCGTCATAGCATCATTAAGACCATTGATGTAAGTAGTTGAAAGAAAATTTTTGTTATGTTATATATATTTATTTCTATATATTTTCAGATATTAAATTAATTCATGTCGTCAATGTGGGAAAATTAAAATTGTTATATTTCGTTATTATAGTAAATTATTTTTAAAAGAATCACAAAAATATGTTTTATGATTTTCAGCAAATAAATTAACTAAATTACAATTTTTCTACAAATTTTTTGCGTTTTTTTCAGTCTACTAAAATTCAGCAAAAAATTTATTAATTTTTACCAACGCTTTTTATTTCTAATCTACTAAGCTAAGTGTTAGCAAAACTTTTGCTGAATCTACAAATTTTGTTGCTAAAAATCAGCTCGCTGATTTTCAGCAAAAGATTTTGCTGACATTAGCAACTTTTTTGCTAGCATCCTCCTGACTAAAATTTTGCTGACTCAGCAAAATTTTTTGCTGACTTTACAAACTTTTTTTTATGAGTGTAGATTCAACGGTTTATGCTGTGTGAAAACCAAATTTTTAGATCATTACTTTAGCGGCCTTTAGGAACAGATAAAGGGTCCGCCATCTAACTTTTTTTTTTCAACTAGTGCTTATTTCGTGAATGGTAACACTTAGCTCATGTCTGATTTGACAGATAATTAGTTTTATCCTTCCGTTGAACGAATATGGTTGTGTATACGCTTGAACAACGCTGGAAAATATTGCGACATTACTTTGAAAATCATGGTAATGTTGCAGAATGTGTGCGAAAATTGCGTACGGATTTTGGAAGAAGAGAAGCACCGTCAACTCCGTATGTTCGTTATCTTGTGAAAAAAGTGAAAGAAACTGGCATTCTCATCGATAAACCAAAGCGTGAAAAGCCAAAAACAGTGCGTACACCCGAGAATATTGCTGCTGTGGCAGAAAGTGTGCGTGAAGCGCCGTCAACATCAATTCACCGTCGTTCTCAACAATTGAACATTTCGGAGACATCATTGAGACGAATTTTGCATGAAGACCTTGGTATGACGCCATACAAAGTCCAATTGGTTCAGTAGTTGAAGCCAACTGACCATCCAATGCGTTTTCGCTTCGCTAAGTGGGCCTGCGATCGAATTACAGAAGATGCCGTAAAATACAGCTGCACACAATCGATAATGTGCTTAAAAGTTGGACCGATCGTGTAGGCTACTGCATGGCCAGCCGAGGCAGCCATTTGAATGAAATTATTTTCCATTATTAACCGGAAGGATTGTACTTTCAAATAAAAAAAGAAATTTGAGAAAATATTCAGTAGTTTTTTTTTATAGCATTTTCAAAAAAAAAAAAGTTATTTGGCGGACCCTTTATTTCCCCAAAAAAACTCTAATTTTACGCCGTTATTTGCAAAAGTTCCAAAATATAACTTATCAGCGTATTAACCCACACAACAGTGAACAAATATTTCAAAGTTATGTTTCTTACTAAAAGGTTATATACAGTGGCGTACCCAGGATTTTGTTTCATGATGGTGTCCCAACACATATTTTGTACAAAAAATTTCAGAAGGTTAAAATATCGAAACGTAAAATTTTCTTCAAAATTTGATACTTCTTTGTTGGACGAATCCTCTAGATTTCGTTGATATTCGGATATAAGATCAAGGAGAGAAAAGTAACAAAAAATTAGTACAAAATATAACGACGGGTAAAAATGGATTTTAAAGTTGCTCGAAACTTTTTTGTTTTGAAACTTTTAATATTTTTAGTACTCCAATGGAAAGGTTGATACCAATTTGTATTCCATTCGAAATTTGTATATCGTTTCTTTAAAATAAGCATGACAAAACTAAAATTACGTAAAATAAGGTTATGTTTACCCCAAACTTGAAAGCGTAAACATGAAATTTGTCGCTAAAAATGCGTCTATTCTTTTTAATTTTGTCAGCTCTATTACACTATTAAAATTGTATGGCAATCGGAGCACATCAATCAGCGGAGCATCTTGAAATGAAATTTCACTTAAAGAAAGGACGACTTACATTTCATTAAATTCAACTAGCATTGTCATTTGTTTTTTTTAATGTTCAAAAAAATGAACCAACCACAGGTGAGTAAAAATAAACAAACATTTATTTTTTCTATTTTTTTAAATAACAAAAAACTATTATAAAAAATTAATGTAAAATCATAAAACAGTCATTTAATGTGGTTTGTTTTTTTTAAATGAACTGCAAGGTGAGTAAAAAATTTAATTTGTTCTACAAGTGACTGAGATTTACATTAAAAATAAAGAAACTGTATTACAACCCAAACATCTACATATTTTTAAAGCAAAAGTTCCCTGAGTGTAGTACTTACCTTTGTTTTTTTTTTTAATACAAAATTTATCAATTTTATATTAGTGTATTTGGAGTGTTCAGTTTTTTTTTCAAAAACCAAAACGGTTTCGAATATTTTATGTTTTTTAGGTTAGGTTTTTTAACAGGATGTTGTACTTGAAAAACTATAAAAACCTGAACAAATGCGTTATTTTTTTACGATATTAAACATTTTGAAAAACATTTTTCCTTGGAAATATTTCGGACAATATAAGCAAAACTTTGTCGAGATATTTCTAATATTTTTTTAAGTCCTCTTATGTCAGCTTGACATAAATATTATTGAAGATACAATTTGTTTGTATTTTTAATTTTTAAAAGATCAAAATTCATTAAACTTTACTTTACTTATACTTAATTAATAATATAATTAAATTTATTTGTTAGCAAATAAATATCTAAACATTATAGCCTGTAGCCCATTACGCAAATAGTGTTTCCCAGATAAATCATAAACAAACTTTATACGTGGCGTAATTTTCTTTAAAAATATTTCATTTTGTGTCTAAGTTCTACTAAAATTCCCATAAACATTCTTAAACAAATTGTCGGCATGACTTAAAAGTATTTTTTTTTTTATTTTTTGTGAATTTCATCTTCATACGGTCTAATGTTTATGGGTAAAAATGATGTTGGTTTAGAAAAAAAGTGCATTAAATCTGTCAATAAAGTAAACTTTTTTCGTTTTTTTTTGTTGCCACCAGTAAGTAGCTGTACTTGTCATTGACCATGGGCATGGGAAAAATTCATACGTTTTAAATATAAAATTGCACAATATGTTTATTGATGACTAGGGCAAGGAATTTCATGCAAATGCGTGTTTGTGGTCAGTAGTCCAAAATCGATTTTGACCAAATACTTTTCCGAATCAAAGAATTAAAAAAAAAAAAACGCATCGAATTTGTTGTTGCATATTTTGGCATATTTTGTTATTAATGCATATTTTTGCATATTATGCTATAAATGCATATTTTTTGGGGCATATTTTGGTATATTTTGCAGCATATTGGATATTTTTTATTTAATTGCATATTTTGTAAAAATTTAAATATGTTTTTAGTTTAAAATAAACAAAAGAAGTTGTCATTTGTTAGACATTTATATTGCATTTCATTTTTTTTAGCCAGCAAGCTCGAGTAATAAATCGATTTTTAAGATTCTAAAAATTGTATGTGAACATTTTTGGATTTGTATTCCTTATTATTTGGTTTTTTTTTTTTTTTTTATTTAACCTATACTCGGGATGCCCCCTACTCATGCAGTGCATTGTATTGATCAGGAAAATAGGGTATGGGAAGGACGAAAGAGGGAGTAGTGCTTTTGGATATTTGATTTAAATTTTTCTAAATTGTAAGTAACAGGGAAGACTTCTGCGGGAAGTTTGTTCCACATACGAATCGTTCGACTAAAAAACGAATTTTCTGGTACAGTGAAATAACTCCCAAATGAAATAAGTCCCAATGGAAAAATGAAATAAGTCCCAAAAAATTTTCCATGTAAATTGGGACTTATTTCATTACGAAGTAAGTCCCAATGCGTTGGGACTTTTTTCATAATTTTTGTTGGGAGTTAATTCATTATGAAATAACTCCCAAATAAAATAAGTCCCAACAGTTTTTTTGTTGGGAGTTATTTCATTTGGGAGTTACCATTGGCACTTATTTCATCGCAGTCGGGACTTATTTCATTTTAATTGCAAACGCAATTTTACGATTGGGAGTTATTTCATTTTTGTTGGGAGTTATTTCATTTCTCTTAAATAAGGCCTTTATTTAAATTTAGCCAATGGTGCAATAAAGCCTTTATTTTGTATTTTTTGATTCTGTTGTTACACTGTTCAGTTTTTCTGCGTGGCGGCCTGCGGCCGATCTTATGGGTTTTCTCCTCCATAGGACGCGGCAGGTGGCTTCGCTGAATACAGTCTCATTATCTTCCCTAGTGTGACGCGCGCAGGGAAACTTTATTCAGCGAAGCCACCTGCCGCGTCCCATGGAGGAGAAAATCCCTAAGAGCGGCCGCAGGCCGCCACGCAGAAAAACTTTATAAAGCAAAGATTTTCAATATTGTTGCAGTTAAATTTTTTGTTGAATTATTAATGTTCTATTAATTTTTGTTAATATGAAATTTTTTTATAATTGTTCAATAAAATATAAGAAGAATAAGAATAAGAAATTTAATTGCTTCATTTAAAAAAAATTTAAGTGAAATAAGGCCTTTACGGCTTTATTTCACTTTCAAAGTGCAATAAAGCCTTTTTGCAAATAAAGGCCTTATTTCTCAATTGAAAGTGAAATAAATCCTTAAAGGCCTTATTTCGTAAGGCATTATTGCACTCCACCATATTATGTATATGCTTACATATACTTATGAAATAAAAAGTGTTCTCCTAAAGAAAAACAAAACAAACAAAAATTGGGAGTTAATTCATTTTTGTTGGGACTTATTTCATTGGGAGTTAATTCATTTTTTTTGGGATTTATTTTTAAATTTTGAAATAACTCCCAAAAATTGGGACTTATTTCATTTCTCTCATTGGGAGATATTTCATTTTTTTACATTGGGTGTTATTTCATTTTTGATGGGATTTATTTCATTGGGAGTTATTTCATTGGGACTTATTTCATTTGGGAGTTATTTCACTGTACCGAATTTTCTCTGTAATGCGTTGTGCGAAACACAGGACAATCAAGCATATATTTTCCTTTATTAGTTGCATGAGATTCCTTGCCCTAGTGATGACTATAATAATATTACATACTAATGATGAGCAAAATGATGATGCTGATGATGATCACTATTACCAGAATCATTAGATGATAGGCTTAGTTCAATGGATGATTGCTTCCATTGCTATAGTCGAGCTGAGATGTTGTAACAAACCCCTTCAGGGATCGTTAAAAATTGCTAAAATGTTAAAACATTCCCAGTAAACATTTATTTAAATATTTGTTTTATTTAAAAGGACTATTAAACATCAATGTTAAGAAATAAAAAAAGACACATTTTTATTAACACAATTAACAACAATGAGAAAGTCAAAAACAATTAGTTTGTTTTAAATAAGACTAGCAAGGATTTTTTTTTTTTTTGAATTCTATACAAAACTTTGAATCCCGTAAGAGAGTGGAATAGATTATAATTACCATATATTTTTTTTGAAAATTAAAAAGAAAATAGTTTTTTGAATTACAGCGGTTTAAACCGCGGATTTTGAAAAAATTCACTTTACTTTCAAAAAAATTATTTTTTTGCTTATCTTATTGAAAGTGCAATAACAGTGGCTTTAAAATGAGATATAAATGATAAAATGTGCCCACACGGAATGCGAACCTGAGACTCCAGGTTGTCAGTCAAGCGCTTTAGCATCTGAGCTTTCGGAACAAGTTTTACTTGATAGACACAAACATAAAAGACAAATTGTCATTACTTTCCAACTTTAATAAATATGTACTTATATATGGACTTACAAGATTTAAAAAAATAATGAGGCTAAAAATAGATTTAAAAAAATGTTGAGGTTATTACTTTATATATATAAAATAATGATAACAAATAAGTACTAACGGGTAACGCATTATTTTTTGCATTCAAACATGGGGAAAATAACTCAGATGGTACTTGATACTTGATAGATAAAGCCACAAATGACTTGCATGCACAAAATGTCACTACTTTCCAGCTTCATTTAATTTAAAATTTAATTTTTCATATTTTTGTTTTATTTATTCTATTTGTTTATGGAATCAATTATTTTTATTAGAATTTTGAATAAAATTCTAACTCTTTACAAAGATCCGACTTGAAAAATTCTTTAAAACTCTTTTCGTATTTTAAAAATAATACACTTTTACACAATAAAAGCAAGAAAAACGTGTACATTCAAGTCGAAATTTTTTTTAAATAGTTATAGCGGAAATAAAACTCGAAGCCGTTTGTCAAATTTTGACATATTCATGCAACAACACGAAAAACCGAAGGTCCACTTTAGGGAACAGGCCACAATTTGGTACATTCCCTTAAATTTTTTTTAATTTTTTCAACATTTAACATCAATTCTTTTGGTTAATACTTTTCAACGAGAAGCTTTGAATGCCCTTGTTTTTAAGTTTAGTCTATCTAACCTTGTCCATAGTTTCTCTTAACTCAAAAGATCTTAAGAAATAAGAGGCATCTAAAATCAATTTCAACAGATGCCGAAACATTTTTAAATAGCTCATAAAAATGTTATACTTTTCTAAATATTTTGGGATATTTTCAATAAATTTGCAATTTTAATATTAAAAATTATCACATGACACCTGTTAATTAATATCAGTTAACAAATTTGCTTATTGTCCTTGGACAGATTGTAAATAAAGAACAATTGAAAAAAAAAAAAAAAATTTAACATATAAAAAATTTATTGATATAAAACTAAATATGCAAAATTTCTAACTTCTTTGTAATACCGGTAAGATATCCTGAAACAAACACCAGCATGATTATTCTCAAATGAAAAATGTTTTTGATGGAGTTATATTCTTAAATTTCGAATAATTTCGAAAAATATACGAAAAAATGGGTTGAATGACCTAAATATAAACACCCGGGTATTTTAAAACAGCAAATGAGAAAAATAACTGTATGACAGATTCGAAATGAAAGTGAAACTTCCGCCCAATTTGTGTTCCCAATTCCACATAAGTGATTTGAAAAGAACAATTTCATTTTCATTTTGTTTCTAGTGGAATTAAAGTGATTTGATGTGTTCTATAAAACAATTTTACTACAAAAAAAGGAATTGTAAAACGATATTAGTTAACTGAGTGAAAAACCAAACTTTTTAGAAAATAAAATTATTTTGAATATTAAACGTAAAAAAAAAATCAAACAATGTAAGTAAATGTGATATGTTGTTAATATACGTTTATTTAACTGAAAAGTGTTGAATTTTTTACGTTAAAACACATGAATCCATAACAAGAGGCCCCATTTTTAACATTCATGGAAAAAAAATCTGGTTTGGCCAAAGGTTTTTAGAGGGGCGACAAAACAGTTGAAGACCAGTTGTGGAAGGACTTAGGAAGTACATTTAACAGCTTAGGACCTCCAGAAAACGATGCAACTGGTTGGAAAAAGGCTTGGGCTGATTGGAAGGCTACCATTCGTAAAAAATTGGCCGAAAATAGTGCAGAGGTAACGGCAACAGGTGGAGGACCCAATAATATCCAACACATATCATCCAAAGAAGATTCAGTTGCCAAACTTTCTGGCCTTTATACAGCAGTCGAAGGTGTTCCAGCAGCTAAATCATTCGGGACGACTAGCAACTGAATTGTCAAACTTAGATGGCACCAGTTCCGACAATGTAGTAAACGTGATTTTACAAAAATTAAATAAAAATGACGAAGGTACTGAAAATATAAAAAATGAGGAACCGCAACCAATGATTTCCCTTTTTGATTTCTCAATTTCTTCGCGACTTCTTTCAAATCTAATCCATTTTGGGCATATGACAGTTTTTAAAACATTACACATATTTGTTAAAATTTTTGACGCTGTACTTCTTTCCACAATTCCTTGTCCGAAATAGCGTTGTGATGTGTCCAATTGCAAACTAATTGGAATGCTTGTTTTTTTTTAGCCATTGGTGATAATTCTTCTAAAACCATCATAAATGCATACTTATTTAATCTAAAATACGCAATAAACAATTTTTTTTTATTAATTTTAAACACTTGCGACTCAGTTTTAATTATTGTCTTACGATTTTTCTGGTAGTTCCAAAGGATTTGAACAGTCACGAAGCCTTTTTCTATTTAGATTTTCCATTCTTTGTTTTTCCTTTTTAATTAAATACCATTAAATCACAATTGCGAAACTCATTTTATATTATTTTAAAAATAAGTATTTTTTTGTTTAATTTTTATTTTTTCTTAAAAAATGCACTCTTCTTTATTGGAATTTCATTCACTTTAAGTGATAATTTGTTTTTTTCCCGCATTTTTTTATGTGGTTGCTAAGAACAAAATGAAATCATCGTGAAAAAACGATTCACTTGCTTTTCAGAACACAGCGGAATTGAAAATGTGGAATTAAAAACGATTCCACTTTCACTTCGTAGTGGAATATAGAACCCAGGCCTATACAAATTATATATTTCAAAGTCGGGTTCTGCAAAAAGTTTTAATTTGTTGAGTAGTGTTATCATAAGACAAAAAAAAAAAATCTGAAATATTTGCCAAATTTTCGAAAAATATTTCAAATAGTAAAAATAAATTTATATTTCTACACAAATTTTTAATATTTTTTCCCCATTTTTTCCGCTTCATGGTATGGTGTGTTTTGTTTTTTATTATACTATATTATTTTACAATTATTTTTAACAATTTATGCTTTATTTATTCATTGTTTAAGTCCATTCTCCTTGGGGTTTTGGTTATTTTAAAATTCTTGGTATTCTTTAAGAATGTTTTTTTTTAAAGATTTTTTTATTTACATTTTATCTTATGAATTTTATAGCTGAATTTGAAGTGTAAATTCTATATAGTTCTGGTCATGGTTAGCTGCGTCTAGTACAATGGGTGTTGATAATTTGAACTACCGCATTGCAAACAAGTGATTCTTTAAGTCAGTGGGTTTTTGTTATATTCAATTTAATTTGATTGCTTAAAAAAAGGAACAAAATGAAAACAAAAGACTTAAGAAACAAACGTGGAAAGCTCAGAAGAAGTATGATAACTTTACTTTAACACATTTTGAACAACATTTGCGAGTGAAGTCTGACCATTAACCATAAATACCTGTTCATTTTCTATGGAAAATATAAATGTTTCGTCAGAATTAAAATATTTTAAGGAATTAGTAATTTCCTAAAACCCATTTAGATTTGTTTAAAGTGCCAGTGCACTAAGGCCAGGATAATTAGTATTTAGCTTATTTTTTGCTACTTGAATAAAAAAAAAAACGATTTTTTTGTTGTTGTTTTCCGCTATCTTCGCACTATAGGACAACTCGTTTAAGACAAACTCAGTTAAGACGAATCCTCGGCTATTACGAATTAATTTGAACGACGCACAGTGGCTGAAAATAAATTTTCATTGGCCAAAATTCTATAACTTTTGAACCGATCAAAGTATTTTAGTAATTTTTTTTTAAAGGACAGGTAATTAGTTGAACTTGGCTCAGTTTTAATTTCATTAAAATTGATTGAGCTCTTCTTAAGAAATTCAAGGTCAAACTTGAACTTTTGATTTTTTTTTTAACATTTAGCGTAAACTATAGGTTTTTTATTTTTTTATTTATTAAAAAATGTCATATTTGGATTTTAATAATAATTATAAACATTTTTTGCGATAATGGGAGTTTTTAATGTTTACACTCATAAAAAAAACAAATAGCAATATCAACTGAAATTGTTGCTATTATTACTTAAAAACTAACCATTTTTGCTGTCAAATTTGCAAATTTGTTTACATTAAAAAAAAAATTACACTTAAAAAAAATGTTAGTATTATTAGTATCGAAAAATTTTGCTATTACTACAGAAAGATTTATTATTTCTGACAAATTTGTTAATTTTAGCAAAATAAATCTGCTGAATATTAGCGCAATTATTCTGAATTTTTTTTTATTTTGATATGAAAATATGGGTTTTTATTTACTGAACCTTTCTCATTTATTAAAACATTTCATATGTGGATAAAAAAACCTATTAAAAATAAAAACTTCAAATTTGAATACAAAAAAGAAACTTATGATGCCATTAACAAAGAAGTTAAAACTATCAATTACCTGTCCTTAACAAAAATGACTAAAATATTTTGATCGGTTCAAAAGAAAAGAATTTAGGTCAATGAAAAATGATTTTTAGCCACTGTTCGTCATTTAATTTTTTTTTGAGATATTTCATTAAAATGAAAAAAGTGTTCTACCGGCGGTCTTTTATTTTTGATAAAAAAAAAACAAAAAAATCAAATTTTTCTGAAATTAAAAAACAGTTAAGTTTGACAGCATGCCATGCCACAATTAGCAATAGTTTGACTTAATTTTTTGGCTACCTTAATTTGGACATACTAGCTACAAAATGACGTTAAAATTTTAAAAATCGGTGACAAAAGAAAATTGGACTTTTGGCCAGTAAAATCAAATTTTCAGCCACTGTGCGACGTTTTGGTTTCTTAAAACCCATTTTGATTTGTAAAACGTATCGGTGAACTAAGTGCCTGCATTGATCGTAAAAAAGCGATTTGTGGTCTTGTATTCAGTTCTTCGTACTACACTCACAGAAATAACATTTAAAAATAGAAGAAAACATCTTGAAAATACCGCAATGAAATTTTCTAAAAAGGATTGTCAAAATAGCGTAATGATTTTATTTTATCAAAAGCCTTCTACAAAGAAATATAAATACATTTTTTATATAAAATAGATAAAAAAAAGAATTATAATTTCTTACAATTTAAAATATAGCTTATATTTAAAATTCTATTTATATTTTAACGGTTTTCGCCTACATTAAAAAAAAGGAAATTTCAAAATGTATATCGTGACTCTAAAATAAATTTAAGCTTGTCGGTTGCATGGCCTATGCTACTTTTAAAATGCAATATTTAGTAATTTTTTTGATAGAGTATTTTTCAAATGCAAATTTTTCCTATAATAATACTCAAAGTTTGAGTTTGTTAACTTATTTTAGAGAAAAAAGTTAAATATATCTACCATAGCAATAGAAATGATTAAGATGTTTCAAAAATAGTTCAAAACGCGCTGTTCTCAAAACTGTGACGTGGTGTAAAAATTTGGAAAATAGATTTGGAATTAGCGAGACAAAAGAGAAGAAACAAAAAACGTGTATTGAATATCCACCAGAGGTGGACCTTGCACATAACAAAAAAGTTTTCAATTTATTTTTTGATCCATGTTTATAATCTTTAATTTCAAGCTCATATATTAATTAGTTCTCATGTAGTGAGTAAACTAGTTTATATGAATGTTTGACATGGGATTGTTACCGCTTTCAAAACGTGTTCTGATGATGGGAACCTAGAAATTTCCCGAAATAGATCTATCAAAACATTCCTGAAAGGGTCACATAATAAATTTGAAAACAAAAAAACTCTATAAATTATTTTTTAGGACAATATCCTAATAAAGAAATAAAGAGTATGGCCTCGAACTTGAATAATTTTTATTTTCATTGCACAATTAAAGGTCAAAAAAACATAATTTTTGTTTTTAATAAAAATTATATCAAACTTAGACAAAATATGTTACATTTGTTTACAACAACCAATCCTGCTTAATGAAACCGAACAACAGGACAGGGAAGTAAAAATACATATTTTTGTTTTAGATGTCTTTCTATGGATGGAGTGTTAACTTTTTTGAAATCGAAATTTTGTGGAATAAAATGGGGAACGAGTTGAATGGTAGTGCTTAATATTGAGAACGAAATTTAATATAAAGGAAAATAAGTGGAATGGAAAGATATGAAATTGCACAGGGAACGAGTTGAAGTGGAACATTGATTGATAGGTAAAGAAATTGTATTGACCTGGGAACGAACTTTGTTTTATCGGAGTATCTTAATTTATATTATAATTTAGAAAATTAAATAAACCACCCTGTGACGGCTTTATAATAAATTAATCCCTCGGGATCTTTCCCGGACCCATTTGCATTATCAGGGTGTAGTAATACTCCTGTGGAATAAACATTTTGTCGGTTTTGCCATATCTACTTTAGTTTCGGAGATACCGGCCATTAAAAAAACTTCATTTTATAAAATGGCTGGTATCTCTAAAAACTAATCGAGATATCGAAAAACGGACAAAATTTTTGCAAAACTTGATCTACACACCACTTACCGATAATACACATATGTTACGTGTTCCGATTCCACTCGTTCCCAGTTCCGTTCCATATCGTTTCACTTTGCACCGATGTTTAATTCTATTATAATATATATAATAGATAATTATCGGAGTGTTTACATTTGTATTTTCACTTACTTATGTATATGGGTAAACAAATAATTAAGATACCCAGTGGCTATTTCATAACAAATTAATCATTACGGATATTCCCCGGATGCAGCCTATTGGTATAATCAGGGTGTATTAATACTCCAAAAGTTTGTCCGTTTTGCACCATCTCATTTAGTTTCGGAGATACCAGCCATTAAAAAAAGTGTAATTTTATATAATGGGTAGTATTTCGAAAACTAAGCGAGATATCGCAAAACAGACAAACATTTTGCAAAATTTAATGGAAATAATACGTACCGATAATAAAATCTAAAGAAATATATATGATGTGCTTAATTCTCAATCGGTAGTATCTTACCTGACTAACAATCCCGCTTTTGGCGGAAATATCCCGCTTTTCAATATAATTTTTTCTCAATAGAAGTTTTATTAAAAATAAAATTATTAATTTATTATTTATTATAAATTTTGGAGGTGTTTGATACAAATAAAGTTTCAGAGCCAGTGATAGGATTTCGAAATTCGAATCGAAGTATAAAATGTATCCATTTGTTGCGCCAAAAGTGTTTTTTTATAATTAAAAGAAAAAACAATTTTTGAAGTAATATTTGAGCGATTCAAACAAAAAAATTATGAATTTATTAAAATACGTATTTTAAGAAATAAATTTTAAAAATCCAGATTTTTCGATTGACAAGTTCCGCTTTTTGATCAAAAACAGTTGGACACGTTTTTGGTACTTGGTACATCTGTGACGGGATGCTGACTTTGTCTCTTCATCATAACTATCACTATCTCTATCAGAACCTGAATATTCATATTTATCTAAACATTCATGAAGATGTTGATAGTGATGGCAATTCGGATACTAGAATTGCCATCACTATCAATCTCTTCATCACCATTGACCATGAATTGTCATCATCGGAATCAACACGCTTTTCTATTGCGCTATTGTTTAGTTCCCACCTTTCTAATGTTTTTAGTGGAACCTTTGTGACTATCAGACACAAGCATTTAAGTTAAAGTTTTTTTTTATAAAATTCCTAAGTAGTCTTACCAAAGGACTTCTTTTGTCGGTTGGCTTGATTACTATTGTTATCGTCGTCATCATCATTTTCCTAATCATCGAATTATATTTTTTCTTGTTTTTTTTGAACAAGTTGGTTTTCAATTGTCCATACTGTTATTAATTTTCATTAAATTCTTTCCCAAATTGTTTTTTCTTGAAAAAAATTCGCTTTAAACTATTTATATTTATTAATGCATTTTGAATTTAAAATGTATGAATTTATCAGTAACATGTTTTTAGAAGAGTAATAGAAAAATTTTTTTTCAATAAAGACAATATTTTTTGATAAAAACTTAAAAAATTGCATCTTTTATATAAGTATGCAGGAAAAGTAATTATATATGACCATATATGACGTTTATATATGCCCATATATGTCCATATACCCTCAAATTTCGGATGCGAAAATATATGAATTCATATATGAACTCATAGGCTCTATGCAATAAGTCCCAGGCGCAAAAATTCCCAGTGCAAAAGCTCCCAATGAAATAAATTCTAAAAATGAAATAAGTCCCGTTGCGAAGAAGTGAAATAAATTCTAAAAAAAATTAAATAATTTCCAAAACAAAAATGAAACAAATCCTAGGTTTTTTTTCATCATGAAATAATTTCCAAAAAATAAACATTGTCATCTATAGCTATGGATGGTATAGGTATTTAGGAATCGCATACTCTTGATGTTCTGGGCATGAGAACACAGTGTGATGTCCGTTGGAATAAGCACGTATTTTAAGTGTCGAAAGAGGCATTCAAGTGTCTCGGTTTTCTAAAACGGTGCAAGACTTACTTCACTCCATCCGATCTCCTTACTATTTATACCAGCTTTCTCCGGCCAAAAATGGAATACAACACTCATATATGGGCAGGGGCTTCACTATCTATTCTGAAGCTTCTGGACCGTGTTCAGGGGAGGGCGGTGAAGCTTATCAATGACAGTAGTGTATCCAACTCTATTGATTCATTGGAGCATCGTCGGAATGTGGGTTGTGTGACACTTTTTCTATCGATATTACCATGGGAGATGCTCATCTGAGATAAGTGAACTTATTCCACGAGTCCGAGTTTTTATTCGTAATACTCGCTTATCTAGTGGAGCACATCCGTTTGTAGTTGATTGTCCTGTGTTTCGCACAACGCATTACAGAGAAAATTCGTTTTTTAGTCGAACGATTCGTATGTGGAACAAATTTCCCGCAGAAATCTTCCCTAATACTTACATTTTAGAAAAATTTAAATCAAATATCCACAAACACTACTCCCTCTTTCCTCCTTCCATACCCTTTTTTCCTGATTAATACAATGCACTGCATGAGTAGGGGGCATCCCCTGAGGATTGGTTAAATTAAAAAAAAAAAAAAAAAAAAAAAAAAAAAATAGACAATGCAACACAAATGAAGTAAGGGCGTACCGTTATATTCCCCAAAGTCGTATTGCCCAAAACCCAAAATGACATATTGCCCAAAATATCCGCATATTCCCAAAATTGTGGATGTTAATATGTTATAACGACCAACTCAATGACAAAAAATCCAAAACTTTTTTTATAGAACGCGACAGGCGGCTACGCGAAATAAAGTTTTTTCTGCGTGCGACACATAAAAATAAAATTGAAGCAATTTTTTTAGGTTTCCTTAAAACTCTTTTGTTTGATTTCATGAATCAGCCTTGACATTTAAGGTCTTATGACACTTAAAAAAAAAATAAATTATGATTTTGGGCAATAACTTCTTTTTTTACCGTCATAGCGCCCAATTTTTTTTTGGCCAAACAAAAAAACCGTCATAGCGCCCAACAAAAAATTTTATTTCGTCCAAGTCAATGTCGTATTGCCCAAAAACAAGAAAATTTTTACAACAACAATTTACATATAATTTTTTTGGGCGCTATGTCCCACGCTAAGTCCTGTTGGGACTTATTGCATTACAGAATTACTGCATTATGAAATAACACCGAATATCAAAAGTGAAATAACTTCTAAAAAAATGAAATAACTGCAAAAGAACTGGGTATTATTTAATTTGAAATTGCTCCCAAATTTGTATGAAAAATTTTTGGGACTGATTTCATTTTTTTTTTTGGGACTTTTTCACCTTGGAGTTATTGTACTGAGCCGAACTCATATATGTGGCCATATATGACAATGTATAAACATTTTAAACTAAATTTGGAAGAAATTATTAATTTTTTTTTTTGTTTTTTCTTTTCGAAAGATAGATATTATAAAAACTATCGATAAAAAAAAATTATGTAGAAAAATACTTTATTTAATGAACTTAAGATCTTTTATTTATGAATTATAATTATTTACTTCCAATATTTCGCCTCTACATTGGGTGAGTTCTTCAGGTAACAATTATTATAATTTTTGTTCCCTGAAGAAGTCACCCAATGTGGAGACGAAATATTAGAACTAAATAATTATAATTTAAAAATAAAAGATCTTTAGCTTAATGAATATTAAAATTATTCTTTAGCTCGTTTAAAGAAAAATCATTATATAAATGAAAATCAAAGAAAACTTAACAATTTCAAAAATACTTTATTTTAAACAGAATACTTGTTTTTCTCCTGATCAAAATTTAAAAATAAAGTTTTTTGTTTGTAAAATCCGGTCTATAATATTTTCTTTTTAAGTTTACGAAGTTATTTTATATTTTTCAGTTTGTTTCTTAAGTCTTTTATTTATTTTGGCATATTTTGTAACACTTTATTTAAAATCCTTAATATACCGTTTTGATTCAAAAATCTGTTCTTTTATTAAAGAAGAAAGGTATAATAAAAAAAAAATGATTCAGAGTCCAAGAATTATTTAAGCTTCTTAATATTTACTAAACATAAACATTTTATTCATTATTTGTTATGAATTGTAAAAATTTAATAAGAAATTCTTTGCAAAAATAGACTTAATACTAAAAGCTGTTTTTTGTCAACTTAAATAAGATTTATTTTTTATTTTTGCTAATAAAACCGTTAAATAAGTTTAACAAACTACTTAAAAATTTATAAAAAATATTAAAAAAGAAATATAATATTCCCAAAAAAAAAAACAGTGCAATGACTTAATTTAACAAATAAAGCTGCTTTTGTTAGTAAATATTATTAACAAAAACTGTTCAATCATTTTGCTATTGTCTGGTTGTTTTTGTAATATTTTTGATATGGAAAGTTTTTTTTGTTAATAAAATAAAAATTACTAATGTCTCCCTATTTCCTCTTCTTTATTAACTATTAATTTAAATAAAGTCATTTGGTATGAAAAATTATGACTACCCGATCAAAAAAAAGTTGTATTCCAAATATAATATCAGATCTCATTTGATATAAAATTGGGGTATCCAGTAATATCCGATATGATCCCTTAAATATATTACTGGATTAAATTGGATCAAAATTGATCTCACAATTGGGGGATCCACTAATATCTAATTTAAGATGCTCATATATATCCCAAAAGATAACAAAGGATTAATTTACAACTAATTAAATCTGATTAGATCCAAAAAGATAAGCAAATTTGGTGGTTCGAATAAGATATTTTAAGTATAAACGACATACATATATAATTTTTAGTAAAATTCAAAGAAAAAATTAAATTAATAATTTATACATCTGGTGCATATATAAATATGTATGAGATTATATATAACAATATATAATTATTTCTTATACGCACCCAAGTAAAAACGTTAACATATAATCATGCATTATTTTATACAAATATATATGTTACTGCATGATATTATATGTAAATGTATATGATTATGTATGTTTATTCAAAAAATTAGTTTCCCTTAACTTTTTTAATACGACGCCACATATAATAATATTTTATTACATATCGGCAAATATATATTCGTATATGACATATACAATTATATATGATTAATCTAATTATGTACGAATACATATATAATTAGATATAACACAAATCAAAATTATAATGGGTCCGCCATCTAACGTTTTTTTTCAACTAGTGCTTATTTCGTGAATGGTAACACTTAGCTCATGTCTGATTTGACAGATAATTAGTTTTATCCTTCCGCTGAACGAATATGGTTGTGTATACGCTTGAACAACGCTGGGAAATATTGCGACATTACTTTGAAAATCATGGTAATGTTGCAGAATGTGTCCGAAAATTGCGTACGGATTTTGGAAGAAGAGTAGCACCGTCAGCTACGTATGTTCGTTATCTTGTGAAAAAAGTGATTTGACACCGTTGGACTATTATTTGTGGGGGTGCCGTCAAAGATAAGTGTTACGCCAACAAGCCAGAGACAATTGACACTTTAAAGGACAATATTCTTGAAGCCATTGGTGAAATACAGCTGCACACGATCGATAATGTGCTTAAAAATTGGACCCATCGTGTAGGCTACTGCATGGCCAGCCGAGGCAGCCATTTGAATGAAATTATTTTCCATTATTAACCGCAAGGATTGTACTTTCAAATAAAAAAGAAATTTGAGAAAATATTCAGTAGTTTTTTTTTATAGCATTTTCAAAACAAAAAAGTTATTTGGCGGACCCTTTATATAACAACATATAGTGTAATATTCAAAAATATCCATTTCATTTTTGATAAAACCATATCTTAACCTATTTATAGTTATATGTAAAGATATATCGTTCCATACCAAAAAAGAAAGATCTTTTATATATGAAACTATATTGTCGTATTTAAATTCTGATAGTTGTATATTAGTCTGTCCCGAATTAAAAAAAAAAAATGGGAATTTCGTCACGTACTAAAACGATAGGTATTATTGAGCTGTTTAAGAATAAAAACAAAATCTTTTTCTTGAAGGTACTTATAGATGTTACCCGCGGTCTTCGTAGCGCATTTTTGAAATTTTTGGACAAAGTAGAGTTTAAAGGTGTGGCAATGCTGAGCATATTATGGCAAAAATATTACCATCATTGTATTTGAAACTATTAATTTTATTTATTATTTCTTTTAAATTGAAAGATATAGTACTCTATGGACATTTTAGAAATATATTTTATGCTGAGCAGAATTTTGTTAAAAAAATTTAAAAAATAGTGGCAGCGAAAAAGTGCATCATTTGAGCACTATTGCCCACTTTCGGGACACCCTAATGTGTATTTAAATTTAAAAAAGGTTTTTGCGGTTTTAAAAATCACAAAAAAGAAATAGGTTTCTTAATATTTTTATGCAATTTATGGATATAATAGGGTGTATGAAATTGTGTATACTTTTAAACAAACAATCAACTACAGAAATGTAACATTAAGTTCAATTTTACCAGACTAAATTTCGGATCTAATTATATTTAGATGTATCAGTTTACATACAATCATATATAATTGAGTTTGAATTTTAACGTCTTTTTCAGACAATTGCAATTAATACTATAATTAATATGCAATTTTATTTAATTTTAATTGTGAAAAACGTGGTAGAGAAGAATGAGTGTATTTTCTAAAAATCATAACTACATTGCAAATTTTCAATTTTTTCTGAATCAGACTGCGCAGTTTCTGGTATTGAACCTTCGTCACTGACCCTGTTTTTTTGAATTTTTGAATAATGTAATATTTGTTATGTTTTTATTTGTTCGATTGCCTCTATATGAAATTTTTCTGTGCAATCACTGACCGTGGTATAGATAAACTGATTTCTAATGCCACATGCACTCGCACTACATACCAGGTCAAAACATGGATAGCAACATATCTGGGTTTCACCTAATTATATCTATTTGTAACATAAATATAAACTGATACAATCAGACACAAAACTAATACAATCTAATACAATTATATCGGTCCATAATTTGGACAAAATTTTACTGCACATTTATCTAAGTGCTTCAGATTAGGTTTAAACCAATAGAATTAGCTACAAATATAGGGACCCATATTTCTGATGAGTTTTAATAAGTTTACATAAATCGTCACGTAGAAATTGATATTGCTACGGAAAGCCCCATATTCATTTTTTTTAATCGTGCATATAAAATATTAATGATGTTGGGCCACATATAATCTTATCTCAAACTAAGTTGTTAATCTTGTGTTCATATATGGAATCATATATATTTATATCTTAAATCATTCAATGTCATATATAATTATATATTAGGTTGTTTTATATATGTGACACCATACATAAGCATATCTTATATCACACACACAAAAATATTTTTTATTATACAGTATATATTACAAAATCTTAAATTATGCAGATTATATTGCACCATCTATGATTACATATTCTGTTATATATAAGAATGTTTTATTATATATGACAATGGATCTACCATAACTTATTATGTATAGCATATATGGTTAATATCTAATTTTATAAAGGTCAATATATAAAACAATATCGTTATATGTTACCATATAATAAACAAACAATAATATAGGGCTTTGCATGACACCATATATATTCACATATTAAAATATATTTTAAGATGAAAAAAGACCATATATAATTTTTTTATTCGGGTATGAAAATTTGTTCCTAGTTCTCAAATATCGTAAAATTTGTCACATTTTAAATTCGTATAAATTTAATTTAGTATTTATGAATAATTTTTATTTCAATGGAACTTATAGAAAAGAATATTTTGAATATCCGTTATTTTTATACACTTTTTTTGTAAATTAATTAACAAACAATATCACGTGTGAATATATATCCGCTGTTGATTTTCATATTTTTTTTGTTTTATCAAACAAAAATGATGAGCAAAGAATTGTTGGTGTTCATATCCGCAGGTGGAAGTAGATAAAGTTTTTTTTTTGTTTTTTTTTTTGTAGATACAACAAAAAAAAAACTCAAAAACTTGATGGAATATTAATGATTGAGATTTTATGAAAATTATGATTTGTGTTAACATACGCATGCAATGTACCCGTATATTATAAGAATTGTGAATAATATTTTAAATAGAATTAAAATATCAAAATATGAGTTTAAATAAAATCTAAGACCCAACCAAATGAGTTTAAGTAAACAAAATCAACTAACTGATTTCCATCACTAATTCCGAATTTGTTAAAATTAGGCACAACTATTGCCTTTAATGCAACCAAGCTTAACACAACATTTTGGCTCGCAAGACCCTTGGTTTGCGAAATATGGCGTTTTTAAAATATAATCGTAAAAAGGTGACTTAAATGACTTTACAAAATCAAAAGTATTTTTAAAAATATTGACTCTACATGGTCTTAAACTAAAGGCGACAAAAATACCTTTGAAATCAAGTGCCACGCAATTCATTTTTCCAAAATTCAAAAGTCAAATTTTCTTGACATAAATTTTGCGGGAAAATATTTCCAATATTTTTTATTATACACTTTCTGTGCCCAGTGTAGCAACGGTAATGACATGTCATTACTTTTCGGACTACCACTAATGGCACGAGTTTACTCCCTGCTTTAAATTGACACAAATAATATTACTACTAACTAGTTAATTTACGCATTATTTTAATACAAAAAATAATGTCTCATCAATAAGTACTTATTTTTATCATTATTTTAAATATAAAGTAATGATCCCAAAATTGTTAGAAAATCTGTTTTTAGACTCATTATATTTTATATACTCTAGTAAGCACATATATTCGATCCCACCCATTGTTGAGAAGTATTACCAAATAAGTGGTTATGCAAGTACATATTTGGTAATGGTAAGTACTTACAATTGTCATTACAAATCTCATTACTTTTATATTTTCCGTTTTCTTGAAATAATAGAAAAGTTATGGA
This sequence comes from Delia radicum, assembly GCA_021234595.1. NCBI lineage: Eukaryota > Metazoa > Arthropoda > Insecta > Diptera > Anthomyiidae > Delia > Delia radicum. The sequence continues at coordinate 89,614,868 of CM037852.1, read as the reverse complement.
TGCTCTAAGAAATAATAGATGACATTATCTAAGAACTGTAATTTTGTAAAGAAAATTTTATATAAGTGCACCATCCAGATGTGTAAGAAAAACATTTCTCTTATACGAGTATGACAATAATGATATTTCTCTTATATTTTTAGTGTGTAAAATATTTTACTCACTATTATAGAAGAATTTTCATTTTATTTGAAAATACTATCATCAAATTTTTAAAAATTTTATCCAAATATGTTTATTTGGCGAATAAATTTGCCAATGTTCATTCATACTTTCGTTTTAAGAGACATTATTAGAGGCTTGCTGAATAGTCCGGAAAGAAAATACATTAAAAAATTAATTTTGCTAATGGAAACATTTTGTTGGGCCGACATGATGCGATTTGAGACTCCATTCTAAGTAAAAGTCCAACCAATTAATTTTTGTCGCAGCCTAGCCTTACGGCAAAGTCGAAAACAGTTTTTCATTCAGTTTGCTTTACAGCTTTCATCTTTTTCCACATAGAGAGAATTTTGTTGGGTGGAAAAAAAAAGAAATTTTTCGGTATATCAATGAAACTTTTCTTTACAAAATAAACCTAAGTTTTCTTAAAATGAATGAAAAGTTTCATATGTTTTGAAACCAGTTTTTTAATGAAACTTTTTCAATGAGTATAACAAATTTGCACAAATAAAATTATGTTTCACTCATACAATTTTATGAAAACTTGAAGTAACTTAGAGAAAAGTTTCAATGACCGAATTCCAATTCAATTTTGTTAGTTTAATGCAAACAGTCTTTAATATCATGCAGATAATTCTCTCTTCTTTTTGGTTTTTTTTAATTTGATTATGTATTTTTTTGCAACCCGGGAAAACTTATAAAAAAAATATGAGCACACTAGGGTTACAACTTTTTTTTGTTAAATTTTTACCTTTAACGCTTTAATCTGTTTTATCAAAATTCGCGAAACATGTCAAATTTGAAAACGTTTGTGTCCTTTAAGTTGGAAATGTATCGATATTGTCTAATTATGTCAATATGTTAGCGAAATATTAATTTTTAGTTTATTTAAACAAAAAGAGGATGCGGAAACCTTTTTGATAACCGCGAAAAAATTGCGTTATTTTGTATTTTTTTGATTAGCAAAATTTTGAAAAAAAGTCACAGAAAATTTCGACTTCTAATAAACCGATTAAAAAAAAAAATTAATATGATGCTTTATATAATCATACGAAATTTAATATGAGTCTAAATACAGTTTTATTCGAGAACAGAGCCCATATAATTATATAAGTTTGTATTAATTTAGTTTTAATTTGATAATATCAGATTAAATTACATCCGAATAATGGCACGATACAATTTAATCTATAAATTTGGCGGTATGACACAAGACCCCAATGAAATAAGGCCCCAAAAATTTCGATAAAAAAAATTGGGGTGTTACTTCATTTTTTTGGGACTTTATTTCATAATGAAATTTGGCCCCAATATGAGAAATGAAATAAGTCCCCAAATAATATTTTTGGGGTGTTGATTCACTTTCTTAAAAAGCACAATTTTTAAGTAATATAAGCAAATAACCGTTATAATTACTGCATGAATTATCAAGTTATTAATGTAAATAGTTATTTGCTATTAGTAAGTGAGATTATACCGTGTAGTAATTTTGAAGTTTCTTTTATGTCGCACGCAGAAAAAAACTTTATTTCGCAGAAGGCCGCCACCCAGAAGAGCTTGTTTTTCAAATCAGATGTCGAATCCGTTGAAATCTTATATTTTTAAGACATCAAGTAATTTGTAAAAACAAGTTTTTCTGTGTGGCGGCCTTCGGCCGTTCTTAGGGGTTTTTCCTCCTTTCCTTTTCCTTTGGGCGTTATTGCATTTTTGGTTTGGGGACTTATTTCATTGGGGTGTTGTTTCATACCGCCTATAAATTTATATCTGAACTGATACTAATATATACAAAATAAGCTACAGTTGTATTCGGTTTTTGATTTTAGAACTTCATTAAAATCCGAAATATTTCCAGAAATAATTACCGTCAAATACGGGGTTTGCTTCAATGTTATTAATCCTTTTAGACTTTAGCCACTTGCAAAAAGTTTGCAACTTTATAATTTGCAGCAAATTCCTTTCCATATGGACATTTTATTTTATTCAATAAATTCTCTTGAAATTAAATAAAAAAATAAGTTGTTTGAGAAAAATAACTTCTTTATTTTTAGACGAGGCCTATTTTACCAATTATGTGGTGGGTTCTTTGACGCTGGTTTGTTTGCATCGGTCACAGGGTAGATACTTTCAAACTGGTCCTTTTTTCACCAGCCAAGGGGTTTGGTCCTTTACACCCTTTCTGTTTTCTCCGGTCACTCAACAGGTCCTCGCATTCATCTGACGCCTTTTTTCTCACTGAGTCTTTACCTGTGGATGAGTATACACATGTTTATATGTTTGTTTAATTTTAAACATTTTTGATGCAATTAAAGTATTATACTCTTATATTAGTAACTCATTCAGTTTTCATACCTCAAATTTGTATGAGGAAGTAATTAGTTTATTGTTAGTTTTTGCGTTAAATATTTATTAAATTTTGTTTGGTTTAATTTATTTCTTTGTTACACAAAAAAAATCTCTATGGTTTTTAAGTTTAAATAAAATTAATAGTTTACCGTGTTTTTCTATACAGTTTTAAACCAAAAATTATATATTATTTGTTGCGTGCTTATAGAAATGTGAGTTAAAACATAAATCAAGTGTAGGTGACATTGAAATTTATTGTTCATTACAATTATATATTTATTAGCGTATTTTTGTTGGTGTTTTTGTTAGTACTATATGTGGTACGTAGAATTAGTTAGTAAAGTTACAATTAAAAAAAAAAATGTAGATTTGCTTGGTTGCCTGAGAATTTTATAAAAGAGTTAATTACTAAAATAGCACAATAAGTTGAAAAACAATAAACGAATATATGAATTAAACTATGAAATCTTTTATGATATTGTTGGATTTGTAAAAGATAAGTGGTGAGGTTTGAGCTTTAATTTTAAAATATTAGGGCAAAATATTTGTTTGTCTTAATTTTAATTACTTTGCATTGAAAAGAAGTCTATAGAAAATGACACTAAAAGCCATTCTGTTCTTTCTAACTCACCTGTTTTTTATGGCATTCGTTTTTATAACACTTAAATTCCTATAGATTTATATGCAAATATCAATAAAAAAAATTTCATTGTTTTTGTGGTTGTTCTGTTAAATTCATTTTCATTACTTTTAACTTTACTATTTACACACCTTGTGTGCAAAATTTATTTTCCACCTATTAATACAGACGTTACTTTGAATTTTATCTAAAACTTCTTTAGACATAAGAAAAAAATTTTGCCATAAACATAAAAACTCTTTAATAGGTTTTCTACAAAAGCAACGAACAATAAATAGAAATATTTAAATAAACTTTCATTGTTTCGTTGCTTTTTATAAATGTATTCTTTTGCATAATAAAAAATTATTAAAATTATATGCACCACCCATTGGATTGAGTAAATAACAATAATACCAGGTTTTAAGCTTGAGTACTTATTATGAAAAAAATAAAAATATTTAATTTTAGAATTTTTATTGTTTTATATATTTTTGTCTGGTGTTTATGAAAAAAAAAAATATATATTGGGGACAAATACCCCTAAATGGTTGAGTGACCATATTCTAAATAGCAGCAAAATGACAAACAGTAACAGCGTCCAGTGGGGTATTTAAAAAAATAATGATAATAAATAGAGAACTTCTAAACTACTGATCCCATAGGTAAGCAATAAAAATTGGAAATTGTAAAAGAGATGCTAATGTTTTGTAATATTGTGAATGGGTCACCCTGTTTTATTTAGTACAGAGTGTACTTACAGGATATCAAAGTTGACTACCTAGTGTATAAAAAATATTTTGGAGGGTGTAGCTCTTATAAATGTGGACCGATTTCAAAAATTTAAAGTTGACTAACACTTGTATACAAAATATTTTGGAGGGTGTATCTTTTGAAAATGTGGACCGATTTATAAGCCTGGAGTAATGTACATTGTAAGATAAAGAAAAAAACATGCTTATAGTTATAGGGAATCTTCTATACTTTAAAAGTTATTGAAAAATAAAAATTTTGTCTTCAAAATAAGCTAATTCAGCCTAAATTCAATTAATGTAAATAAAAACACATTTATATTACGTTTTCTCCCGACGTTTCGTCAATTTGTTGTTGACTTTTTCTAGGGACGTCTATTTAAAATATAAAACATTTAATTAATAACATTATCAACCAAACCAATATAATTTTTACACTTACAATAACATTAGTATTATTTTTAAAACATAATTAAATACTTGGGATAGACATCTTGACATATTTCTTATAATTAAAGACAGGAAGAAAGATTTTATGAAAAATTACAAATGTGAGATGTTAGTTCGGTTAAAGATCATGAATATTTTTTCCATATTAACAGAAAAACTATAATTTTATTTGTGATAATTTACTTTAATTAACAGAAAAAACAAGTTATTTGACACTTGCATGAATGGAGATAATTTTCTAGCTTTCAAAACTACAAATGTTGAAAATAAAATTTTTTGATCCCCACAAAAAACCCATATTTCAAATTAGTTTTTTTAACTGATGTTAATTTTTTTTCATTATGTACATTTAGGGCTATAAACGATATATTTTACAGACATTAAAATATTAAAAGCTTAATTTAAACAATTTTTATTGTTTTGTTATTTTGGCTAATCTTCAGTTATTGTCTTCAAAATAAGCTAATTCGGCCTAAATTCAATTAATGTAAATAAAAATACATTTATATTACATTTTCTCCCGACGTTTCGTCAATTTGTTGTTGACTTTTTCTAGGGACGTCTATTTAAAATATAAAACATTTAATTAGTAACATTATCAACCATACCATATAATTTTTACACTTACAATAACATGAGTATTATTTTCAAAACATAATTAAATTTACATAGAACATAAAAACGAAATATTTAAACATTAAACATAAATCAAATTAGAAAACACAGCTTAAAAATAATATCACAGAAACGTTAATGTATGGCAACTTTGTAACTAGCATTTATATTGTCTGTATCCTCCTTTAAATTCATCGTATATTTCTCCTTTTGTTGTATTCGTAAGCTCTCAATAGTGTACCTTTTTCTTTCTATGTTTTCTCTGTCTAATATTTTTATGTTCTCAAAGTCAGCTGTGTGACCTGTTGTAAACACATGTTGCGCCAAAGCAGTAGTTTCCTTTTGTTTTGCTATATCATTTCTATGTTCTCCTACTCTTGTCTCCAAACTTCTTTTCGTTGTCCCTATATAGATCGAATCACAGCTGTTATCGTTATCTCCCTTACATTTTATTTCGTACACTACGTTGCTTTGTTGTTGTTTGTTTATTGGTGTTTTGATATTTGTATAAATTTTGCTTAGTGTTGTGTTTGGTTTATATGCAAAGTTAATGTTTTTGTTTTCAATTGTTTTTCTTAAATTAATGTTGTCTGTCAAACCAGGAATATATTTTACACTGTAAAATTTTTTTGTTTCGGTGTTGGTTAAATTGTCATCTTTATTGTTTGGATGGTTAAATTTGTTTAAAGTTTCGTTAATTAAAGAATTTATTAGTTTTTTGGGAAAACTGTTATCTGTTAGCATTTTTGTAATTTTCTGTATGTTGTTAAGGTGGAATTGGCTGTCACTTATGTTAAGAACTCTAAAAATAAAGTTCTTAGCAGTGTTAATTATCTGACTTTTTGGTTGTGTCGAATTGAAGTTCATGATTCTACCAAATGCAGTATCCTTTGCATACCAGTCGAAAGTTAAACCATTGTTTTCCCTGCTAATCTTAGCGTCCAAATATGAAATTTTTCCCATTAACTCAATTTCCATCGTGAACTGGATTTTTGCGTGATATTTGTTTAAAGTTTTTAGAATTTCATCCTTCTGGTCAGATTTTACTATCGCGAAAATATCATCTACATATTTAACTATGTAGTTTAGATGTATATTTTTATTTTTCAATTCTGAAAATGCTTCGTCCAGTAGGTTGTCCAATACAATATCTGCCATGGTGGGCGATAATGGATTACCCATTGGCATACCAAATATTTGATTATAAATTTTATTATCATAATTAAAATAATTGTTGTCAGTTAAACAGAATGGGAGAATTTTCAAAAAAGTAGTTTTCGGAAAATTCGTGTGTTCTTTAATTTTAGTCCATTTGTCCATTATAATCCTTATTGCCGTGTGTGTGGGGATATTGGTAAAAAGAGATATGACATCAAAAGAAACTAGTATCTCATTTTCATTTATTTTCCTGTTTCTCAGTTGTTCTTTAAGTTGTGTTGAGTTTTTGATGTTGTAATTTTCAGAGACTATGTTCCTTAAAATTTGTCCAATGTGTTTTGATAGCCTGTAACATGGTACCTGTACAGATGAGACAATAGGCCTTAATGGAGTTCCTGTCTAATGTATCTTAGGCAAGCCATTTTCAAGCGAATTTTTTCCCTAGAGATAGCATCCATTTGCATTCAATAGGGATTTTTGTCTTTGTTTTATTTTCAAACCAATTTTGATTGAAATTTTTAACTTAACTATTTTAAATTATTTTTGTTTTTATTGGTTTATTTTTAAAAAATTGCTTAAGGATGTTCTTAATTTAGTTTTTCATAATTTGTATTAAAAGAAGAGATATTTTCTTATCTGTCGGTATAAAATATGTAAATTTTGTACGTCATAACAGGTAAAAAAAAAATGAACGCAAAAATTACACCTCGGACTAAAATTTTGGTAATTTACTACTTTGTATATGGAAATTTTAATAAAAATTTCGACTTTCATTAAATATTGTGCGGATTATTGTACCACCAGATAAAAAGAAATTGTGTGGTACCAATTTGGTACCATTTATTTAATAACTAGAACAAAATAACACCAAGCACTTTTGTTTATTCGAATGTTTTAGTGGTAAAAATGGGCTGATAAGTTTCAAAAATTCGATGTTCGAAATCATTTTTTAGTAGGAGGAGGGCAGGGTCCAGATCTGTAAACTTGTTCCTTTTAAATTAAAGACTCCTAATAAGAATCTGAAGTCAAAATTGAAATATATCCACAAACAAAAGCCGGTAGTGAAATGGTTTATACTAGAGTTGTCAATTATTCGCCTTTCAGCTTTGTTCGAATAATTCAAATAATTGTTTTCGCTCGTTCGATCAAACGATTAAATTTCAAAAATTATTCGATTAATCGATGAGAATAACGAATAAAAAAATTATTTTTAAATAATATTTTTATTAACAAAAAATAAACAATTCATACAAAAAAACTTAAAAATAAAAAAGTTAATATTTTAATTAACAAGAAATTCATAACTAACAAAAAAAAAAACGTTAAAATAAAATAGCTAGGTTGTTCTTAAGAAATAATCTTTTAAAAACAAAAGTTGACTCAAGTTTTTTTGTTTTTAAACGTTTTTTGGTTTTGGTTTTTATTAAATTAGATTTTGAAAACACTCTTTCGCTAATTGTTGAGGTAGGTGATATAGTAAGAAGAGCATTAAATAGTTTATCTAATTTTTCTGTTCTGATTTTTTCAAATATACCATATCGTTTGATATATCGCTGAAGTCTTTTTATTTTATGTATTTTTAATACTCTGAATTGAATTATTTAATTCGCATAAAAGATTATTATTTTCATTACTAATAACTTCTTCTATTTCAATACTTTTATCTGAATTATTGTGATTACTTTGAACATAAAATAATCTGGAGTACAATTCATTAGCATATTCTTTAATTTAACTTTTTTGGGAATATTTTAGGAAACTTTCATTGCTCGGAAAATTTTCAGAATTCAGAAATATTATTAACGTATTATAAACTTTTATACGTCTCTCATTTATTCTTATTTTAATACGTGTTAGAAAGTCTGTTGCAAAAGATTTATTAATTTTTTCTAAACTATTTATTAAAAACTTGATTACTCCCTCTAATTCTATTATGGATGTGCTATCTTTTCCTAGCTCTTTTATATCAACATCAAGTGGTTGTAAAATTTTATAAAGGTTGGATAAAACAGTTACTTCAAAGTCCGTAAATGGTGTTAAACCAAAATCAATTAGTGCATGATTAACACATTTATAAATTCTAATGAAGTTTTCCAGCATCTTTGATAATGATGAACATCTGTGTTTCACGTCATGAATAACGCGAACTTCATTTCCTTCTTGTTGTTGTTGTCTGCAGTTTTTGTTGTTTTTCGGTGGATTTGTTAAAAAGTTTGACGTATTTCCGTAGTTTCCTTATAACATTTTGTATATTAATTTTTAATTGAAATACATTATCAACGTCACATTTATTACTAAGTTCATCATCATCATCGCTTTCGTTATCCTTCTTTAAAAATTTATGAGAATAAATCAAATTAAAAGCTCTCATTTAATTTATTTTGTAATAGAAAAAAATGTTCGATTAATTGACGTTAATTAATCGATTTATTCGTTATTCGAAAATCGTAATTTTTAAATTATTCGAACAAGAGTTTGGTTTTGTTTGATCGATTAATCGAATTATTCTTAATCGACTGACAACTCTAGTTTATACTAATTTAAAAAAGTTTGCTTTTTCTTTTATGGCGAAGTGTTATTAACACGGAGAATATTTTGTTTTTAAATCGATTAAATAATAAAGTTTTTTTGGTAAGCAATCCAAAAAAAACTCAAGGCAAAAAAAAATTTTAATTTTAAATAACTTTTAAAACATGTTTTTTTCCTTTATCTTACAACGTCTATTACTCCAGGCTAAAAGGTTTAGAAATCGCTCCACATTTACAAATGTTACACCCTCCAAAATATATTTTATACACGAAGTAGTAAACTTTGAAAACCTGTAAGTACGCCCTGTACTAAAACAGGGTGACCCAATCACAATATTACAATAGATTAACACCTCTTTTACAATTTTCAATTTGATACGTACCGTTTGGATCAGTAGTTTAGAAGTTCTATATTTAATACCATTATTTTTTCCAAATACCCCACTGTGCAGCGCAAACAATAAAAAAATATTTTAAAATATTTTTTTTTTTTATTATTATACAACTTCCTTTGGTTTTAATTCTTTGGTTTTAATTATAATTTAATTGAAAAATATAAATAATAATTAAAAAATACAACTAATATTAATAAACGTTTGTGTTCTAAGTCTTTCGTTTTAACTATACATGTATATCTTATTCATTTCTAAAAACGTGTCACACACAGGGAAAAGTTGTTTATCAGGGAAAAGTTGTCACATAGCAAACGGTTTTCTCTTTATTATAAAATTTTTCTGATTCTAAGTAAAAAATCTCTATAAATTCTATTTTTTCCTTAAAGAAAAATCATTAAAATATGTCATGTGTTCTTTGATAGACCAAAAACAAAATGCGAAATTTAATTTTATATAAAAAATTTTTCAATTCATGCATGTTTTTTTGAAGGGAGAGCAACATTTGCATTAAAAATTAATCTTTTAAGTAGTATTTTTCTATTGCATAAATGTTATATACTTTAAAGTTATATACTTTTGGGATTGTTTGAATTTTCTGAATAATTAATTCAAACCGTTAAAAATCGCGATTTTTTTAAAAAGAAACCGGATATGAATATGCATACAGAATATATGCATTTAATATGTATAAAAAAATAAATGGAAGTCATGAGGAGAAAAATTGATTTATTTTAATTTTCTTTCAAAGACTGAATGATATTTTTACGCATAATCACAGTAAAATAGTAAAATCCAATTAGCTGGTTGCAAAACACCTTATTACAATAGGTTATAATTTCTGTTTTGCAACTGGTTCTTTTTATATGGAGTTTGTCCTATTTGCAATAGGTTCTTTACCTCAAAACAAGAACATGTTGCCTTAGAACCGGTTCTAGAACCAGTTATAGAACTAGTTCTGGGGCAGTGACACCTTACATTTCGACTACCAGGAACCTGTTCTAGAACCGGTTCCCTGTAACCGGTGGTAAAAGAAAATGTTTTAGAACAGGTTCATAGGTAATAGGCCGGGTCGATTTGTATGGAGGCAAAAGAATCGCTCAACGTTCAAGGAAAATCGTATTCTAGGGATCAAAATAAGAAACTTTGGCGAAGGAACCATACCTCAAAAACGAATTCTGATGTCCCGACTTTTGACCTGTAGGGTCAAATTTTGAAAAATTCCACTTTGACCCATTTAGAGTGCCCCTATCGAATCCAACCCAATCGAATATAATTTATACATGGAAAGACTCCTCCTACTTTCTGAAATATCTCTATCCCGAGATTTGTACATTTTGCTATAAAAACACGGCTAAAAAGGCCCTCTTTCAACTTAAATTTCAACCCCTTAAGAAGAAGAAGAAGTAGCTCCAATAATCTTGGAGAGATTCCTCCTACTTTCTGATATATCACAGTAGGCTTTTTCAAAATTTGACCCTTTGGGTCAAAAGTCGGGACATCAGAATTCGTTTTAGAGGTATGGTTCCTTCGGCAAAGTTTCTTATTTTGATCCCTAGAATACGATTTTCCTTGAACGTTGAGCGATTTTTAAATCGACCCGCCCTAATAGGTAATCTGTTCCAAAAAATATTGCTGGGATGTAATGAGTAATGAGTGTATAGAAATGAATTAACTCATTATTGACGCAGTGTCACTTTTCCTACACTGTATTTTTAAACAGCTATAGTTTTATTACTGGATAAAGATAAGTCATTTAAAAACCTTAGCATTTTCGTACACATTGACTTCAATTGGGAATAATTGTTTTTTTTGAAAGATTTTCATTTCGAGTTTTTGATCTTTTTGATGGGGCCTTTTCAAAAATTATTTAAAAGCTAGAGTGTTCAAAAATCCGACGAATTTAGAAAAACGGGGTTTGGTTTGTTCGAAAAATCGGATAATGAAAAAAACCGGATTCGGTTTGATGGGACCTTTCAAAAATTATTTAAAAGCTAGAGTGTCCAAAAATGCGACGAATTTAGAAAACGGGTGACGGTTCGACAAATCGCATAATTAGAAAACCGGATTCGGTTACTGTTTTTATTATAAATTACTCTCTGCCGTACTTTAAAACATATATATGTATATAATGACATACTAGTAACTAGTTAATTTTCCCATTATTTCAATATAAAAAAATGTGTTACCCATAAGTACTTACTTTTATCATTATTTTAAATATAATGTAATGATCTAAAAATTTTTGAAAACCTAGTTTTAGACTCATTATTTTTCCCCCTCCAGTAAGTACATATATAGGGACATTTTAAAAATTATGAGCACAAAAAAAACTTTTAATATTACCTATTCTTATTTTAGTAAAACTTGGTATAAACATTCTCCTAGTAATAGGGAGTTTGCATATTCTTTTCTCCAAAATTCGTTATAATCGCTGCTCAAAGTTGTGGGTTTTTAACAAATGAGTAAGAAATATACAATGTTTGAATTATCATAACTTTTGATTGCGTCAATAGAAAATTACAAATTTCGGTGTCATTTTAAAGATCAAATGCTCTTCTTTAAACAGTGTTGCATAAAAATTAATTTTGTTTGCGAAAAGGACAACGCACTTGAAAAAATTTCCTTTATTGGCGAATATCTCAAAAACCCATAATTAATTTTTCTGAAATTTATTTTGCAATTAACTCAAAATTACAACATATAAAAATTTAAAGGCAGAAATCAGGGGCGTTCAAAAATAAACGGAATTTTTCCGAATGTATCTTTGATATATAATATAACATTTTTATATTCACACAGAACCCTACAACAAATTTGATTATTTTTTGCCACTGATCGGAAAATCTCTAACACGGATTTTTTCTGTTAACGAACTTATTTAAAACAATCTATAATATTGAAGGATCAAATATTTACAAAAAACATTTTTAAAGTTTGTCCTGAAATAGCGAAGATTATTATCTTTCATTTTATATACATATTGGGATCATTAAAATAATAATATTGGGATCAACAAATACTTAAATAATTTGTTTAAATATTCAACTTTAAATGTCCTTTTCAAAGGACATTTGATGCGACAACGAAAATCTGTGTACGCAGTTTGACGACATGTCTAACAAGCATATCGATTTTTCTGTGCGTGGCAAAAAATATTGAAATTTGTCGTAGGGTACTAAGTGAATATATAAAATTTTATATTGAATATCAAAGATACTTTCGGAAAAATTCCATTTATTTTTTAATCCCTCCGATCACCAACCTGAAATTTTTATATGTTGTAAATGATACTTTCAGTTAATTGCAAAACAAATTTCATAAAAATTAATTATGGGTTTTTTGAGGTATTCGCGAATTAAATACATTTTTTTAATTTCGCTATCCTTTCCGCAAAAAAAAAAACAATTTTTGAACAACACTGCTTAAAACAGAGGATTTGATCTTTAAAATTAGACCAACTTTTTAATTTTCTGTTGGCGCGTTCAAAACTTATGATTATTTAAACATTGCTTATTTCCTACACATTTGTTAAAAACCCTAAACTTTGAGCAGTGTTTAAATGCGAACTATAGCGAATTTTGGAAAAAGAAAAAATATATTAATATATAACTTGAGCCAGAATAAAAACTAAATTTTTTATATAAATAGTACATTTTTGGTCTTCCAAGTTGAGTAAAGTCATGATGCTTGTTAGGAAAAGACCCTAACCACGTGCTTGATTACTAAGAAGACAAGAATGGAACAAAATTAATGATTAATAGGTTTCTTGTTAAAGTTCTACCTGTTATGGAGGCTCTAACTTTTCTAAAACTTCGGGTTCTGATGAGATCTTTAGCCAGATCGAAATACTAGTATAAACCTAGCAAATATGTTTGATTTGCTTTATTTTTGTAAATATACGGAGGTTAAAGGTTGTTATAAATTGAAAATAACATAAAATAATCTCGATGTATAGAAAAACACAAAACTAACAAAACTATGTAAACTCCATATTTACTAGGAAAATATATATACCAAGTTCAATGAAGTTTGAAAGAACATTATCTAAAACGGGTGTCGAAAGTTTTTAAAAGCTCCCAATAACTACTAATTTTTGATTTTTTGTAAACTGGAAAGTAATGATATTTAGTCCAAGGAAGCCATTTATGTTTTTATCTATGAAGTTTAACATGTTGAGTAATTAGGTGGTAGACTGGCAAACTGGAGGCCACGAATACCGTGTGGGCACATTTTATTAAAAAAAAAAAAAAATTCAATACAAAACAATTTTTTTATTAAATTTAATTTCTTTTTAAATGTAGTTTTAGACTCATTATTTTTTCCTTCGTGGTAAGCCTATATGTAACCACATATTTTGATCATTACTAATATGTATTTTATTTTTCGGAAATCCCCATGTAAAGGTAATGATATATGTAATGACAATTGTAAGTACTTGTCACTACCAAATATGTATTAATATAACCACTTATATGGCAATGCTTTTCTACACTGGGCTATCAAGTATAATAACAATAAATAAATAACAATAAATAATAATAATAATAATAACAATAATAATATCAATAATAACAATAACATAGCTCAGATGGTAGAGCGATTGACTGACAACCTGGCGGCCCGGGTTCAAATGACTTGTGGGATTCACTAAAAAATATTTCAACAAAAAAATATTTTTTTTATTAAATTAATGTTTTTTAAATTTTATTTTTGGACTCATTATTTTTGTCCATACTGGTAAGCATAAAGGTAATCGTATATTTGAATCATTACTAATATGTGACTATTTTGCACAACATCCCCATATAAAAGTTATGAGATTTGTAATGTCAATTGTAGGTACTTGCCATTACCAAATATGTACTTATATAACCACATTTATAATAATGCTTTTCTACACCGGGTTATTAGTGTTCCCAAATTTTGTGCAGGTGATTTTCCAGTCTTTATAATAGATTTTTAAATATTTGTAAATTTTAATTAAATTATACAAGAGGCCAAAATCTTAACTTTTAAATACTAATAAGGTTATGACCATCAATTCTCAATATTTCAGGCACGCTAATTTCAGTGGCATACTTTATTTTTCGATGTATAGTACAGTTTTTCCAAAGAATGACTTTAAAGCGTTGAGCTTGGAAATGCAGTTTTTGCATATAACGTTTTTAGACGGCAATTAATCTGACTGTTTTCTGTTTAAATGTAAATAAAAAGGATATAATTTACCAAAAATAGCACTGCAATGAAACCGCCATTAGTGATTTTTAAAACAATTAATTTAATATGGTGCTTCATATGTAAAATGTGCGATTTGCCAAAAATTGTATATGGCAGCATAGCTTTCCAACATGAACCCAGAGTCCAACTTTTTTTTTTTTTTTTTTTTTTTTTTTTTTTTTTTTTAATTTAACCAATACTCAGGGGATGCCCCCTACTCATGCAGTGCATTGTATTGATCAGGAAAATAAGGTATGGGAAGGAGGAAAGAGGGAGTAGTGTTTGTGGATATTTGATTTAAATTTTTCTAAATTGTAAGTAACGCGGCACCCATCTTACAGACAGCTTTCTTAAACCCAACTAATAATTCAAAATAGAAACCACACTGCCATATGAAATGCCTATGGTATTAACAATCTCCGCACTTTTACTCTTCGATCGACCAACACCATATCGTGGATTTTTTCGACATTTTCGGGTGTATTGACCGTCTAGAACGTTCAGCCGTCATTTGTACTTGTGCGACCACAACGAAAATCAGTAAACCACTTTTTTACCATTGAAATCGATTGTGAAGAGTCCCCATAGTTTCCCTGGTTTGATTGACGGTTTTTTTCCGCAAAAAATAATGTTTAATGAGCACTCGAAATTCACTTTTTTTCATTTTTAAAAAATCCACGAGGTTGTATGTTTTAAACAGCTGTTCAACGCAAAGTAAATGACGGAACTTGCTCAAAATTTGACAGTAGTCTATTAACAGGTGGTACTGAATGGGAGCAGTGTTGCATTTCATATAACTACGAGGCAAGATCGAAAAGTCACGGACTAATTGATTCGCCCTCGTATATGTGAAAAAAATCAGCCAAAATTTTTATATTTAAAAATATTTTTCTAACAAAAAACTCTACTTTTGTGACAAGTATGTAGCAAAACGGATGTGTTTGTAAAAAAATTTAGCTAAAAATTTGGAAACATACTTCAGAAAAGTATTTAAGTATCATACTATAAGCCGCACTTCAAGGTCATCCTGGCTGACATAAAAAATTTGTGACAAATCGCAAATAAAAAAAAAAAAAAAAATAACATTTTGAGTTCCAGAGACAAGTTTCATTAAATATATGCAGAAATTCATTACTGAAGTGAAGATAATTCTCTCAATATAGCTGTGTTTTCGACTTACATAAATCCGTTTACAAGTTCAAATTAATTTCTATTAAAAATAATAATTATGATTTTTCGATCTTTAATTGTGTAATGAAAATAGACATACTCTATATTTCTTTATTAGGATACTGGCCTAACAAATAATCTAATTAAAAAGTTTCTGTTTTAAAATTCATGAATTGACCACTTTCAGAAAAGTTATTATAGATCTATTTCGGGAATTTTTTTTCTTTGCTTAAAATTTGTTCATCGACTGCGCGTACTTTTTGAAAATCTGACCTATCGGGCCATGAAATTGTCAAATATACAAAGTTCAAAATATTCCAAAATTTATTCAGTTTTCACTCAAACCATAAATAATGGCTGGTTTCTATTTTAATACTACTACACTTATAAAAAATATAATGTCAGGGTTCCCATATGACAATATTAAAAAATGGCCAAACACCGCGATATTTTCCAAAAAAAAAGAAAATCACTAGAGGGCGCTTTAAGGTACAAAAAGTTACAAAAATTTCTTAATGAAGCATTTTTGTTTGAAAAATGTCTAGCGGATCTGTGACGTGGCATTAATAAGTTAATAGTTTTCATAACTTTAATCAATTCCCAAATTTTTTCCCCAAAAATTACGTTGTATTTTAATTATTTATAAAATGACTAATAATATTATGCATTCTTAGGAACCGTTATAACAAATAAATAAAAATAACAACTTTATAAACAACACCAAAAAATAACTAACACAAATTCTGTTCTATCATATGATTTAATAAGCTTTGACACTACTAGAACGAAAAAATATTAAATTTATTGCGATGTTTATTTATAACGTAATACAGGTACACTGATAAAAAAAAAGTTCGTATAAGTAGTTGAAAATTCAGCTACGACAATAGAAAATTCTGAATTTGTGATAGCAGAATTTTCAATGAAGTTGTTGAGAATCATGTTCTGCTAAATTTAAGTGAACAATTTTGTTGAAATACAATAATTTAGCAGACGTTTTGTTATTTATAAATGAAAATAAATCAGTTGAAATCAGCACAACCTGGTAAACAATTAAATTAAATCTGTTAAAGTTTCTGCTGAAATTACTTTACTGAAATTACTTTTACCAATTACTCTGTTCAACAAAATCAGAAAAATTTTAAATTCAAGTAAATTTCGGAGTTACGACCTATGATCTCTAAAAGACTTTAGGATACAGATCACGAATATGGCCGTGCAATTTCAAAGTTAGATATAGTTAAAGAAATATTAGTAAAAAAAAACTTTTTTTAGAAAAATTTGATTTTTTGATAAATCTTTTCCAAAACATACAAAAATGAAAACAATAATGCTACTTGTTTACAAAATTTGATATATTGCATTTCCCAAAAAATGCGATAATATTCCCTATGCATGTATTCAAAGCTGAAATTTCTCATTTTCACGATTTCGTTAATAAAAAATCTACAACGAAAAGAAGATTACAATTTTTAATATGTTTCTTTCGTAAACATCACTGGTTACTTTATTTATTAAAAACCACTTTTAATTTTAAAGAAAAAATTTCTGTATCTACAAAAATTTTATATTTTTTTATGTCTTAAAAATATGGAATAAAAAAATTCATGTTTTTTAATCAATACCAACCAATTTCTAGTTAAATAATGAGTATTTTCCTAAAAAATAACCATTTTGAATTACGCATGTCAAAAATATACTTTTTGCATTTTCTCCATAGTAAATTCATACAAGATTTATTTCAATGAAAAACTTATAAAAATTGCATTTCAGATTGAATTTTCTAACAATTTTGACATATTTATTAATGGTTTTTGGATGAAATAAATTAAGTGGAATATTAATTAGCATCATTTGCTATTCAAAAATTAGTATTGTAAAATACGTGAAGATTTCACTTTAATTGCAAGGATATCTATCCCACATCCTTCACCCAATTGCAATTATTTGATATGGGTTAAAATGCTCAAAGTTCATTCTTTAAAGCCATATAAAAAGTTATTCATACTTTTTCAGTTATATGAATTAATAAGACATTTTGAAGCAAAACTTGATTTTTGGTAAAAGTTAAATTCGCGAATATTTTAAAAACTAGAGCTAATGTAATGTCCTACGTCCTTAAATCTATCAGAATTGATAAGTCGCATGTCCCATACATTTTTAGTGTTTAACTGTGTTATTATTAATAGAAACATATTTATATAAATATTTTTTATTTGAATTTATTCTCGTATAAATTACACAATTGGAACCACTATATAAAAACAATGAATATCACTTTTATTATTTACTTTCTACTTTATTTTTCTCGATTATGCTTGCCATGTTTGTAAAGGATGTTTGCATTATTGTTTGTTTGGTGTTCTCTTTCTTGATGCCATGTATAATTTAGCAACAAAATTAGTAGATTTAGCACAAGTGTGTGTGGATTAAAAATTAAAAAACCCTTGCTTATAGTTAATAAAATGTTTGCTGAATATTAGTCGACTGAAAAAAACTCAAAAAATTTGTAGAACAATTATACGTTAGTTAATTGGCTTGCTGAAAATCACAAAAAATATTTCTTCGAGGCTTTTAAAGATAATTTACAATACGTTACAAAATATAAAAATGTTCATACTCCCACATTGACGAGATGAACTAATGAAATATGTAAAAAAATAGAAATAATTATATATACAATAAACAAAATTATCTTTCAACTAAATGATGTCTAAATGATGCTATCTTTTAAAGGAACGCAACTACGACAGATTATTATAGAAACGAAACGAAAAAATAACAAAATATAATATATACAACAATTTTTTTTTTTTGCACAAAAAAAAGGAAACATAAAAGTCTGCCTAAGATGTCTGTCTTTGTCTTTCGCTTTAGTCTGCCTATCTGCTGTATAATTGTTTGCAATTTGACCACACTAGATTATTGATTTCTATAAACATTTCGTTTACAAATACAAATCTAATCTTTATTAAATTTAAATAGTTAATTAATAGACAATTACTTTCACAAGCCGGTGACGATGCAAAATTTAAGTTGTTTTATTCCATAATTTTGTTTTATGTATGAAAAACAGATACAAAATTCTTCCATGGTTGATTTTTTTTATATGTCTTACTAGAGTTGTAGTTTTTAGTATCGTTTTCTTCGTCCCTACCACACCTTGACATGACGCAACATTTAATTCATTCTGCGTATATCTTTTTATCTGGTTGTCGTCCACACTATTAATGTTCTTATCAGCTCAATTTGTTTTTAGCAAAATAAATGAGTAAAACATTAGTTCAAAACAGTTAAGTGCTGAATAAGTATAACTAAAATTTTAGCTGAAAACATAATTTTATCAAAAAATTTGCTGAAAAATAGTATACTTGATTTACAAAACGTTTTACTAACTTTTCTACTAATTAATTTTTTGAGTGCAGAAAAAAATCCAAACGCCGTCTACCAATAACTGTTTCGAATCGCTCGCACACTAAAAATACACAAATACCATCAAACATTTGTTAAAAAAATGTTCGCACACTATAAAATACAATATAGCGACATTAGAATGCACCACAATACAACGCTTACTTTTGAAAACACAGCCGCACATTAAAAAGTTACAAATAAATAGTTCTAAAAATCATTAAAAAAAACTAACTAAATATTAGAAGAAAATATTAGCTCAAGCAAGGCTTAAATTTGTTCATGTGGTGAAATGGCATAACTACTAGGGTATTCAATCGGTTAACCGTTACTCGATTAATCGATGAAATGATGTCGAACAATTGTTCGAGTAATTCGAAGTGGCCAATTTCGAGTAAAGAATAACTCGAACAATTTTGGTCGATTAATCGAGTAACTCGAGTAATTTAAAAATATGAACTATTTTATATTTTTTTAATATTTTGTATAAAATAATGTGACTGTTATAGTGAATATTAAAATGTTAAGTGTATTTTTATATTAAGTGAGCACTGTTAAAGAAACTATATTACGAAAAACGAAGAACTTAATGCGAAAAACTCCGATATCGAAGAAGCTTGGATATTTTTTAAAGAAACAAGTTCTAAGACTGGGGTGTTTAAGATTATTGGTGCGGATTTGAGGGTTAAGTGGGATCAAACATTATTTTTTTTTTTTAATTTAGTTGCCATTTGATCTAAAGAAACTACATATAAATACTATATTTTCAAAAAGGAATTTTTAAATGTCATTTACTAAAAACTTCTTGTTGGTCCCTTTTATGTCGTTATAACAAGCCAATTTTAGAAGCCCTATATGGAAATTCATAGCGGTCCTACGCAAAATTTCCACATATTAAAATTTACATATAGAAGTAATGAAGTTTTCATTAATATGATGAAAATCTTCTTAAATAATCATGAAAGTTCTTTCAAAACTTCTTTATAATTTTTTTAGAAAAATTGCATATCTCAAAATCCCAAAATGATAGGACAAAATGGACTATTTTTTTCGTTTAGTACTAACACACTAATATAACAAAACTGTGTCAAGTCTGAGTGAAATTACAAAACGGATCACCTTACAAATATTTTTATAAAACAGTTTAATACATATTTATGAACCAGTTATATTGAAAGAAAATCCATGAAGATTTCAACATATTTATGAAGAATTTCATTGATATAATAACGCTTTTGCTTTGAGTGCACTGAGACAAAACTGTCGCAATAATAAATGATCTCAGCAAATGTTTTTCTCTTTTAGATATACTTTTTACTAAAATTGTTAATTAATTTGTTAATTTTTATATATATGTTATATTAGTACTAATAAAATATAAAAACTTACAAAAATGTGAGTTTTTGGAAAATAAAATTAAAGTATTAAAATTGTTCGAGTTACTCGAGTTATTCGAGCAATTTTAAAATCTTACTCGCCTACTCGAGTAAATTAAAAACCTCAAAATCGAGTTACTCGATTACTCGAACAAAAGCAAACCCGAGTAAATTGAATACCCTAATAACTACCCTATGGGGAATGAGACCGGTCCTGCGTGTGCCACAGGATCGGTCCCTTCGTGCCAGAGACCGGTCCTCTGCTAAACCCTACCCTATGTAAACAACTGATAACTTTAACATTAGCTTGTCATAGGAGGGGGTCATTTGTGCTGCTTTAATCCACATAGTGGCATGCCACAGGACTAACCAAAGATGGAGATACCACAAGACTGTCGCAAAAGGCCCATGTCGTATAAAATAAACGAAAACTAAACAGCTTCCAATGGGTAAAATTCTGGCCAACTGGCTTTTTCTTGTTAATAAGCATTCTGGTTAAGTGATATGTCCTCCCTTTACCAGTCACTGGATTGGTAATTTTAGGACAATTGACACTGCTTAACCCACTTCAGTATTAAATTATACCAGTCCTGTGATAAGTCCTTCTTTAACCAGTCACTTTTAGGTCAATTGACTCCACATTCCTCATAGGGTAATTACTTTAGTTAAGTAACAATTTTAAACGAAAACGGCAAAAAAATTAGCTCAACCGAATTGCATACGTTTAACAGACTTTTGAACTAATTTTTTTTATGAGTGTAAAAAATAATTTTTTTTTTTTTTCAAAAACTTCGCAATTAGGGCAAATACACACAAATTTTAAACGATAAATCATCTTAATATCTCCTCCCCAGAAAAGAATTCTGCTTAACTGAGAGTGAAAGAAAGAAACAATTTGATTAACATGAATTTCATCATCATCGTCATCATCACCCGAAAGTACATAACATGCTAATAAATTCAATAAACAAAGTTCCAGTTATTTTGAGAAAAAAAAAAACTGAATTGTTTTGCAAATAAAAACAAAATTTACTTTTTTACCGTTTTAAGCGAAAGGAATTTTTGTTGTTGATATTTTTTGTGTGATTTTTTTGAAGTCAATATTCATTCTACCAATTCTGTCAGTAAGTTTGCACTTAAGAACAATACAGATTATTGTTTCTCGAACTAACCAGGTTTTTTTAGCTGTAGAAGATATTTCACTGTGTTTATAATTAAAACAGGTAATGTAGGCGTTTGAAATTATTAATTTGTGTTGTGTTTTTTCATATTTATTTCACAAATGTGTGAAAGAAAATTACAAGTCTTTTGGCTTTTAATTAAAAACTGATTTAACAATTCGTTACATGCAATACGTGATATTTATATAAGGAATGTATAACACCCTCTAAAACCCACATAGCATAGCATGTTGATGACAAAGATGAAATGTTAAAAAAAAATGACAAATAACTTATACTCGAATTCTGAGCACATTGTACCTTTAAGTATATCCGAAAATTCTGAGAAATTTTCTAGACAAATGAGAATTTCTTAAGAGCTGTATAGAAAAATTTATATTCGAAAGATTTAAATTTTGAAGAAATTTTTCTTAAGAATAATTCTTAAACTCTGATGACGACATTTCCTATACAAGCCTTAAAATTATTCGGTGATATGAACTAAAATCCAACCATGGTTGCCTAGCAATTTTCTTAAGAACAATTCTTAAACTCTGACGACGACAATTCCTATACAAACCTTAAAATTTTTCAGTGATATGAACTAACACCCAACCAGGGTTGCCATAGCAATTTTCTTAAGAATAATGCTATAAACACATAGACAACTGCAGCTACACGACTACAGCCTGTCAAAAATAAAATACACACGTTTATATGAAAACGATTATTTTCGCACCAACACAGCTACACGGCTACCCGACTACTTTTGCCGCTGTATTCAACTTAGGATAATTTCTATTTTTGTTGGCTACAAAACAAAAATAGTGTTGACAATAAAACACAATATGTAACAAATTAGTGCTTAAAAATATTTAATATTGTTAAACACAAAAAACGCCGCAACATTAAATGCTATAATTGCATTAATATTCAAGAGTGGTTAGATAAATTTATTTTTACGTTATAATAATGTATTATAAATAAGTAATTGTATTTTTAAGTCAACTTTATATACGTGTTTACAACCATGCATGTTGTTCTATTTTAATAAAGCAAAAAAAGATGTAATTGGCACTACTGAAATAAAAATTCATTTGCATAAAAAACAGCTGTTTACTATGTTGCTGTCGTTTCCAAAATAATAAGTGGCTGACCACAAGGCGACGATTACAGTGAACGGCATTTGTAGTCGTGTAGCTGTGTAGCCTGCTGTTTTCTATGTGTTTATAGCATAATTCCTAAACTCTGACGACATTTCCTATACAAACCTTAACATTTTTTGGTGATATGAACTAACACCCAACCAAGGTTGCCATAGCAATTTTCTTAAGAATAATTCTTAAACTCTGACGACACTTCCTATGCAAACCCTAACATTTTTCGGTGATATGAACTAACACCCAACCAGGGTTGCCATGTTATCATAATGCATGCTGGCACTAGCATTTGTGAATTATAATAATTTTTTTTTGTGAATTAGCACTCAAAATTTATAAAATAGTGCTAGATGCTAGTTTGCACTTTTTTTTTAAATCATATGATTTTTTTAGCACTTTTTTCCACAAATATATGTTTAACATTTTTTTCACATTTGTTAATTATAAATGTATTTATCAAACTAAAAAAAAAAATTCTTGGACACGCAGAAAAAACTGGTGTGTTTTTATAAAAGCCTTTCGTTGCAAAATTTCCTTAGTGTTTAACTGATAGAAATATAAAGAGCGAAAATGCTTGGATAATATGCCAAACTGCGTTTTTGTTAAATTACACAAGCTTTTTTTTTGGTAATTTATTCAAGTTTATGCTATGTTAAATTTACATTGATGAACATTAATAAAAAACATTCAATGTAAAATTTACATTGATGAAATTAGAAAAATAACAAAAGCCACAATCATAGTTTTCTGATAAAAAAAAAAACAGAAAAATTACAAAAAATAGTTATAGTGAAATCTGGTTTAAAAGGGATTTTGGTGACAATCTGGTAACGAAACGTAATTTCAAAACATATTTTTCATACAAATTCATAACTAGATTGTCCAACAATCTGGATTAAAATTACACTTAGAATATTATGTAGGTAAAGACCACTGCAAATTCAGTTAAAAACAAATGAAATTTCACTTAAAGAAAATACGACTTACATTTCAGTAAATTCCACTTACATTGTCATTTGTTTTTTAATGTTCAAAAAGAGACTAACACTTGTAGTAGAAATGGAGCGCATATCGCTCATTTACTGAAAGACTGACATAACTCAAAAAATACGATTTTGCAGAAAACGGGTTTAAAGTTTTCAATGCATATCTGCCTCATTCGAAACTTTCTATATTTATTTGGTCACGTTTTTTATAAATAGGGCGGTTTAATGTATTTTTCTCTTAGTGAGAGTTGTGTGCGAATTCGCTAATTATGAAGAGACCCGAGAGTAGTTTCTCTACAAAGTATATACTCTTTGCACCCACTTAAAAAAATTTAGTATAGTATCCTCTATCTCGAAAAGTATACATGATATTAATAAGAAATATTTACCCATTATAAAGCATGATATAACTAATAAATCTGCATCATTAACTCAAAAATCGCATTTTTTGACTTATGTCAATCTTGAAGTAAATGAGCGATATGTTAGTGTAAGTTCAAAATTAGGTTGTAGCGATACAACACTGTTTTCCCCTATTTTAGGAAAGAAATTTGCAAAATGTGGCATCACCCTGTAAAAAAACAAATGTTAACAAATAAAAAGAAAAATTATATAATTAAGGAAAACTAAATAAAATGAGCGTTAAACCCAATAAAATGGCATTTTTTATTGAAAGAAAAATGAAAATTATCATCCAGTTACTTATTTTTGATTTCAGCGAAGACAATTTGTGCAAACAACATTAATATGGTAACTAGAAGAACAACAAGAAGAAGTATAATGCTTTCAAAAAGTCATCCCCAATAAAAAACACTTTTTTTTTGCAAAATTAAAATTGTTAAACGTGCAAATTTTGTTCTCCGCCTGTAAATTAATAACTTTTTAGAAACATTTTCAGTGTGAGGTTATTTTATTTGTTTTGTTTACAAAATGTTGTTGTCAAGACAAAATCCAGTTTGCCTGCCAAATTTTATAATGTAAACGAGGGTGATTTGTAACTGGATTTAACTCGATTTTAAACCAGATTTTGTTTAAGTGTAAATTCATTATTAGAATTTAGTTTTACATACACAAATCCATGTGGCAATATTATGGCGCTACATCTTTTTTTCTGCGTGTATGTAAACCAATTTTGTTCAATTTTTTTTTATTTTTATATAAAACTTTGGTTTCACTAAAGTTTGACTGGTAAACAAGAGTAACAGTTTTTACTTTAAAAACAAAATATGTTAATTTACAGCCATAGTGAACATGTTATGAATTTAACCACATTAGAGTTATATCTGCATAGCAGAATTCTCTTAATTTCTGTTAAAACTTTGCAGATTTACTGATTTTAAGGACCTCAAATATATTGGTATCCTTATTACTTTTGGATTTACTAATGAATTTCACCACATCGGAGTTATTACTGCATAACATAATTCTTTTAATTTTTGCTATAACTTTGAAGATTTATTGATTTCTTACAGAAATAACTTTATTTAAATTATGTTATACTCAGGGCAACCAGAAATATGCCCCAAAAAATTAATTTTATGCCCTAAAAAATGTATAATACGCTCTTAAAATTTCAAAATAAGATTTTTCTTTAAGAGCTCGTATTTAAACATTTTAAAAGAAAAGTTTTTGTTTGTTTCCTCAAAAAAAAATTTTTTTTTCTTCAAATATTTTTTTTTGTTTCAGAAAGTTATTTTAGAAAAGTTGAAAAAATAAGTAACAAAGTTGAAAATAAAAAGCTAAGCTAAGTTGGAAAAAGTAGAAAACAAAGTTCTTATCTTTTTTTCAAATCTTTTTTGTTTTATTCTCAAAAAATTTATAATATTTCTACATATAAAGTCAAAAAGAATTTCGCAAGTGTTAAAAAACCTTGCACAAAAACATTAATACAAAGAGCGGTAAATCCTTCCACGACGTACATTGCGGCAAAACCCATGTGATTTGTGGTATCAAAAATACCACTAATTGTAAATTACGCTACAAGATATACATACCACAGTAAAGGAACCAGTCCCTAGATTGTAAATATGTGAAAATTGTACTTCTAAAAGTGCGAAATAATGGCGTAATGCGAAAAAAAACGCGTCATGGTATAACAAATTTGCTATAAAACTTATCCGCGGTTGACATCCCGTAAATAAACAAATATATGAAACTAGTATTAACAAATTTTTTATACATTTTTTGCGAATTTACATTACACAGGACACTACCTGTAGTAATATTTTAGTACAAATTGTGTTCAGAAAAATTAACATTTTCCCGCTAATTCAAGCCTTATCTTTTGCGGTTTTTGCAATTTTTTTTTTTTTTAAAAAAGAGAAGCAACACTCAGGAAATTCTTCCTATTTATTAATGTGTTACTTTCTGTGAAAATTGGATAGTGGAGAGATGAAAGGTGGGGAAAGAAGGGCTTCAAACATAGAAACACTGTAATTGCGCGAGATGATAAATCTTAGAACAGTTGTTGCTCGCCACCTGATGGAGAGTTGGCGAACTTATTGAAGCTTTTTGGTTCATAGCCCTGACTCATTATTTTACTTCAGTGGGGTTAAGTGCTATGGGAACACCGAAGGTGGGAGCTGCGATAAATATGAGGGATAGAAAACTCATACATATTATTTTTCTAAATTGATGTTGCCGTCACCGGGAATCGAACCCGGGACCATCTGTGTAACAGCCCAACGCGATAACCATTACACCACAGCGCCTTAACAAACTAACTTAATAGCTAAACAAATGTATACATAAAGGCAAAGGGTCAAAGAAAAAATAGAAAAGGTATTTAAAATGGCGCCTCATATAAAAAATTCGCGATTTTTTTAAATTTTGTTATATTATCATAGCTTTCCAAGATGATTAAACCTGCCATATAAAATATTTTCAATTTTGCATAAAATTTACACCATTTGCATTACAACCGGTTTTGAACTCAATAATATATAATAATAATAATTCAAAAACGTGTGCATGAAAAATTAGCAAATTAAAAAAAAATGCAAAAAAAATTAGTTATAGTTAAATATATTTATTTATATACGGGAAGGATGTTCAAAAATTAAATTAATAAAATTAAATTTATCTACAAATAGGACAAACATTTTTTTATTTATAAAAAAATGTTTGGTGTTTTGTATTGATCTAGAAATGTTCATCGTGTAGTTCGTATTAGTTTTGGAGAAAATATTTGTTGAACATTGTACTTCATATATATAAATCATGTCCGCTATATTGGATCCACCATTTTGAATTTGAAAATACAGATGTTAGATTTAAGACCAGCACCTGCCTAAACCTACATCTAACCCCACTCTAGTCTGTATTTAAAGCAAATCAGACAACAATCGGAATTTTGTGAAAAAAATTTGTTGTCACCATTTTGAATATTGAATTAAGTTTTAGAATCAGATATCCCAAGTACTCTAAAAGCAATTCATTTATATTAAACATTCATACCGTTTTTAGTTTATTTATGTACACTGAACACAAACATGTTAAATGTTTTCAAATAAGTTGAAAGCATTCAAAATGTGGCATCACTGTTTTAGGGGTACATCTTCAGAATTTTTCAATTTCCACTCCACTAAATTATTTTTATTTGCATGTAGTCTTCAACATTAAAATTTCTTATATATAAATATTGTCAAATGCTTAAAAAAATTTGTCGTCTGATTCGAAATTCCATTGTGGTTTCTGTTTAAGTAAACGCAGTGAAAACTTTCAATAACGGACACTGATAATTTTTTTTGTTAGGAGTAAAAGTATCCTATTAAAAAATATTTAATTATAACAGCAAAAAAAAAAAATGTTGTTACAAAATTTTAAATTTCAATAAGATTTTTCTTTATCGATTGAATTATAAAACATTTTATTAAAAATTCAAAATCGTGAATGTTAATTTTTAAATGAAGCTAAGAATGTAGTAGAGTTGTTTGGGGTAGTGTGGTAATACACTCAAAAAAATAAGTTAGTAGAAAAGTTAGTAAAACGTCTTGTAAATGAGGTATACTATTTGTTAGCAAATTTTTTGCTAAAATTCTGTTTTAAGCTAAAATATTTGTTATACTTATTCAGCACTAAATTTTTTTGTACTAATGCTTTACTAATATTATACTAATGTTTTACTAATTAAGTTTGCTAAAAAAATTGTGCTGATAAGCACATTACAGGTGTGGACGACAACCAGATTGAAAGATATGCGCAGAATGAAGCAGATGTCGCGGCATGTCAAGATGTAGTAGAGAAGAGGAAAATGATACTAAAAATTACAACTCTAATAAGACATATAAAAAAAAATCAACCATGGAACTTTTTTGTATCTGTATTTAATACAAAAAAGATAGCATCGTTTAGACAACCATTGATATAAGTAGTTGAAAGAAAATTTTTGTTATGTTATATATATTTATTTCTATATATTTTCAGATTTTAAATTAATTCATGTCGTCAATGTGGGAAAATGAAAATTTTTATAATTCATAATTATTGTAAGTTGTTTTCAGCAAATAAATTAACTAAATTACAATTTTTCTACAAATTGTTTGCGTTTTTTCTACTAAAATTCAGCAAAAAATTTATTATTTTTAGCAAGGTTTGTTTTTGTATTTCTAATCCACTAAGTGTTAGCGAAACTTTTGCTGAATCTACTAATTTTGTTGCTAAAAATCAGCTCGCTGATTTTCAGCAAAAGATTTTGCTGACATTAGCAATTTTTTTGCAAGCACCCTCCTGACAAAAATTTAGCTGACTTTACAAACTTTTTTTTTGAGTGTAGGATTGAAGTAGTAAATTCAATTTTTAGTTGTCCTTTCTTCAAGTGAAATTTTATTTGTTTATGACTACCATTACGAAAGCAATTTACCTACATAATATTCTTAGTGTATTAAGAAGTAGCGTCCATATTTAAAATTTTGTAAATTTTGTAAAAAGCTTATCAAAAAAAAAAAAAATATATATTAAGGGTCCGCCAAATAACTTTTTTTTTTTTGAAAATGCTATAAAAAAAAAAACTACTAAATATTTTCTCAAATTTCTTTTTTTATTTGAAAGTACAATCCTTCCGGTTAATAATGGAAAATAATTTCATTCAAATGGCTACCTCGGCTGGCCATGCAGTAGCCTACACGATCGGTCCAATTTTTAAGCACATTATCGATTGTGTGCAGCTGTGTTTCACCAATGGCTTCACGAATATTGTCCTTTAAAGCGTCAATTGTCTCTGGCTTGTTGGCGTAACACTTATCTTTGACGGCACCCCACAAATAATAGTCCAACGGTGTCGAATCGCAGCTCCGAGGTGGCCAAACGAACATACGGAGCTGACGGTGCTTCTCTTCTTCCAAAATCCGTACGCAATTTTCGCACACATTCTGCAACATTACCATGATTTTCAAAGTAATGTCGCAATATTTCCCAGCGTTGTTCAAGCGTATTCACAACCATATTCGTTCAGCGGAAGGATAAAACTAATTATCTGTCAAATCAGACATGAGCTAAGTGTTACCATTCACGAAATAAGCACTAGTTGAAAAAAAGAAAGATGGCGGACCCTTTATATATATATATATCCTAGAATTTTTTTGCAAATATTTCATTAACTATAGCTAACTTTGGAATTCTATCAGAAATAGGTGGTCGAAAACCCCGATATTTCTGATTTAGTTTAACTTATTTTGATGCATTTTTAGATATCGCACAGTGGGATATATCATACAATTTATGGAAATAATTCGGCAATTTCTAAGTTAGTAGTCAATCAAATTCCCACAATTTGGAATTTGCTATGTGACGTAATATCAAAAAATTAACATATTTGCAATCTGCAAGTAGAGACTAACAAAAAACATGCTTACCTGTGAGTGTTATCTCTTACAGATCCCCAGATATTTCCATTTGAATATGTGAAATTCCAAACTTGGTCCGACTAAGGTCAATTTTTTTGCAAATAGCGGAACAAAATCGAAGCCAATTTTTTGTTTAAAATATTAATTATCTAACCAAAACAAAAACTTGGGTAATCCTATTAGTAAACTTTCACTATTCAATAAAAAATTAATTAATCCACTGATTTTTTGGACTTAAATAGACTTTAAAGACAACAAAATGAAATTGATGTCAGAATTTATGATATGCTGAAAAAAAAATTCCCACAAATATAATAAAAATTTCCAAAAATGGGGGTTTTTGCATGTTTTCTGCCATGTATACATTTAAAGCGGAGATTATAAGAGGCAGATGCAATAAACTAAGTAAATTTCGGAGTATCTAGAAAAGCTTCAGCCGTTAAGGTTAAGGTTAAAGTTGATATTTGCCTTATCTTAAAAGTATATACCTTATGAGCGAAAAGTATATACAAATCAAAGATATTGCATACATTTTTCTTTTATTTAGTCAAGAATTTATTTTATTAAATTACTAATAGTCTAAACAAAAATTTACCTCGATTTCGTCCCGCCATTCGCAAAAATCTGGACCTGAGTCATAATGAATTCGGAATTTTAAATTTTTAAATGGGAATATCTCGGGAATTATAAAAGATATCCCTCAGAAGCACGCATGTGTTTTGTTAAAAATGCAATTTAATTTGGCAACTCTATAAAAAATTCTGATAACCTTACAAAAATTTTGGGCGGTTTTTCGTAAATTTTACCTTAAGCTACTTATTATTTTTATCACCAACAATATATACCGATCTAGGTCCAAATATTAAAAGTTTTACAGAAAATTGATGAAAATCTAAAAAAAGTTAATATTTTTACACATAACTGCTGAATGCATGGACGGAAATTGATTATAAAAAGTTTTGCCCAAATATCATACTAATAGTTGAACATTTAAGTGCATATTTAATGACCATACTAACTTGGCCAATCCCTGTAGTTATAACAACCAAATATAGGTGACACATAAGAAAGTATCCTTTATTCATATACCAAATTTCAGATATTTAAATTAATAAGCGAAGAAATTAAAAAGTTTTGACCGCATTTTACTACTGTGCACTGTATAGTACGGTTATGCCTTTTTCGGCAAACACTTTTACATATCACCACGTGATGGGCTATACTAAATTCGTAATAAAAATCGAATCTCCCGATCATTTTGGAACAAAAACCTACCGCATAAATTGTATTTTCTAAAAATTAATTTTTATCACCTTTTTACTATTAAAATTGCATTAGTTAAAACAAAAGGGGGGGGGGGGGGGCAAATAATGAACAATTTGTTAAAATAATTCAAATAAGTGGCAGCCTGGGTCCATTGACTTAGTGTCAAAATGGTTTTCAAAATGTGTGTTTTCTCGAGCATTTTAACACTGTTTTGAAATAAGTCTAAATTACCTAAACTTTAGACATATTTTCATATAAAGATGTTTTAAATTTCACCGCCAATTTTAAAAATAAATACGTTTTTCATATATTTTTGCAGCTTTATCACCTATTCGAATTTCACTAATTTCAAGGGAACCCATCGGAAAGCTTTCTTGTAAGTGTCAGGCAATTTATATAGGATATTTGATTTCAATTTGTTTTTTTGGACGGTTATAAATCTTTAATTTCCCGAGTTAAAACGTTTGCATAAAATAATACATTATTTTATATACACACACTTTTGTCTGCCAGTACATTTAACCGGACATAATTATATAAATTCATATATAAAATGAATTTCGTAGAAAAAATTAAATATGATGTCATATATAGTTGCGTATAATTGTATATTGCATTTAGAATACTCTAAAACTAATCCGATTAATAATTACGATATATTTATATACCTAGTCATTGCAAAATAATATATATTGCTGAGTCACACTAGAAACTTTGTCAATCATATTTTGGATGTAAATATGTATTACATCTATGCAATAGTACAATTAATTGTAACATTTTGTGTATAATTTATACACAAAATTTACCCCAATTTTTGTCTTTTGAATTGATTTCTTTCTGGTTCTTAACCCTAAAAAAAGAACTTGTTTCATTTGTACGCAAAATAATGCGGGAGGTTTTTGCTTCAAAATTACCTGAGAAAGCGATTTCTATTATTAATACATGATGGCCAATTACGTGTTGATAGGTAAAAATTTAGCAAAAAAAAAAAAAAAGCTGTAACTAGCACACTAGCACATACTTTTATGTGTCCCCGGGTTACACAAACAAAAAATATATATAATCAAAATAAAAAAAAACGAAAAATAAACAAATTATTAATAGTAATTCAAGCAATGTGTGGTCGTATTTTAGTTGTGTTAGTAGAATATTTTGTAAATATGATTTTTTTTTATTAATTTAAGAGACATACCGCAACAGCGATTTGGAAATAGCATTTGAAAAATATATATTCTATAGCACGTAATTATAATATCCCACTTTTAAAATTTGTACCGTTACATGCACTAATCGGATGCGGAAGAAATAGACACTTTGAAAGATGTAGCTTTGTGTGATTTTGTTGAAAAATATGCAAAGTATTATCACTTTAATCGTTTTTGTTTTTCTATCGAAAAAAATGCAAATAGCAAATTAGTTTGTTGACAAGTTACTTTGCTTATAAGTTAGTCTATTATTAAGATTTGTATATTGAACGATTTAAAATAATCGATTGAGTAATCTTTAAAATAGCTAGTTAGCTGCTACCATTTCACTCCAAACTCCCCTGTTTTTTGAAATAAATATTTCTATGGGAAAATTATATACTTTCTTGGTGATGTCCGTTATTGGTAGTTTTTACTGCCTATGTCACATTTATGTAAATATCCCTTCCTATGCATTGTTACATTATTATTAATAAAGTGTTTGAAATTCTTTAAAACATATTTTGCCTGCTCGAGCATGCATGCATAGCAGATGTATTTTGTTTTCATTAAACTTTGCAGATTTTTGCTCTGGCGTACTTGTTGCTTCATTTAAATTTAAGCTTGTTATGTTAAAATCATGTTGCAAATTTTTTTTTTCACTTATTTCTTTGATGCACTTACTCAGTCACTCATGCCACAAGATATTGGCAAACAAAATAATTGCATACATTTCATCATCATTGTATTTAAAACATACACACACACACACACACAACCTATGAAGAACGCGAAACATGATTTTAATTTCTAATCAGGCATTCTTATTTTATTAAAGTTCAAGCATATGGAAAAAGAAATTGTTTTAAAAATGCAGTCAGTCAGGCAGCCCTTTTTTGCAGCCATGATATATGCAGTAAATGAAATAAAAGCTGTTTTGCTTATTTTATATGCGCATCACTTAGAATTGTATAATTTTATTTTTTGTATATTTTTTGTATTTCAACACACCGACTTCTGTCTAGTTGCTCAGAGCTGAGTGTAGTCGAATATAAAGTGCTAAGATGAAGCCACCAAATGTCAAGTAGCCAAACATGAAAATGTAAATTTTAAATGGATTTAAAATGAAATAAATAGAATTTTATTCATAACATATCAAAATGCATAATGCTTGAGAAATTTCTTTAAAGAACAATTTTAATAAAGCAAATGCTGAAGATGAAGAGGGAAACATAAAACATCTTACTAAGTTTAAAAAAGCATTTAAAAATTCTAATAAAAGCGGAAGTATTTTTATTCACATCATGCCAACTACTTTATAGTTTCAGTCATACCATGAAGTAAGTAACTATTCTTCTTTTTCTCTGGGTTATTGAAATCATAATTATTCCATGTGTTTTTAAGATTATTTTTTTCATATTTATTACAATTTTGAAAATATTCTTGTCGACATGATTTTCATTGTTTAATCATTAAGTTCGTTTGCTAGAGTTTGATATAGTTTCTTTAGAATTTAGAATTTTTTCTAAAAGAGTTTGTATTTCTTAAGGCAATTTTTCTTAGTTGAGTTGTTTTTGTTTGTTATGTGGGAGTTTTGCAAATTCATGAGATATTTTCATTATAATTAATGCTAAATATGCTGTTTTTAGTTGTAAAATCGAATAGGCATGAAATTATGAAGTTATTATTAATTTTCAAAGAAAACAAGTTTGTTTTTTAAGTCTTTTGTTTTTAATAGTGTGCAAACATATTTAATAATTTTTAAGATGTAGGTTAAATACATATATTTTAAATTATATATTTACCACTGGGAGTCTGAAAAATTCCCAATTGAATTATTACTCTCAGCATAGCAATGCACTAAAGAGTTTTTCATAACAAACAAACATGACTTTTGACAATATATTAACCCTTTTTCACCACCGAACTTAAACAGCTGAACAATTTCCAATTTTTTCTGCGGATTCGTGTTTATCAAACCAAAATTTCTAAACAAAAGTGTTGTCAAAAAATTTTTTTTGCTACTCCTTCTATAAAAATATTCATGGGACGTATATAGTTTTTAACAGTTAAAAATAAACTAAAAACTACAATTGTTTTAAACGAAAAGTAAGTAGTCCTTTCTTTAAAATGATTTTAACATTGGTCGTCAACGGTCAAAATTAGTGATCAAATAACTTACCCAAGTAATAAAGAAAGACGTGTTGAGTTCATTTCTATTATCTTGTTAACGTCATAACGAACATGTTTTAAATATTTCGATATGCTAAACACGAATATGTCAAACATTTTAAAATAGCCTGAGTCGTAAATCGGGTTTTGACTGTAGTCCTAAAACGTAATTTTTAAATGGTAATATCTCGGGAATTATAGGAGATATCCCTCAGAAGTACGCATGTGTTTTGTTAAAAATGCAATTTAATTTGGCAACTCTATAAAAAATTCTGATAACCTTACAAAAATTTTGGGTGGTTTTTCGTAAATTTTACCTTAAGCTACTTATTATTTTTATCACCAACAATATATATCGATCTAGGTCCAAATATTAAGTTTTACAGAAAATTAATGAAAATCCAAAAAAGTCCATATTTTTACACATAACTACCGAATGCATGGACGGAAATTGATTATAAAAGGTTTGCCCAAATATCATACTAATAGTTAAACATTTAAGTGCATTTTTAATACATTTTGTATGACCATACTAACTTGGCCAATCCCTGTAGTTATTGCAACCAAATATAGGTGACACATAAGAAGTATTCTCTATTCATATACCAAATTTCAGATATTTAAAATAATAAACGAAATACCACTGAGCACTGTATAGTAGGGTTATGCCTTTTTCGGCAAACACTTTTACCTATCACCACGTGATGGGCTATACTAAATTCCTAATAAAACTCGATTTTCCCGATCATTTTGGAACAAAAACCTACCGCATAAATTGTATTTTCTAAAAATGAATTTTTATCACCTTTTTGCTATTAAAGTTGCATTAGTGGACCAAAATCACTGCACAGCATATTTTAAAAGTGCGGCCCGGTAGGCTAGTTGGTAGCGTACTGGCTTATTAGTGCGGGGGTCGAGGGTTCGATTCCCACCAGAGGCACTGGTCTGTTTTCGCTACAAAGCGCCGAAAGGCTTAGTAGCTAGGATATAATTTGTAATTATATGATTATTAATTAATTATACGATATTTAAAAATTATGAAGGTATATAAAAATTTGGGAATCAGGAGATAAAAATCTATGATCAAAAAAACAAGTTAGTAGAAAAGTTAGTAAAGCGTCTTGTAACTCAGGTATGCTATTTTCAGCAATTTTTTGCTAAAATTATGTTTTTAGCTAAAATTTTATTTATACTTAACTGTTTTGAACTAATGTTTTACTAATATTTCACTAATGTTTTACTAATTTAATTTGCTAAAAAATGAATGAATTAGATGTCGCGGCATGTCAAGATGAACGTACAACTCTAGTAAGACATTTAAAAAAATCAGCCATGTAAGATTTTTGCATCTATTTTTCATACATAAAACAAAATTGTGGATTAAAACAACTTAAATTTTGCTAAGTCACCGGTTTGTGAAAGTGATTGTCTATTAATTAAGTAAAAGACAAAATAAAATATTTAAATTTAATAAAGATTAAATGTGTATTTGTAAACTAAATGTTTATAGAGATTAATGATTTAGTGTGACCACATTGCAAATAAATATACAGCAGATATATTTTAATGTTTTCTTTTTCTTATTGCAAGATAAGGGTTGTGGAAAATTTCATTTAAAAAAGTGCTTACATTTGATGAAGTATTTATATAATTACCGCTGTTAAAATTATTTTTTGCATGCATATATCTCTGTGGAATGTGAGATTAAATTTTTGTTAGCAAGGACATCTGCTATCGCTCCTAAAATTATTCTTTTTTCTTATTATTTTTTTAATCAATAAAATAATAGAACATGTACTACGTTGAAACTTCAATTTCGATCTGCGACCTTTAAACAAAACTTTTCTGAGATTTATTTTGGCAGATCATATTTATTTTCCTAATGACATATTATAAGGGTGTAGAGCTAGTGAATTCCAATTAATTTTTGGATGCGCTAATGTCCCATATTGCATTAGTGTCTTGTAGGAATTGGAATGAATCAATTCCAAATATCTTAATGCTTCTTGAATGTAATAGGCATTAATATACATTTTTTATCTTAATTCAAATATAGATCTTTAACAAAACGTCAGTGTTAATATCACTTAAAACACATTCTTTTTAACATGTTCCGTACACCAGTTAACCCAGATAGCGCCGGTTTTTTTTTTTTTGAAAAACTTAAATTTTTACTTCGAAACTTAAATCTTTATAGGGTTCTTAACATTTTTTATAAATAACTTTTTTTTTTAAACCTATAGATTTCCCAGAATCGGGTGTCCTTTTAAAAGTACTGTCCAAAGACAGTACACTTTGCGCTGCATTACACAAGCTTTCCATTTATTTATTGTTTAACTAAGATGTTATTCTTATTCATTTTTAAGCAAAAAATAACAATTAACTGGATGTAAATAATTTACTTACATGTTTTTTTCCATTACGCACTATTAGAAAAAATCACTATTCGCAAAGCACTCAATAAGCAGTTAAAATACCCGGAACTGCTTTCACCAACTGACGCTTTCGAGCTGCGAAGCTAATAACAAAGCATTAAGCCATAATAATATAAAACAATATGTATAGAAATGCAGGTGCATAACGGCGCTTGTCTCTCATTTGTCAGATGTT
Organism: Delia radicum; assembly: GCA_021234595.1. Lineage (NCBI taxonomy): Eukaryota > Metazoa > Arthropoda > Insecta > Diptera > Anthomyiidae > Delia > Delia radicum. The sequence continues at coordinate 89,578,288 of CM037852.1, read as the reverse complement.
CTTTTCAAAGGACGGTTGCGCCAAGTGGGTTAATGCGTCTCCAAAATCTCTTTCAATTGCTACTGATTTGTCGGAAACTTCTCTTAAACAATTCGTAATAAGCCGAAAAAATGACAAATAGGCTAATTTTTGACCTCACTTTTTAAGCCCTAAACATGAGATTGGGCCGCTGTTTTCTTTTCATTATCACATATCCAAATTTCATTAAGATCGAAGAGAGCCCATCGGGGGACTCCCCTTGTCAGCCCGCTTTTCTAAATATTACATTACAAAAAAATTTATTATGTGTTTATTTTTGACCAAAGAAAAACAATGTAATTAAAATTATAATAAATGACTTTAAAATTGTTATCTCGATCTTAAAATTATGTTGTTTAATTTGTTGTAATAATTTAATTCTGTAACACAGGTGCATTTTTGTTTTCTTTTTAAGGCTTTTAAAATATTTGTTTGTTTTTCACTTTATTAAAAAAAATATAACGCCTTTTTTTATCTCAATATATTTTTTATTTTTTTTTTTTGGTTAAAATCATTTGTTTATTTAACACAAATAAATGGTTTGAAAAAAGAAACAATATATTCTTTATTTCAAAAGCGTGCTTTATGATCTCTTATCTCTTTTACCATAACAAAGTGAAAAAGATGAGGCTGTAAAAAATCGTTAGCTCCTTTTACAAAAATAAATACCACACTCATAAAAAAGAAGTTAGTAAAGTCAACAAAAAGTATTGCACAAAATATCAGCAAAATTTTAGTCAGGATGGTGCTTTAACACAAATTGCCAATGTCAGCAAAATTAATAGATTCAACAAAAGTTTTGCTAACACTTAGTTGTCTAAAAACAAAAACATACTTGCTAAAAGTCAATACAATTTTTGCTGAATATTAGTAGAGTGAAAAAATCTCAAAAAATTTGTAGAAAAATTATACTTTAGTTAACTTATTTGCTGAAAACTTAAACATTTGTTTGTTATTTTTTTAAAAATAATTTACAATACGTAACAAAATATGAAAATGTTCATACTTCCACATTGATGACATGAATTAATTTAATATCGGAAAATATATAGAAATAATTATATGTAACGTAATCAAAAATATCTTCCAACTACTTACATCAATGGTTGTCTAAATGATGACATCTTTTAAAGGAAGAAAAATGCAGCGATTCTAGAAACGAAATAAAAAAACTACACTGTCATATGTTTTTCTGCAAACTAAAAATGTTCCTATGATTCAATGATTCCTACATATTCAATTGAAAGAACTTTACGGATTAACTTTTTAAATAACTGTTAAACTTTTGTGAAAAAGTTCTTATGAGTGTATAAATTGTTGATTTAAAAACTTTAATTTTGTGTTGTTAATTAAATTAAAGATAAAATGAAATATTTACCAGGACACACAGTCTTTCGCTTTAGTCTACCTGAACGTATATTTGCTTGCAATTGGACCACACTACATTAATAACCACCATAAACATTTAGTTTACAAATACACATTTAATCTTCATTAAATTTAAATATTTCATTTTGTCTTTAATTTAATTAACAACATATTATTAAAGTTTTTTAATTAACAATTTATACACTCATAAGAACTTTTTCATAAAAGTTCAATAGTTATTTAAAAAGTTAATCCATAAAGTTCTTTCAATTGAATATGTAGTTAAACAGCCAAAGAAATACATTTTTTAACTTTTCTGTCTGTTATTTAATAAACAAAAAACGGATTTTCGGTATTAGTTAAAATATTCAGTTAAAATTGTCTTTTTAAAACAAAAAGTTTTTGTATTATATTGACTATTTAATCTGTATATTCAGTAGTCTTTACGGAATGTATGTATATACATTGTTGGCATCCTTTGATTATTTATATGTCTTACAAGAGTTGCCCTTTCTATTATAACACAGACCGACAAAATTTTATCTAACCAAAAATCAGATTATACTTTCCCGAAGACGTGCTAAATCCGAATATAACCTCAGAATAGCCCTATAAAGTCGGGTTTTGAGATATTCTAACCTAAAAGTGCAAAAAACACGCTTTTTGTGGACCTGTAACTTCCAGAATTTTTTTTTCCAGAAGATCGTTAAGGTATCTAAAAGTGCAAAAAACACGCTTTTTGTGGACCTGTAACTTCCAGAATTTTTTTTCCAAAAGATCGTTAAGGTATCTAAAAGTGCTACTCTTTCCCTACAAAATCCATTTTGAATTAGAAAAAAAAAATATTCATTTGTCAATGCGAAGCAGTGATACACAGTTCTTAATACTTCATTATTTGTACTCGTTTTGCACATGCAATCTATTAAGGATGTTAACTCAGTAAGTTCAACAGACGACTTCTCAATGAAAAATGAAGATTTTTTAAAAATTGTAGAGGAGGAGTAGCACTTTTTGATAGCGAAACGAGCTTTTTGAAAAAAATGTTTGTGGAAGTTACAGGACCTCAAGTGTACCCAAAAAAACGGGTTTTTGCACTTTTAAATTAGAATATCTCGAAAACCTGACGTGATAGGGCTATTTTACTCAGATTCCGATTCAGCCCGTCTAAAACCTTCCGGAAAGTATAGTCTGATTATTTTTTAGAAAACCTTGTTCATTCAGCGTATATCTTTAATGTGCTTATCAGCACTATTTTTTTTTGCAAAATAAATTGTTAAAACATTAGTAGAATATAAGTATAACATTTGCTCAAACAGATAAGTGCTGAATAAATATATCTAAAATGTGAGCTGAAAACACAATTTCCCACAAAAATTTCCTGAAAAACAGTATACGTGATTTACAAGATGTTTTGCTAACTTTTCTGCTAACTTATTTTCTTCGGTGTACATAAAGTCAGGTAGATACCCCCGTATGATACTCTACACTATATTCAAACATGTCATTGTATCGAGTGTTTTACTTACAAAATTGTTCAGAAATTTTAAGAAACCACTTAATTTTTATTTTATCTAGACACACACGCACAGAACATATAAAATATAACTTTGCTGTTAGCCAGCTAATGTGCTCAAGCAAATTTAGCGCAGCCTTGTAAAAGAGATAGACATACTTGGGTATGCTCGTAGTGACATAAAGAGTAAATTAGTTTATGTCACTATTGTTTTAATTTTTATAGTAAAAATACAAAAATTGTTTTTTTCGTATATTTAGTTAGAATATTGTTCTATTTACCTTAATTTTAAAATCTTATATTATATTTTCATTTGTTACTTTTTAAAAAATTTTGATAATTTACACGATAGATAATACAATTGTTTCATAGGCATAACCCCAATCTTCAGTAGTCCGCAATAATGTAAATACACTTTTCTAAAAAGCAACAAATAAATATATACTATGACAATATAATAAAAGATTTTGATCCAAATATGGAATCGCCTTAAAAACGATTTTAAATGTTATCAATACCAACATTACACCAGTTTTGAACAATCAGCATACCACGGCTCTTGTATTTCTTAGCCATGTATGGCCCTTTGGGTTCGGTTATTTCAATGAAGAATTATAAAAAAAATTAAAAAAAAAATTTAATTATAAACCAAAAAAAAAAATAAAAATGGCGAGCACGCAAAAGTTTATAAGTAAAAAGTTCCCTAGTTTGAATGGTCATATTGCCGCCCGGTGTATTTAGAAGGTTCAAGATCAAAATTTAACCTCGATATTATGTCACTTATGCAATTTTATTGCAATCGGATCGATAGGTAAGAAATGACTGAGTTATATCCAAAAAAAATTTATGATATCTCCCACTGTGTGCCCTGATCAGGAATCAAACCGGCAACTCTATACAGGCATTAACTTGTAGCATCACTTTTTAACGAAGTACACTACGTTTGGCACAGCAATGACTAGGGCTAATTGAAATTTCGTCGAAAGAGCTAGACTTAACTAATACAAGAACAATTAATTTTTATTTTTTTTTTTTAATTTAACCAATACTCAGGGGATGCCCCCTACTCATGCAGTGCATTGTATTGATCAGGAAAATAGGATATGGGAAGGGGGAAAGAGGGAGTAGTGTTTGTGGATATTTGATTTAAAATTTTCTAAATTGTAAGTAACAGGGAAGACTTCTGCGGGAAGTTTGTTCCACATACGAATCGTTCGACTAAAAAAACGAATTTTCTCTGTAATGCGTTGTGCGAAACACAGGACAATCAACTACAAACGGATGTGCTCTACTAGATAAGCGAGTATTACGAATAAAAAGTCGGGCTCGTGGAATAAGTTCACTTATCTCAGATGAGCATCTCCCATGGTAATATCAAACCGATTTTAAGTTTTTATTCCGTTTTTGGGATGTACTTAAGTATATATAGGATACTGTAATAATTTGGCTTAAAAGTAATTATTCCGCCTTCTAATTAAATTTCCCATCGATTTTCGCATCGACTTTACCTTATCCAAATTGCAACCAACAATTCAGATCAGTTATTTTCCATGTGCTTACAAAAACAAATATCACAAACGATACACTTAGAATACTATGTAGGTAAGGAAAGCTGCAAACATAGTTCAAAATAAATGAAAATTCTTTTAGAAATGTTGAGGTTAAGAAGAAGAATAAACGTGTTTCTCTAATAATTATAAATTTCACTTAAAGAAAGAACGACTTACATTTCAGTAAATTCCAGTGACATTGTCATTTGGTTTTTAATGTTCAAAAAATGAACCACAATTGTAGTAAAAATGAACCACATATGCAGTAAAAAATAAACAAACATTTCTTTTTTTAAATAACAAAAAACAAATGTAAAAAATTAATGTAAAATCATAAAACAGTCATTTGATGTGGTTTGTTTTTTTAAATGAACTACAAAAAAAGTAAAAAATTTAATTTGTTCTACAAATTACTGACATTTACATTTAAAATAAGGAAACTGTATAACAACCCAAACAACTACAAATTTTTAAAGCAGAAGTTCCCTGACTGTTCTTTTAAAATTCAGTTAACGTTTTTTAGACACCGCTCTTTTGTATCACTGCAACCAAATTTAAATAAAGCCATTTACTTCAAAAAGATGTTTGTAGGGTATCGTAAATGCAAAAAAAAAAAACAGCGAAATATGAAACATTTTCAAGTTTAACTTAAATATTTGACAGCTGCACTTGTTGGTAGTTGAACAAAACAAAAACCACCAAAAGATTTGATAAAAATGCACTAACAACGATTTTTTTTTCCGATTTTTATTGTATGAGGCTGTTTTTGTTTGAACAGCATGAGGTGTGTACAAAAAAACGCAGCATGCACCCAAAAATAACACGCACATGTCACTGAATTACATACAAATAAAAAAACTTACGAGTGCATAATGTTTTAGTTATTTGTTGAATTTTTGTTCATCCCAAATAATACCAATTATTGCAAGCACTTGCAATAATTTAAGTTTTTTTTTTGTGTGCGCTTCTTTCTTGTTAGTTAAATGCCGGGTTAGGCGTTGATTTCCCAGTAACGACGACGAAGAAAACAAAAAAAAAAGAGATCCTTTCATATGGATTGTATGTAGTTATTATGTTCATTTAAGGAGTTTCAATTTTATCTTTTAACAAAAGCCATTCCTTTATCCATGCAGCTAGCCAGCATTGCATTGCAATGCATTGTGTCCTTTTTTGAAAGATTGTGCGTATTTTTGGTCTCTGGTGGTGATCATTAAGTGAGGCGTATTAGCAAGGTGCTTATTTTTAAAGATGTGCCAAATTGCACTATGTGCACTTATTATTTTTTATTTTTTTTTCTTATAAGCTTTTGATTACAAATATATTTTGTTGTTATTACAACCTTTTCATTTTTGTTAGCAGCTGTAGTTAAAATTTTGGTAAATTAAAAGTATTTTTTTTGGTTTTTTTAAGTGATCATCAAGGAGCATACATTACAAACACCATTTTGTACTTTGATGATAATGATAACAACAAGAAACTTTAAAATTGTGAAAAGGAACTCTTTAATTTAAAATATTTAACTTTTGTAATTGATTGCACGTACAAATGTTTTTTAAAACAAATCTTTACATGTGGATAACATGAAAAGGATGTAAGTTTTTTTTCTCTTCCGACAATGATTTAAAAAAGGATTGCACAAGGTTTTAACGAAGAACAGATGGAAGTTAGTACTATCATTAGGTTGGCCACCGTTTCAGTTTTAAAATAAAGTTTATTTCTTCGCTTCAAATTCGAAATATATGTCCAACACTGTTTTAAACCCGATTAAATAACGAAACCGAAATTTATAACGGTGTTGGGCAGATATTTCGAATTCAAACCGGGAAACTAAAAAAAAACGTTAAATTACATGAGAAACTAATGCCGTTACTTCATAACTGAAATGGTTACCAACCTTGACTTTTAACGATTCTTTAAAAATTTTGCAAATGATACATTTGGCAAATTCGGATTTATCTTCTTCTTCTTCTATATAAATAAAACGCAAATGGTTAGCGAGTTGGACTGATACACAGCTGGTCACGGGTGCGATTCCCGGTGACGACAACATCAGTTTAGAAAAATAATATGCATGAGATTATGAAATTTACGTCACGAAAAGTAGACCTTTGAAGTTTTGAAAAATTAATCATGTGGCACATAATTTTAAAGGTAATTTATAACATTGATGGGCATATATTTCGAACTCAAACCGGAAAACTAACAAAAACGTTAAAGTTTGAGTGTAATTACCCTTTATGGATTTTCTACATGAGAAACCAATGCCGTTACTTCATAACTTTAATGGTAACCAACCTTGACTTTTAGCAATTCTTTAAAAATTTTGCAAATGATACTTTATGCAAATTCGGATTTATCTTCTTCTTCTTCTATATAAATAAAACTCAAATGAAGGTCGTTGGTAAGCGCATTACTTCATAACGGCTAAACCGATTTTTTTTATGGACCTGTCAGTAGATGAAGTCCGCGTTGTACTGATACACAGATGGTCAAGGGTTCGATTCCCGGTGACGACAACATCAGTTTAGAAGAATAATATGTATGAGTTTATGAAATTTACGTCACGAAAAGTAGACCTTTGAAGTTTTGAAAAATTAATCATGCGACATATAATTTTAAAGGTAATTTTTTCATATTTAATTTGAGACCTCAGTCATTCAAGAAGCGTGGACACTTTTCATTATATGCTTAATTAGTACATTTTTACAATTTTTAAGATGCCATATTTCGCGAATCAATTGGTCTAGTAAACCAAAAATTGGTGTTATTATTAGTTGCATAAAATACAATACTTGTGCCAAATTTGGAAGGGGTGTTGTCCAAAATTCAATATTTTTCAATTGATTAGAAATAAAACAAGCCTTTACTTAATCTGTTTTTTAGATATAATTATCAATAAATGCTTTACAAATTATGCATAGTAGGTTTATGGAATAAAACTTTGAAATATTCCCTACGGGCAATGAAAAGTCAATTTCCCTTAAAGGACATATCTCGGGACTGGTTGTACCACGACATATTGTAGAACTGTTTTTGCACTTCTTCGTTTTTTAAGTTTGGTATTTATGGACAGCACTACACTTAAACTATATTTTATTGTTGTAGTGTGTTTTTGGGCTTTACATTTTTTATATTGTTGTATTGTTTGAATTGTTCTATTTTTTTTTGTTTGTATTAAAACATTGTATTAAAACATACATACACATAACCGAATACTTGCTTGTTTGCCAGCAACTTCGTACAAGCATAATTGGCTGAGGAGGTAGCGCGCTTGCTTTGTAAGCAGAAGTTTGTGGGATCGAGCCCCGACGGAAACAATAAAAAAAAAATTTTTAAATTCTTAATTTTTTTTAATGTATTTAAAAATCAATTTTTAGACATATCACCTAACACGCACCACGTGCTCGAGACGTGCAAATAAGTAACCTCCAATGACAACGCCATGTTAGAATGATATGTCCATTTCATATCGAAATTCCGACCCAGACTTGGGCGACTTCAATTACATTTCACAATCATTCACTTGTGAAATTTTTCTGTATCATTACACTTAGGAAATTATGTTGGTAAAGACGACTGCAATTGCAGTCAAAAACAAATGAAATTTCATTTAAAAAAAGGACGACTTACATTTCATTAAATTCAACTAACATTGTCATTTGTTTTTTAATGTTCAAAAATGACTAACAATTGTAGTAAAAATGAACCACATGGTAGTAAAAAATAAACCAAAATTTTTTTTTTTTATTTTTTTAAATAACCAAAAACAACTGTAAAAAATGAATGCAAAATCATAAAACAGTCATTTGATGTGAGTTGTTTTTTTAAATGAACTACAAGGTTAGTTAAAAATTTTATTTGTTCTACAAATGACTTACATTTACATTAAAAATAATGAAACTGTATTACAACCCAAACAACTACATATTTTTAAAGCAGAAGTTCCCTGAGTGTAATAATTTCAGACCTACGCTGACACTTGTGAGCTTCAACGTTTTCTTGAAAAATTTGTAAAAGTTTTCATACCAATTATGGGGATTAGTAACAACATCTGGGTACTTAATTACTATGCAATTAGTCAATTAAACCTAATTACATGTAATTAGATGTAAAAAAGAAATTGGCCCGTAATTAAATACATAAATATTGGTATTATGTCCCATGTCTGGGTTTGAGAAAATTGAAAATTTTGCAAAGAAGCGTTTAAGCATACAAGTGTGACAGTAGTTCTGCAATTCTTAATGATATAGAAAAATTTCACATATGAATGATTTTGAAATGTAATTGACCTCGTTCAAGTCTAGTCCGACCCAGGACGTGTCACCGCTACCTTGAGACATATCATGCGTGTCGTCCGGGACATGCCCCTTTGCCCGTAGGGTAGTTCTGTATCCGTTTGAGTTAAGCCAATTATCGATTTCTTATTGCGGTCAACTGACGATTAGGGTGATGCCTATGAACAATTGTATTGTCTATGATGAAAATGATAAAAAAAAAATTTGAAAAGCTTTACTTGACTTGAGGTAGAACAAAATACTAACTGAATATATGAAAATATAGAAATCCAAAACGCAAAATTTAAACATTTGTTAAAAAATTTATTTTTTTCTAAATTTTTAATTATGTAATTAGACACAGTATTTTTGCTACCAGACTTGGAATCTTTCCACACTCCTGGAAAGTACCCGAGCTGAAGTGATTTATTGTTAAGATGACTCAAAAGTAAAGATAAAACTGGAATTTCATTGATGCACTTTAATAAAAACTATACTCAGGGAATAAAGTATCATCATATTGATGAAAATGTTTCACAAATCGTTTGTCATAAACTATTCATACTTCTTATGAAGTTTCCTTAAATACGACGAAGAGTTGCATTTAAATAGAATATGAATGTTCATCATTTCATAAAAACGTTTCATAAACTTTGTAAAAATAATTTTATTCATGGTAAATTAATTTCATTTATAATTGATATTTATAATTGATTGATTTATTTTACATATAGCACAAAAATGTTGATGACTTGAATTAATTTACAAAAATCGATATTTCTAAATTTGTCTAATGGAATTTTTTACACATATCTAAATTTAAATTTTCTGAATTTTAATTGAAACTTTAACTTTAAAATTTCAATACAAAAAGTAAATTGCAGTAAAAGTAGCAAGGCTTATATTTAATAATATTTAGTAAACTTTTTTGCTTATTTCAGCAGTTTTATGTAAATTTTTATTTTACAAAAATTTTACTAATACTTAGTAATTTTTACCAATTTTTTCTACTAAATAAATTTTACTAATATTTAGTAAAAAATTTAGTTGATTTTAGCTTTTAGGTTACCGAAAATTTAAGTAACTTTTACTAATTTTTTTTATTGCTTTACTTCACCAAAAATTACAGTCACGTTTCTAATTTTAGCAAAACTTGATCTGCTGACCTAATATTAGCAGATTTTTCTGTACCAATGACAGTTTTTCTGTAAATTTTACAGACTTTTTTATTTGAGTGCAGTCGAAGTTACAAAAATAGTGAAATATTAAATAATACCTTCTGTAACTTTGCCATAGCAATTCTTGTTCTGATGGTTCATTAATTTCTTTTTTTTGACAAACAAGTTTTTTTTTTGGAGTTAAAAAATATATAACAAAAACAAAACTAAACTTTTCACAATATTAAACATGAAATTGTGTATGAAAAATTCCATTGAACTTTAATTCTCACTGTCAATGTCATGGCATTATAATACATAATTATAACACATAACTTAGTATAGTTGCCAAAAATGTAAAAATACTCAACTACACAAACATTTAATAACGAATTTTTAACTGTTTGTAATATTTTCGTTAAACTATATAAAGGTTCTGGACAATTTAGACTTCTATGACAAAATGAAAAATTATCAAGTTTATAGTTTGTTTTTGCTTTCCTATTAAAAATTCTAGGTGCTCAGATATATGTTTTTACAAAATGTTAACCACTAATAAAGCAATTTCTTCTTCAGCGATTTTTAAATAAATTTTAAAAATGGATTTTGATTGTTTTGTGAAAAATAACTGAATTTCAAAGAATTTCTGATTGAAACAATACTTGTGTGTACGTAGTGTGACCAAACTCCACTTTAGCCACAGTCATCGCTGTGTCGACCGTGGCTCAACTCGTTAAGAGATGAGATTACGATGCATAGCTTGATGCTAAGGCAGTGAGTTCAAATACCAGTACGACACCAAAAAATAAAATGTTTTTCATATAGAGTAAATTAACAATATAAAATACTTTGTTCAATTGACACATAAATTAACCACTGACGAGTCCCAGGAGGGGGACGAAACTGCGGCAGTCTGGTGTATCCTTTGTGTCCGTAAAATTTTTCAATAAAAATGTTTTCTTCTTCTTCTTCCTGTAAAGAGACTAACTAAAGTAATATTCTACAGTAATTAATATAAAAATTAATTACGATTGTCATTATCTGACGGTTGCAAAACACTTTCTAACTAGAAAATTATTCAAGTTCGAGGCCATACTCTATATTTCTTTATTTGGATATTGTCCTAACAAATAATCTATAGAGTTTTTGTTTGCAAATTTATTAATTTACCACTTTATTATTTTTATTTTATTTTAAAGAAAAAATTATATCAAACTTATATTGAATTTCATTACACTCATAATAATACATGCATAAAAATACGAAATTATTGTCAAGACTACAAAAACTTTCGTAAAATGTACGAAATTTCGTTTATTTTCCAGAAACTTTGGTTATTTTGACATTTTTTTCGTAATTTATAGCATGGATTGTTATCAGTGTAGGGCTGTTTACATTTAAGTTGACGATATAAAATGTTAAAATTTGTCATTTAATGTTTACATAATATTACAATAAAAATATATACTACTAGTTCCGCTTAATGCTAAAGTTTGCTGTTTTTTTTTTTTATAAAATTAAAAATTATAATTCTGCCATTAAACTAAAAGAAGTATAATTCACACGTTGAACGCATAGAAATAAACAACAAAAACTAACGGTATCGCATTAATAAAACAAAAGAACCTCAAAAAAAAATAAATAAAATTCAACAATTAAACAAAAGAACTTGACAAATTCAGTAGTAAACTATAATGTTTGTGTAAATGTATTTGTAGTAGTAAAAATTTATTCTAGTGCATGAGTATTAGTATGTCTGAGTTTCATAATGTTTAAAGTTTTTTTTTATTTTAATTGTTCTTAAAATATTACATTTGTTTTGTTTATTTTCTAATGTATAAGGTTAATTGCCCTTAAATATCTTATCATGATATAATTGTTTAGTTTTGTGACAATTATTTTAAATGTACTTGACATTAAAGATACATACTGTATATAAAAAACTAAAAATAAAAAAATAACAAAGTGATTTTTATAATGATTAACATAATGACTATTTTACACAGTCAACAAATGTATGTGTATGTTTCTTAAGTCTTTTGTTTTATAAACGGACTGCTTATTATACAGCTACTTACTATGTTCAATTAAATTTAGCCGGGGAAGTGGAAATAAATGTTTAAGCAAGAATTGTTATAAGAACCTATAAATCTTTATATTAATAAAATAGTTTATAAGAATTTGTTTATTTAGGAGAACCAAATTTGTTATAATATTGTCATGACTTCTGGTTCCTCATTGAAAATATTTCTTATTTTAAATTATTAATATTTTTTCAAAGTCAACCATATTGTAGAACTAACCATATTTAATAGTAATTTACTTTTGCTAACAGCTCTTTCTATATAAGGAATTTTTTGAATTTTCGATACTTTTAGGCAAAATATTTTAAAACATTTATTAGAATTTTCGACACTTTTAGGTAAAATATTTAAAAACATTTTTTTTTGTATGGCATGAATAACCTTCTGTTTATGAGTTAACCGATGTTTAAGTATGCTAAACCCATCCAAATGAATCATTTATTTTTAACGGAGCTAAAGTTATGGTGATTTTAATTTAAAAAAAATTAAAAATATTAAAATTAGAGTTTTTGATAGAATTTAATTAAAGCTACACCAATTTATAGATGTCGTTGTATTTATCACATTTCAAAACATGTATTAAACTACCAAAACTATAGAAATATAATCAAAACATTTTTTGTCATATGAAGGGTGTTTTTTATACAGGTATAGAACTTTAAGTTGGCAACACTTTTTTAACCCGCTGCCATTTTTTCAGGTGTCCAGTGCTTTATGTTTAGTTTGGTTTGGCATTTCTACATGAATAGACTGACGCCTGAACAACGCTTCCAAATTGTGCAAATTCATTTTGGAAATCATGGTTATGTTCGAAATACGTATGGAGCACTACGCCCATTTTATGGTCTAGCGATGAAGCTCACTTTTGGTTAAATGGATACCTCAATAAACAAAACTTACGTATTTGGAGTGATGATAATCCTCAAGTGTATGTTGAGACACCGTTACATCTAGAAAAACTGACTTTTTGGTGTGCTTTATGGGCTGGTGGAATCATTGGTCAGTACTTCTATAAAAACGATGCTGGTCAGAACGTTTCAGTCAATGGTGACCGCTGACTTTTTCGCTCATCAATTGAACAACCATGATGTGCAGGAGCTGTGATTTTAACAAGACGGCGCAACATGTCACACAGCTCGTACCACAATTGATTTATTGACGGAAACGTTTGGCAACCGCATGTTTGCACATTTTGGACACGTGAATTGGCCTCCAAGATCGTGCGATTTAACGCCGCAGGACTATTTTCTGTAGGGATATGTGTAATGATATGTATGCCGATAAGCCCGAAACGAGTGAACACTTGGAGGACAACATTCGCCGCGTTATTGCCAATACACTGAAACAAATGTTGGAAATCAAAAATTGGACCTGCAGATTAGAGTACCAGTACCAAACCAGCTGTGGCTGTCGTATGCCAGAAGTCATATTTAAATTATAATGCCAGAAGATAATCTTTCGAATAAGGTAAAGTTCATGTTAATTTAAAAAAATTCATCTTTGTATTATTCCATTTCAAGTTTTATACCTCTATAAAAAACACCCTTTGTAATTTTCAACAAATTCGAACTGTCACGACGGCGGGAATTTGGTCCCTGATCTCGTACATTATCAAAGAACCCAAATGTGTGATTTTAGTCTTTGTCGGCCCCGTAAATGTCTTCTGTATGTAATAATATGTCATATCTGTGTTGTTTTGTGTTACATTTTCCAACTTTATTTGTTCTTTTGCATAATTGCATTTACAATTTATCATATAAATAAATTATCTAAAAGTTTTTGGAGCATCTATTTTTAGACTCATTATATATATATAAGTACGTATGTTTAATTTTATGTAAGCTGGAAAGTAATGACAGTTTGTGCAAGCAAGTCATTTATTTTCTATCTACCAAGTATAACATGTCGGTATAGCTCAGATGGTTGAGCAGTTATCTGAGAATTTGAAGACCTGGCGTCGAATCCTGTGAGGATAAATTTTATTAAAAAAAATTTCAATCAAAAAATATTTTTTTATTATAAATAGTTTTTTTGAAAATTTATTTGTGGACTCATTATTTATGTCCATATTGGTAAGCATACACATATTTTTCTAATTTTCGCATGGTGGTAGGTAATGATATGCCATTATATTGTGCAACATTCTTATATAAAAGTAATGAGATTTGTAGTTACAATTGTAAGTACTTGCCATTACTAAATATGTACTTATATAACCACTACTATGGTAATGCTTTCTACTTTAAAACGTGGAACTTTGCATGTCACAGCTTTTCAGTATATTCAACCCTGTCCATTGTTCCTCTCAGTTCATGAAACCTTGATAAATAAGGGGCATATAAAATTTCAACAGGTGCCGAAAATTTTTGAAATAGAGCTCATATATACTAAACAATTTATAAAGCATATTTTTAACTTTCAAACTAATTTCAAAAATCATAGAGTGTAAGCACTCTGACAGTTGTGTAAAAAATAGAAATTAATTTCTATTAAAAACTCATAATTCAATAAAAGATGCAACTAAATATAATTATATTTAACAGTGTATGTGTCTTAAGTCTTTTGTTTTATGTTAACAAGGGTAGTCCCTGTTAGCCGATGTTGATGAACTTTGAATATGTGTTACAAAAAAAAAAAATAATAATGGACGGGTATTTTTTAGCGTCCCAATTTAATGTTTAGCGGATAAAAATTGTGGACAAAAATTACCCCATTTTTAGTTTTTTTTGGCTTTCGTTTCGGAGACATTTTAGACAAATGGGGTACCAAATGAAAGACCTTTTGGAAACGCATTAATTGGTATACGAAACTTGAGCAAAAACGTTCAAGTATTTTTGTTATTAAAAAAATGTGTTTTAAGTGATATTAAAATTGGCATTTTTGTACAGAATTATAGTTGCATTATGCTAAACAAATATGTATACTTATGCCTGGTAATTTTAATTGAAGATGTCTGCACACAGAAAAAAATGTTGCCATTTGACAACTGAAATTCGGTTACTACGTATTAAAACCGGTTTGTACGACTGAAATCGGTGGGTACAACTGAATATTGGTTTTTACAACAAGTTCGGTTAATATAACTGAGTTTTAGTTGCAACAACCAAAATATTCAGAAATCAAATTTGAATATGTTGTACTAACCAAATTTATTAGTTTTTACCACCAAAATACACTTTTCAATTCGGTTGGCGCTTCGTTTCTCTGTGTTTGAGGTTATTCCGATTTTTGTAATTGTTCAGCTTTGATGGGACTTTTAGCGAAGAGCTTTTTATAACCTATTTCAAATCTTCGAAATATATGACAACCCTAAAAAGGCAATAAGGCAGCAAAATTATTGTTTTCTCGAGTACATCAAAGCTGAGTTCATAAACAAATCTCATTTTCGTTAGACATCAGACATGTTTCCATACAAAAATGCATTAAATATGGTGCCACCTTTTAACGCTTAAACATGAAATTGGACTGCTAAAAAAAATTCTACATATATTATGCTACATATCCAAATTCTTGGAATGGTAGAATAAATCAGAACATTTATTTTATACAAATTTGATTGAAATTAAAAATTATCAATTTACAAAGCAAAGTTTCCTAAACAAATCAAAACAAAGTTAATTTACAAAATAATTAATTAACTCAAATTGCATTAAGATCGGAGAGAACCATCGGGGTACTCCTCCTGTAAGTATATAGAAGATAACAATATAAACTCTATCTTTAAACATTAAAGCACACGTGTTTGAATAATTTATATGTATTTATTTTTCAAATATTATACAAACAATCTAACATCCGCTTGTTTAAACAAATGAATTAAAAGCCAAGTTGTGTATACAAATATTTTTTTTTTGCATTTATGCAAAAATATTTCTTTAAGCAACAACTTCTTAGAATTTAAATTAAAATTAAACAGAAAAAAACACAGATTTATTAACTGTTATTTATTTGTATGTAATGCTAATACATGTATGTACACAAATATATTTGCACATGTATGTTTATCTAGACCTAAACAACAAAATACTCTCAACTACGACTTTCCTGTTGACCCTCACCTAAATAATAAGTTAGTGTATATACAAATACAGCAGCAGCAACTACCACAGATCCAGCTTAAACATAATTCTTTTGATCTAAACACGCACTTATTCAGGAAACTTGTTCATTTTAATTTTGTTTTGTGAATTAAAAACAGCACAAAAAGTAATTCATAAAAATAAGACATAGCAGAACACATACTACACATAGGGTAGAAGGGGGAGCCTTCGCCACTTGTTTTTAAAGCGCTGCAGTTGCTCAACCAAATTTTTTATTTTTTTTTTATCTTAAATTATACACATCTTAAGTTTAATTTGCATGTTCAAAACAAAAATGATCTTTTTTTTTCATAATATTTTAAGATTTCTAAAGTAACTTAAGTCGGCTAAACTGCCCTACCTATGGGGTTAATTCGACAAGTTGATGTGGAACATTTTTCGGCTAGAAATATAATGGTTCTGGAGGAGAACTTATATTTTATATTAAATAAAACTTAAAAAAAGTTTTTTTGCTTCAAATTCGATAAACCAAAATTACGTCTGACCAGTGCAACCAGTGATTTAAAAATCGCTTAAAGTACAAGGAAAATCGTATTCTAGGGATCAAAATAAGAAACTTTGCCGAAGGAACCATACCTCTAAAACGAATTCTGATGTCCCGACTTTCGACCCGTTGGGTCAAATTTTGAAAATTCCTACTTTGACCCATTTAGAGTGCCCCAATCGAATTCAACCTAATCGAATATAATTTATACATTCATCTGCTAGAGCGTCTTCCGGAGAAGAAATAGAGACCCTAATCTTGGAAAGACTCCAAGATTATCTCTATCTCTATCCCGAGATTTGTACATTTTGCTACAAAAACACGGCTAAAAGGGCCCTCTTTCAACTTAAATTTTAACCCCTTAGTCACCTAGAATGATGATTTATGCATTAATCTGCTAGCGCGTCTCTCGGAGAAGACGTAGCTCCCATAATCTTGGAGAGATTCCTCCTACTTTCTGAAATATCAAATTGGGCTTTTTCAAAATTTGACCCTACGGGTCAAAAGCCGGGACATCAGAATTCGTTTTAGAGGTATGGTTCCTTCGGCAAAGTTTCTTATTTTGATCCCTAGAATACGATTTTCCTTGTACGTTGAGCGATTTTTTTGCCTCCCTACAAATCGACCAACCCTAATAACTATGTAACGAATTAATATAATGTATACGTCTTTTAAAGTGTTGCCAATTTCTGCTGGCGAACTACTCCACCTGGTGGGCTGGAGTATGTGCCCTATGATCAGTCGCTCACATAATTTTTTAATTTTTTTAGACTTTTTAGAAATGAATTAAAAAAAATTGTTTTAATATTATAAATTTATGTCAACTCTTCGACAACTAAAAGGGTATGTTGCTTTAATACGCGAAATGAAAAAGTTATCCCCAATATACTATATCTCTATTATTTATTTTGCAACCCCAAAAAATACAAGAACATGTCTATCCTCGACTACGTGTGAAGTACAAGTATAAAATTTGGTGACTTGAAAGGTAATCAATAACTGAACAAATTATAGAAAGGAACATTTTAATAAATCTTTTAAATACAGTGAAAATTGGGTGTTAGACATATGTGCCCCAATGTCGAAACCTCCTCCTTCTACCCTATACAGTAAATTGTAGAACTAAATTTTTTTTTTTATAAAAAGAGATAATAAATAACGAAGTAATTTATATTTATTCATTTTTGAATCCGAGGGCGGATTAATATGTTTTAGGAAAATAACATTTTTATCAAAGTTTACTAACAAATGCGTTGCTGAATCGATTAAGAGAAGCGTTTTCGATAAAATTAGTTGTTTTCGTTAAAACTTTAAAGTTTTTCTGTTTTTACCAAAAAACATTCACCTAAAACAGAAACTGTCTAATGAGGAATTTTTTTGAAAAGGCCTACCAAAAGGCAACATTCAGCGTTAAATTATTTTTTTATATTTTAAAATGGAATTTTTAAAAATCAGTTCTAAAATAGTTTTTTGTTCATTTTTATGTAAAGTAACTGAGAAGAAATTGTATCAATTGGGTGAGCAACAAGTAGCGGTGGTGACTCACCCAATTGTTGTAAAACATTTAAAAAATAGACTTACAGGGGAAAAACACGATATATTTTAATTTTATCGAAATTTTGCTTATTTCCTATTAATAACACTGCACAACTAGTAAAATGAAACACTGCACTGTGGCACAGTGGGTAAATTTGGACTTTTTATGGGAAAATTTGCCTACAGACCACACCCAGTCTAGAACAGCTTCTTGTGGGCGTTGTGGTGTAATGGTTAGCGCGTTGGACTGTTACACAGATGGTCCCGGGTTCGATTCCCGGAGACGACAACATCAATTTAGAAAAATAATATGTATGAGTTTTCTATCACTTATATGTATCGATGCGCCCACCTTCGGTGTTCCCATAGCACTTAAAATAATGAATCAGGGCTATGAAACAAAAAGCTTCAATAAATTCGCCCTCTCTACATCAGGTGGCGAGCAACAACTGTTCTAAGACTTATCATCTCGCGCAATTGCAGTGTTGCCATGTTTGAAGTCCTTCATCTTTCACCACCTTTCATCTCGTCCACTATCCCCTTTCCAAAGAAAGCAACACATTAATTAATAGGAAGAATTTCCTGAGTGTTGCTTCTCTTTAAAAAAAAAAAAAAGAACTTATTGCGAATAGCACAAACTCCATATAAATAGAATCGGTTGTAGAACACAACCTGTTATTTGGATTTTACTGGGCCGTTTTAAGCGAAGGAAAAAAAAAATTAATTTTAAAAATAACTGGCTAAATTTCAGATCGAATCATAGTGGCCGATTTTTAAGTCATTTATCATTTATTTTATATCCTTAATAAATCTTCGAAATCAGCAAAATCTAATTTTTTAGATATTTCTGTTATAAAAAATTTAAAAGTTGTGGTATACAAACGAAATACATCTAAAATTAGAGCTAATTGTGTTCTCTATTGATAGTTTTTATTAAATCCGCGGTTACAATTTTAGTTTCTTGATAATAATCAAACGAAATTTCAAATATTCACTATTTGCGTTCCCTACAGCATATTTACTATCTTAAAAAAAATGCTGAACTTTTATTAAGTTAAAAACTAATATTCTGCTCCACAAACACCCATCATTAAAAAAATGTATGAAAATTCTAAAGTCTTTTCGTAAAATACTTAATATATGTAATAACTTTTATACTAAAGACTGAGATTGAAATAAATATGCTATGGCTTTTCTCTTGAAAGTGTTCTCTTATGTTAAAGTTTTAAATATTTATAATCAAGTTAGCTTTGAAAAACGTGGCTAAAGATCGTGTACCCAAAATCAGCCTTTATTTGGCTCCTAAATAAAAAAGACTTGAAATCATTTGGATTTTAAAACAAGTGCTAAAAACCCATAACTGTCTAAAAAATATGTTATAGGGGAATATATAATAAAATAAGGACCATCATTTTGTATATGATATACGGGTGATACAGTTTTATGATGACGAGGTGATATACTTTTATTTCTCACCCAACTAAGGCGTGTAACTACCCTGCGGGAAATTAAGGGTCGATTGATAATTCTGTGATATATGTTTGGGGGGGCACGTCACGAAACTGGTGAAACCGAAATTGCGGTGTATCAAAAAGTGTTAATTTGGGTGAAATGACCAATCACGTGACTATAGTAATGGTGACAAAACATTTACAAGTTGGTACCAGATATATCATGTAACTGGAGAAGTAATATAACATCAAAGTGTACTAAAGCAACTGAACCGTTACAGATGAAGTTGTTACTATTAATTGAACTGTTTCAAGCCCATTAGCAGTGGATGAAAGCAAGGTGAGTGTTAATGTATGGATCCATAAATGTCAGTTTTTAACAGGGATGTCATATAACCAAACATTTTGTTAAATGAACAACATCTTTCGTGTACTTTACGTATGGAATATTATGACTCACTTAACTCCTTTTTTTATTCATACAAAATATAGAACAAATTTTTTTAATTTTTCTTTACATGAATTTATAAAGGGTCCGCCATCTAACGTTTTTTTTCAACTAGTGCTTATTTTGTGAATGGTAACACTTAGCTCATGTCTGATTTGACAGATAATTAGTTTTATCCTTCCGCTGAACGAATATGGTTGTGTATACGCTTGAACAACGCTGGGAAATCAATTAATAAATTGATCAATTAATAAATTGATCAATTAATAAATAAGAACTCTATAGATTATTTATAAAAACAATATTCGAATAAAGAAATGTAGAAAATATCCTCATAAAGAAACATAGATTATGTCCTCGAACTTGAATATTATTATTATTATATTATTCAAAAAAACATAATTTTTATTTTTAAAATTATATTTAAAAATTATATCAAACGTGTAACAAAGACAGAGTACGGTCTTAGTTTACTTCCCCTTTACATTTTTGGTAATTGGTGGTAGTCTTTAACTTCGAGCTCATTTACCAAGTTCTCATTTGGTGGAACAAGTACACTTGGAATAAGATCACTGCAAATGTAATTAAAAATAAATGAAATTTCACTTAGAGAAAGGACGACTTACATTAACATAGTCATTTGTTTTTTAATATTCAAAAAATAAAACACAATTGTAGCAAAAATTAACCACTGTTAGTAAAAAATAAAGAAACTATTTTTTTTTTGTTTTTTTAAATAACAAAAAAATTAATGTAAAATCATAAAACAGTCATTTGATGTGGTTTGTTTTTTTAAATGAACTACAAGGTTAGTAAAAATTTTAATTTGTTTTAGAAATGACTGACATTTACATTAAAAATAAAAAACTGTATTACAAAACAAACAACTACATACTTTTAAAGCAGAAGTTTCCTGAGTGCAGGTGATATGAATTGATGTTTGCATGGGGTTTCCACTTATTTCAGAACGAATTCTGAGGATGGGAACCTGAAAAATTCCCGAATGAATTAATAAATGAAAAACAAAACTCTATAGATTATTTGGTACTACAATACCCTAATAAAGAAATATAGAACTTTAATATTTTTTTAATTTTCATTAAAACATTGAATTTTAAAAATGTTTTCTATATAAAATTGCGTTAAAACTTGCAGAACTTCAATGCAATTTTGCCAAAATTCTGTCCCCGCGTATCAGAGTCGAGCTGCGCAATTTTCTGTATAAAATATATATTCATGTATCATGTCATTTATTTTAAATCTCAGCCTACCCTCGTATATTAAAATAACAGCAATTGTAGTAAGATTTATTTTTGTTGTTTTAAACATATTTACCCAGGTAGAAAATGCCAACAGTACCAAAAAAAAAAAAAAAATAGTACTGGCAAACCATTGCTATTTTTGTAAAACCAAAGTTACAACTAATATTATACTAGGAAAACGCTATTTTTTTGCAAATCATGTGTTTTTCCAGTACGACACGCAAAATTCTTGGCCAATATTGTTTTTAACAATATTACAACCAATTAGAAACATTTTGTTTTATTATAATTTACACATTTAAATATGATGTATAAGACTAAGACCGGACTGTATTGCTGCTTTTTAAATGTGTTTTATTATACAAATTTCAAAATCTCCAAAATTTTTGAATTACCAACATTATGCCAACGGCGGAAAGTGTTCCCGGTTGGCAACTGTTATCAATCGGATAACACTATAATACTTTCATGATTGTTAATCTCACTGTACCGCTTGTATTTTTCTGCCTGGGTACGTATTAACAAGGGATTATATAATAGTTAAATAACAACAAAAAAATTTAACTAGAAATTTTAATCATAAAAAGATACACGAAAAGCTATAAAGTATAAAATATACATAAAAAGAACTTCCCAAAATAATTAAGAAGTAAAAAGAAACAACACATCTTAAGTAAAATAATTACATTACTTCTGGTAAATTAAATAATTATCTACTTTTTTGTTGATTAAATAAATAATTTCTATAATCATTATTGCTTAAAGATGATAAGTGATTTTATGAAAAAATCAAATTTATTTAATTAAAAAATATTTAATCCGCATCTTTTTAAAGATCATTAAGAAATTGCAACTGTATCCCAGTGTAGAACAGCACAACTATATAATTGGTTACCCTATGGGGAATGAGGAGTCAATTGGTAATAAAATGTCATTATTTTGATTAAGTTTGATTTTTTTTTAAGTATTCATATACAAAAAAAATTATGTTATATAGTTCAAGGTCTTCTCTCGACTGGATGCCACAGGGAATCATGCACAACAATCCCAATCACACAAAACGTAAGCATTTAATGTATCCATATTGCAACCCACGAAGAATTCCTACACTGAGAGAATTATCAGTATGTTATGAATGAATTTTTGCATTAATCTATTGTGAATTTTCATTAAGTTAATGCAAATTTTCATGAATTTTAATAATTCTAATGAGCTTAAAAATAAATTTAAAAAGAAACAAAAAAAAAACTTTTTTTTATTGAAAACTTCTTTTTTAATTGAAATGTGTCAACAAAGGATTTAACCCGGGCCTCCAAGTTGTCAGTAAACCGCTCCAACATGTAAGCTATCACGACATGTTATACTTGATAGAGAAAACATAATAAATAAATTGCTTATGAAAAATGTCATAACATTCCAGCTTACAAAAATCAAAAATAAATAGTTATATATGTACTTACTAGAGTTGAACAAACATTAAGTATTAAAATAGATTTTGCAAAAATATTGAGATCATTACTTTATATTTAAAATAATGATAAAAATAAGTATTTATGAAAAACGCGTTATTTTTAGTATAAAAATAATGGGAATATTAACAAGCTATTAGTAAGTCCTTATTATTCGCGTTAAAGTAATGTAGAGAGTAAGCAGTTGTCATTACTAGTAGTTAACCAAGTAATAGCATGTCATTACCGTTTCTACACTGGGTTGATAGATAAAAACATAACTGACTTGATTGTACACTACTTTATCAGCATATGAAAATCAAAAATAATTAGTTATATATGTACTTACTAGGGTTAAAAAAATATTGAGACTAAATATAGATTTTAAAAAAGTTTTGTGATCAATGCTTTATATTTAAAATAATGATAACGTTAAGTACTAATGGGTAACGTCATATGTTTTGTATTAAAGTAATGGGAAAATTAACTGGTTATGAGTAAGTCCTTAGTATATGTGTTAAAGTAATGCAGAGAGTTAGCTAGTGTCATTACTGGTAGTGAGAAAAGTAATGATATGTAATTACCGTTTCTACACTGGGATGCCAAACAGTAAATTTCAATTTGACAGTTCTTATGATTATGCATGACGGCACGAATTGTTGTCTGTTTAAGCATTTGTTTCGATTTTTTTTTTAAATTTCTCAAGTTAACACATTTGATACACACAAATGTACAATAACAAAAGTTTCAAGGTTATCTGTTAAACAGTTTATATTAGTAAAATATATATAAAATGTACAAAAATTCATTGAACCCTAAACATTTGTCAAAAAGACACGGGTATTAAGTAAAGGCTGTTAAATTATGTGGGTTTAAAATTGATAATAATGAAACACAGTAACTGTTTATAATGGAAATTTAATGATTGTGAAATGATTCATTTAAAAGGATTTTTTGTGTGCATACAAAATATTTTTTTTATATTTAAATGTAAATAAAATAATGTCATTAAAATTTAACAAAAATCGTCTCTACTTTAAAGCAAATATTATAAAGTACTTAATAAAACAAAAGACTTAAGAAACAAACACATTTTTTTTTTTTTTTGAGAATTTTAATGAATGGACACTATATCCATGTTGAAGAGTGTGTATTATAATGTAAAATTGTTTAAAACATTTTTTATTACACTTCAAGTATTTTATTTTGCGGACATTGATCATATTGCAATTTCATAATTTCTCCAAGATTTGTTGATTTACTACATTTTTTAAAACCATCCTAAAAATGCATTGAATCTATTCAAGTTCAATTTCAACTTTGTTGCAAAATAAATGATCATCAAAATTGAAATCCTGCTAACTCTACGCATAAAATATATAAACATACCAATCAACTAATAATAAACTAATAACAACAAAATTGCTCCAAAAATAAGTACATTGTGAGAGAATTTATTGCATTTATTGGCCACTGGCCAATATTGAATACTAAAATCAAATTACAGTTAGTATTTTGGTTTAAACAAATTGGCTTCTGGCTATTTGATTGTGGTTTATACATTTTAGCATATTTATTTTCATTGCATCGATGACATTTGTTAGACATTTCTTTATGATGTTGTTGTTATTGTAAACATATTGATTTGAATTTATTTGAAAATCTTGCACAAGAACAGGTCCATTGCATGTTGTGCAAAGAAAAACTTGTGTTAAAAGACTTTTAATTAGCCTAAAGCTTTAAACATTTATTTAGTGACAATATTTGTTTTTTCTAAACGCTTGTCGGTTATCTCACTAGAATATTTGCATTTCTTTATGCTCCCTCTGTTTAGGCTTCAGGTGATATGTTTGTGTATATTAAACATTCTATATGTCTGGGAAAAAATTAAAGATTATTTTTTTTTTGTTATTTTTCTGCATATTTGCTTGACTATTGAATCGGAAAAAATTCAAGGAATGAAATACGATTATACGATTTTTTAATACCCTTCATTTTTGCAAAATGTAAACGTTAATTAGAAACTTTCCTTACCAAAACTGACTTTTTTACAGTAGATTGAAAATAATCTATGCAACATTTTTAAATGTTTTTTTTTTCAAGTTTTTTTCCCAAGCGGTCTAATTCTTGAAAATCTTCGCAAAGTTACAATATTTATTGCATCCCCTTAAATACCAATTTCTCGCTATTGGCTAATTTACCACCTTTTTTGAAATTCCTAAACAATATAGTTTTGTAAATCATTAGCTTTCGAGGGACTTTTTTAAACTCCCATTTTAAATATACATAAAAAGCGTAAACTTTATTTTTCGCTTTCAATTAAATATGAACAATTAACCCGAGATTGTAAATATTATCAATTGTGGAATAGTTTTTTCGGAAACCAGCCTGATACTCGTTAAGAATCTTGTTGTCTTCCACCCATTTTGATAGCCGCTCATTCAATATTCCCATCATAATCTTAGTGATAAAGAAATTAATTAATATAAATGAATTATTAAACTATCTTTGATTTAAAATACATTATTTATGCAAATTTACGAAAAAATTTAATAACAGAAATTTTTGAAAAAATTTCATTTGAAAAATATAATTAAATATAAGAAACTGTACTTCTTTTTATAAAATTGTTTCATAATAAAGTAAATGGAAAATCGAAATTCTTTCGTAAACTATCAAAAAAATATTCTTAAAATGTGTACAAAATTTGGTAGTATGGTGTATTTTACAATAGACTTTCGTGATGCGAAGCTTTTTTTGTAAAATATAAAAAATACTTCGAAAAATGCACACATAAATTTCGTAATTTTATATATTTTACGACAGACTTTCGTGGTGTGAAAAATGAACTCATAAAATAGCTTGAGTCAATGCAAACCTGAAATTTAAATATATTTTTTATTTTGACCTTACACTGATAATAATCCATGCGTAAAATTACGAAAAAATGTCAATATAACCAAATTTTCTGTAAAATTAACGAAAATTTGTACATTTTACGAAATTTTTTGTAGTTTTGAAAATAATTTCATATATTTATGCGTGGATTATTATGAGTGTACCTAATTAAACGGAGTACACCACTGGATTCTACGACCCAAAGTTATTAGTAATTAATAATCATATAATTAAAAATTATATACTATTACCCTAACTGAGCACTAGTTACTATGGCTTTCGACGCGTTGTAGCGAAAACAGACCAGTGCCTCTGGGGGAATCGACCCCAAGACTCCCGCACCGATAAGCCAGCACGCTACTAACTAGCCTACCTGGGCGCACAGACCCAAAATTAAGTTCACGCGTTCCGGGCTTTTGGTAAGTCATTTCAAAAGATGAAACTTTACTTACAGCGTACTGGGCAAAAACTTTGAGATCAATATACTTTCTTCAATCATGTTCCAATTGTTATAACAAACTTAACATGCCTTTTCAAACCTTTAAAAAACTAGTGGGTATAATAATATTTGATTTTAACTTCTCACATAAAAATCTGCACGTTATCATCAATATTTCTCTGCTCATTTTGTAGACTTTTGTGAATTAAATAATGATTTTAAAAATTTTGAATGACAGTTGAGTTTGACCATTTTCGTTTTGTTAGATAATTTTTTCGAACATGTTTCATGAAAATAATTTTAACCCTTTCATGACCGAACTTATATTTCTAAAGAAAAGTGCTGTCTAAGATATTTTTTTCCAATTCCTTCTAATGAAAAACCCTTGGGACATATACAGTGGGGAGCACTCGTGAGAACGTGTAAGTACTTTTTGCATCTGAAGATTCATGCCGAAAAATATTTGACACTAGAACTTAAGTATACTGTTCTAAAGGAACAAGGTACGCTGAAACCAAATCTGGTTTTAAAATCACTCTCCGACATCTATCGTTCGAGTTATATTAGCGGAAAAGTTTCGTTTTTGATCAAACAGCTTCGATGAAAATATAGTTTTCATAATAATTGTAACCGTACACTTAGAATACTATTTAGGTAAAGACCACTGCAAATGAAGTTGAAAACAAATGAAATTTCACTTAAAGAAAGGACGACTTACATTACAGTAAATTCAACTAACATTGTCATTTGTTTTTTAATGTTCAAAAAATTACTAACAATTGTAGTAAAAATGAACCAGATGGTAGTAAAAAATTAACAAACATTTATTTTTTTTATTTTTTTAAATAACAAAAACAACTATAAAAATTAATGTAAAATCATAAAACAGTCATTTGATGTGGTTTGTTTTTTTTTTTTTAATTAACTACAAGGTTAGTAAAAAATATAATTCGTCCTAAAAATTACTGAATTTTTAAGATAACTTGTTTCCTAACGAAAATGCTGTAAATTTCAATTGAGGTTGTAACTGCAATTTTAAAGTCCCGCAGTGTAATTTTTATAAAAATTCGAATTTATGATCAAGTTCAACAGCCAATAATTTCAAGAAAAAATTAAGAAATCTTAATAGTTCAAAAACTGAAAAAAAGAATAAGAGTGGTTTGTTCAAGTGCGGTTAAAAGGATAATAAAAACTGTATTTCCAAGAAGTTGAAAAATCGGAGTATTTTCATCAAAAACGACACTTTTTCCGTTAATATAGCTCGAAGGCCAGCTGTCGGAGAAAGATGCTGAGACCAGATTTGGATTCAGCGTAGCATACTTTAGTTCTAGTGTTAAATATTTTTCTAGTGTTAAATATATTTAGGTGTAAAAAGTTCATTTATGTACTCACGAGTGCTCCCCACTGTATATCCCATTCGTTTTCAACGGTCAAAACTAGTGAACAAATACCTCACCCAAGTAATAGCGAAATACGTGTCCAGTTTATTTCTATTATCTTGTTTATGTCATATAATACATGGTTTTTTAATTATTTTGCAGTGCGTAACGGGAATATGTCAAAATTTATAAAATAGCTTGAGTCGTATATCGAGTTATGACTGTAGTCCTAAAATATCCCTTTTATTCGACATTTCAAAATTGTGAAGCGATAGACAGATTTACAATCAGGAGATAAAAATCTAAAAATATCACTTTATTTAAATGAAATTAAACAAGAATTGCGTAAATTTCCATACAAACAAAAAATAAAAAACAAACTGAACAAAAACCTTCTCTTGTTTACCTCTGACTACCAATGGGATGTACATATATGTCCCATACTGTATCAGGTTCCTGTAGGAGATGGAATGAATAAATGTTTCTTGAAACTTGAAGTATAGGACCATGCCCAACCAAAATTGCGATCCCCTATGTCCAGTAGCGTACAAGAAAAAATGTACAAAAGTTAATGAAAAAAATATTCATATTTTTTAACTTTGAAGTCACTCAATTCGGCTCTGATACCATGATCTGAAAACTACATCTATCGCCTGTCGATACACAGCACACTCAGAAAAATCGCTTAAAATTTGTACCTAATACAAGAAAAAATAAAAATGGGACATATATTAACCCTTCGTCGTCAAAGGGTTAAATGTTGTGTAGATGAAGTTTTACAAAATAAAGTACGTATAAAAGATGTTGCATTTCCTGTTTGTTTGTTAGAATCTTCTTTCATTTTTTGTCTAAAGTTTTAACTACTACGCTTCGATCATTATCATTACAATCATCATTTTTAGTTTGACTGATTGATGGCGGAAATTTTTGTATTTATTTGTGAGTTTCAAATTGTCAAATGTTTTTTTTTTTTTTAATCTTTATGTTCTTTTAGTCAAAAGTTAAGAATTACAAAAAAAAAAAAAAAACTGGTTAAGAAGTCTGACTTGCAGTTTTTCAGTTTGTCTTTCAGTTTGTCCACTAAAAAAGGCTTAAGCTTGCCAGTTTTTTTTTTCGTTAGTTAACCGTTCCAATAGGCTTAGTTAATGATGGTGGCCAGGAAATGAATAGTAATAATTTTATTTTACACTTTAAGTTTGATTGACGAAAATACAAGTTAATAATAGAATTAATTAGTTGGATAGAAATTATGTTTTATGTTATATGCTGTTAAAATATTAATTATCTATTTAATAGTCGTTAATAAATCAATATCAGAAAACAAAACAAAAAAATATTTCAGTATAATAAATCTGTTTAGTATTATTTAATTCAATTTAAAAAGTCAAGTTTTAATGGAAAAGTAGAATAATTATAATAAATTATTCTCTTAATAGAGAATTTTCATTTAGAACAGCGATTCGCATCAAATTTTGCTTCATGCACAAGTTGAGGCACCTATACTGGTTCATAAAAACAGTTTTTGAAAAAGTTTACGAATTAAAAGTAATATATTGAAAAATTTTTTTTTAAACATTGTCAAGCAGGAATCGATCCCGTAACGTCTATTTACCAGGCGGCTGCTCTATACCCTAAGACACCGGATCATTTAATACTTGATGGTTTAAAACATAACTGAATTTGTATTCTATATAAATTCGTTGACAACCAAACCAAAACTAACACCTTACACTATAGCTTTCAAAAACACGAATTATAATGAGTCTAAAAATAGATTTCCAGAAAAATATTGTAGCATTATATTTTGTTTAGAAGTAAAAAGATGAATAACCTATTATTGTTCACCAATTATTTTTCGCATAAGTGGGAATTTTCCTATCACAAAATTTGGCGGTTTTGAATTTAAAAATTTTCTCAAGCAATCAATCTGCTTTTGTTTTGACGGAATTAAATAACAAGACCTGTGTTCATATTTTTACCGTTTTTTACAGTTTTAGAGAATATGAACGCTTAATTCTCAATTGACCCGAATAAGTGTTAGTTTTTTTTAAA
This sequence comes from Delia radicum, assembly GCA_021234595.1. NCBI lineage: Eukaryota > Metazoa > Arthropoda > Insecta > Diptera > Anthomyiidae > Delia > Delia radicum. The sequence goes on along the minus strand of CM037852.1, from coordinate 89,548,827 downwards.
AAGAGGCAATTACTTGAAAAAAAAATTTATTTGTATATATCGGCTTATACTATATATATTCGCGATTTTTCAAAAATTTTGTATTATAGCATAATACAAGGGCTGATCAATGAGTCCATGACTTCTTGAATGGAACACAGGTTTTTTTGCAAAAAAAAAATTATTTTTCAACATAATCTCCTTTTAGCTCAATACACTTAGTCCAACCTTTCTCCAATTTTTGTATCCCTTCCAAAAAAAAAAAAGGATTTTTCGAGGTCCATAAAATAGGCATTTCTTGGCCATATGGGTTCGCTTTTCTTTTAAATCCTCGTTAAATCGGTCCAATAAGTTGGCATTCGCCGTTTATTGTTTTTCCCTTTTGAAGGTAATCGATGTGGATTATCCAGCGTGTATTCCAAAAAACTGTTGCCATCACCTTATTGGCCACGATTACGTTTAAGATCAATTGAGAGCAACCGAGGCACCTATCTTGCAGACGGTCTTCTAAAACCCAAACGAGCATTTAAAATCGAAACCACACTGCCATATGAAATGCCTGTGGCATCAACAATCTCACTTACTATTACTCTTCGATCGCCCAACACCATATCGTGGATTTTTTCGACGTTTTCGGGTGTATTGACCTCATTTGGCCGTCCAGAACGTTCAGCGTCATTTGTACTTGTGAGACCACAATGAAAGTCAGTAAACCACTTTATTACCATTGAAATCCATAGTTATCAAGCTTTTCCTTAGTTTGATTGACGGTTTTTCTCCAAAAAAATAATGTTTAATGAACTAATTTTCTCACTAAATGAGAACTAGGCTAACCTAACCTAAAATAAGAATTAATATATAAGCTCGAGGTTAAAGATTATCACCATTGATCAAAAATAAATTGAAAACTGGAAAATGGTCAATTAATAAATTTGAAAACAGAAACTCTATAGATTATTTGTTAGGACAATATCCTAATAAAGAAATATAGAGTATGGCCTCGAACTTTAATAATTTTAATTTTCATTGCACAATTAAAGGTCAAAAAAACATAATTTTTATTTTTAATAAAAATTATATTAAACTTGTATAAAAGACAAAGTACGGTCTTGTTTACTCCCTCTTTACATCTTGTTTTTAAACAGAACAAAGCAAGTGTGAAAATAAAAAGGAGAATAAAAACAAAAAGCGTGTATTGTATATATACCAAAGGTAGAGCTTGCACATAACGAACAAGTTTTCAATTTATTTTTGATCAATGGTAATAATCTACAACTTCGAACTCATACATTAGTTCTCATTTAGTGAGAAAACTAGTTTATATGAATGTTTGATGTTTTGCATGAGTTTGTCTCTTCTTTCAAAACGTGTTCTGATGATGGAAACCTAGAAAGTTCCCGAAAAAGATTTATCAACACATTCCTGAAAGTGGTCAATTAATACATTTGAAAACAAAAAGAAATATAGAGTATGGCCTCGAACTTGAATAATTTTCATTGCGAAAAAATATTTTGAAATTTATTTAAATTTATTTTAAACAATCATTTTGTTGGAACTGCTCTCAGACTCCCTGCAATACTCCTACGAACCTCGATTTTTGATCCGTTGATTTAGAATGACATCTTAATATGTTCTGCAACATAGTAAGAGCATTGGGCAAAGTTTTTTTAAGAGCTCGTTGCGACTTAATGACATTGTTCAATACAGATTTAGTACTGCCCCTTTTTTAATTACTATATATATTTTATTTGCTATTATTTAATTCTGTTATTTATTTTACATTTAACATAAGTGGATCAATTTATAAATGAATATTTGAAATTCCAACAAATCTTGATTAATAATAAAGGTTCATTCATCAAATTAAGTATTATGGTTTATAAATAATGCATTACAAAATAAACAAATTGTAAATATTGTGAAATTTAAATACAGAACACGTAAATATAAATAAATTACGTGCCCTCCTTTTATAAAACAGAATCAATAAGTACAATATTCAATGAAATTCATTATTTAATAAATAAAACTGTAATGCAAAAAGTGGTCAACATTTTCACACATTAATACAAAAAATAAAATATAGACATTTGACGCCTCAGGTTTGATAAATAATAAAAATAAATCTAAATAATATTGACATGATAGAGACACAGTTAATTCTAAATTGAAATATTTAGGAATTCAAATACAAATTTTTTAAAATCATACAAAGTTTTAAAAAACTTTCGACACACTTTTCAGATAATGGTCTTTAAAATTTCACTGAACTTGGTATTTATATTCCCCTAGTAAATATGGAGTTTACACTATTTTTCTGTTTCCAAAATTCGTTACAGATCGATGCTCAAAGTTGGGCGTTTTTAATAAATGTTTAAGAAATATACAATCTTTGAATTATCATAATGTCAAGAGAAACTTTAAAATTTGGTGTCATTTAAAACACCAAATCCACTTTCTTAAACAGTGTTGCACGAAGATAATTCCTTTTAACGAAAATGATAACGAAACAGCGATGCCAACTAATTAAAAGCAAAAAGCGCTAAATGTAAATAAAAAACTTATTTTCAATTTTAAATCCAATATTTCAATTTAATATTGAATTTTATCTATTTGAGATCAATTTATTTCTTGTTTTTGTACAAAAGTTATACAAAGAAAATAACAAAAATAAAAGAAAAAACTAAAATATTTAAAGTAGTCCATTAAATTGGTCATTTTCGAATAAAACTTTATTTTCCTCTTCTTCTTCGGGCCACAATATAGTTTTTATAAAGTATTTCGACTTTTTATAGGTTTGGTTTGAATTAATTTTTGAACAAACGTGTGGTGGTATTTCATAGTTCGAGCAACTAGCGTTTTTTCGTTTTAGTCCATATTTTATATGAATTAAACAATTTGAACGCTAAATGTTCTTTCAACTTCAGGATTAGAATAAGGCAATGTTAATAGCTTCAGGACAAAAGTTGAAAGGTTATAATATGGATTTTCATCTAAAGAATTTCTAAAGTTATGAACTTTGATCCAAAATGCATCTGTCCTATCCAAATTTTTCCATTTATACAAATTTAAATTTTTTATACAATTTTCCAAGTTTTAAATTCTTTTATAACAGCTGCTGTTTATAAATTCTTTTACAACAGCTGTTGTATCTTCTGTATTACTTGTGAAAATGTTGTTAACACTAAATGCAGAAATCTTTTCTAAAATTTCAAAATTTGATTTTAGCTTTGCTCTTATTTCATAAATAAGATTAAGTAAATTCTACTAACTTTTTTTTAATTGCTTTTTTTTCGCTTTTTGTAATATTGGCATCAGAACAAGCTTTTTCAAAACTGAAACCTAAGTAACAATGCTTATTTATAACAGGTTCAATTACACCTTCCATATAATCAGAACCATCCATTGGGATTATTATTTTATTGCTACGCTTTGGAGTAAATGATACAAATCACTAAAACGTTTTTTATGATCTGCACTTGTTTAAAAATATCTGTAATTGTTTACCTATTACAGAAAAACCCCAATTTGAAACAGTATTTATTACGTTTTCAACTTTTAGTGATTGACAAAAATAACATTTTTATTGACTTAGCTGCCAGATTATTCAAAAACTTAAATGACTGTTTTATGATTTTACCTTAATTTTCTACAGTAGTTTTTTGTTATTTAAAAATATAAAAAAGTAAATTTTTGTTTATTTTTTACTAACAAATGTGGTTCATTAATACTACAATTGTTAGAAATTTTTAAAACAGTAAAAACAAATTACAAATGTTAGTTGAATTTAATGAAATGTTAGTTGCCCTTTCTTTAAATGAAATTTTATTTGTTTTTGACTGCAATTGCTGTCGTCTTTACATACATAATATCCTTAGTACATGGATTTTTTTTTTTTTTGCGAAATTATTTAAAACAATCATGGTATTAAAGGGTGAAATTTTTGAAATCACGATTTTAAAATTTTTTGTTCTGAAATATTTTGACAAATAATTTTGTGGAATTATTAAAAACAAAAAAATCTAAATAAAATGTACTGATGAATTTTCGGTAACTATTTTAGTAAAACTTAAAAAATTAACTTTTTATTATTACAAATAAATTAAAAATTTAGCGATTTTGGCGAAGCCATGTGACGAAAGAATGAACTACATCACAAAGGACACTCTTTATAAAAAATTTATTTCGTTAAAACAACGCCACATTTTTTTTTTACTTTTTTCGATGGGACAAAGAACTGTGCTTCGTATCCAAAAATTTAGAGCAAACAAATTTTATATACAAGCATAAATAAACGTATGCATTTACATATAGTAGCATGCAGTAACATATATATTTATATAATATTTATATATATATATATATATGTTTTGCAGGATTATATGTATAAAATAACGTATGTATCAATATGTGTTAATATATAATAATATTTTTAAAATGTTTTACAAAAAAAAATTCATGTATAAGCACATCCAATCATGTATAAAAAAATACTATTCTGAATTTTATAGATGATAGTAAATAGTTGATAAATTTGATTAAATTTTAATAAAATTAAATATCAAAATAATCCATATAGTTATTCCAAAACTGAAAAACTATATATAATTCAAAAATCGCAAAATATTTTACGAAAATAGCAAAACCTCCAGCAACAGACATATTACCTATGAACCTGTTCTAGAGATGCTTCTTTTACCACAGGTTACATTGAAAAGCTTCACTGTCCCAGAACCAGGTTCTAGAACCGGTTCTAAAGCAACTTGTTCTAGTTTGGAGGTAAGGAATTTATTGCAAATAGGACATACTCCATATAAAAAGAATCGGTTGTAAAACAGAAATTATAGCCTATTATAATACAGTGTAAGTTGTTTTGCATGCTGTTATTTGTTTAAAACGAAAGTTTGATGTCCTAAAAAGGATTAATAAAATTGAAGTTATTTACAAATTTCAGTCATACATTTTGTGTTTTAAAACCGTTTTATGGAGGTCAAATAAATGTTACTTAATATCTTAATTTAAATATATTTGGATTATTATGTATCTAATTGTATATAATTGTATCAAATATAATATAATTATATAAACTCGGATAGGATTGGATAGTTTTTCATTAAATTGTATATATTTAAATACAATTAGATCCAAAGTGATACAATTTAATAGAATCATTTTTTGGATTATTATGTATCTAATTGTATATAATTGTATCAAATATACTATAATTATATAAACTCGGATAGGATAGTTTTTCATTAAATTGTATCTATTTAAATACAATTAGATCCAAAGTGATACAATTTAATAGAACCATTTTTCGGATCAAATTATATCCTCTTATATTTACGGAAAATATCTCATCATATATAATTGTATATAAACTTTTTTACTCGGGTATGCACAAATATGGATGACCATATATGATCATATAAATAGTATATATGATCATATATAAACTTTTTTAACCAGGTAAACAAATTAAAAATTTTTAGGGATCGTACTGCTTTATGGATCGGATCCAAGGTAGACTTAGTTTTATAAAGAATGCAGCTGAATCCCCGAAAATGCATCATCCAATCCAGAAAAAAACTGGAAAAAGTTCCATATTTTTCAAAAAATCGAAAATTGTTTGGTTTTAACACACTCCCATTATTGTGCAAATAACTTGTATAGTCTGCTGGCCCTATACGTAAGGAATGCTTCTTATATACATCATTGGTTGCACACTTCACAAATAAGATTGTATTGAAAAACAAGTTCGTGTCTTAAGTCTTTTGTTTTATTTAGCAAATGTGTGGTAAAAATTGTCTATAAATGAATATTTATGTCAAATTAATATTTAAACATATAATTAATGATAACTACGTAGAACAACAAAAATAAAAAAAACAACATTTAAATGATTTATTAATTATAATATTCATAAACGTATAGTATACTAAGAACATTAAAAAAACAGATTCTTAAGAGGTAACTTGATTTGTCATTAAAATAACATATTCATATATGGTCAATAATATTTATATTTATATTCATATACAAAAACAAAAAACTCGTAAATCTCAAAATTTCTTTATAGTTGTTCAATTGCTGTGTAGCCATAATGTCTTGCAAAACTTTAAGTAAAATAGTTTTGTATTCATTCATACAACAACAGAAAACATGTGAAACGAAACCTGTATCAGAGGGTGTCTTAATTGATCACTACACTCGAGTGTTTAATTGTGGGAAAATAAGTTGATACACTAGTTTTTCAAAAGCGAAACAATAAAATAATCCACATATCGTCGGCTAGCCTGCAAGAAGTGCTATGTTTTATTTTGAGTTTTTTATTATACCATTGTAACAAGCGCTTTGTGCAATTCGCATATAAAAAGAAAAGTTAAGTTTTTTCTATGAACAAAAAGTGTTATGTGTAACTTATAAAAAAAAAAAACGAATAAACTTAACTTTTTTTCTATGAACAAAAAGTGTTATGTGTACAAACTGGTATGAACATATTTAAAAAAAGGGCTTCTTCAGAGGGTGACATGTGTAGGGTTTTTTTTAAAAACACGCAACTCTTTATAACAGAGATTAAATCAGGATTTCTTTTAATGCGAGGTTTAAGTAAATGAGGTCGTGAATCATTAAGACATATTATGTCAATAAAATATATGAAAAGAATAATCAGTTTTTTCACTCTCCTGAATACCTGCTGGAAAACACATAGCACTACTTGCAGACAAGCCAGCGATATAGTACTGATTAAAATATTTGTTTAATCTGTACCATTGAAGGTGTTATGATAATTTTTATCAATACACAAGTGTTACTATGTGTGATTACATATGAGGGTGTTGTTAACAAAGAAATTTATGCTTAAAGCCCATAAAATTGATATTAATGTGTATTGACTGCTTAGCTTAAATACAACAATTAAATTTTCAACGTATGCAAAAAGACATTAATTTTATTATAGCTATTATATACAAATTGATAATTTTAATAATTCTTATTTATTTTAACGGGATTTTTTTTTCTCAATTATAGGGAATAATAGATTTCTTAAAACTTTAAGTAAATTAATGAAATTCTATTAATTTTTTTTTCATTTACACTAATCGCATAGATCTTGGGTTTAAAATCATACGCAGAAAACATTTGAAATATATCACAACTAATAAAACCAATATCTCTTTTATTACACCGTGCAACAGTAATTTTCACATATGGCAAAATCAATATATAAGTGAAACTAGAGACCATGCCCAGTAAAAAACGCTGCTTACATACAAGCAGGTTTGTAAGGGAGTAAGCCGAAAAGAATCCCTTACAAACCTGCTTAAATATACCATGATTTTTGGAAGCATTAATTTTAGCCAAAATAAGCGCGGATCTCATAAGAAGCAGAGATTTCTTGGGTTTCAGTAAAATCATATTTAATATCTACATTATTTCATGTCTACGATTAAAAGTATTAATATGAATATAAAGTTAGACTTTTAAAAGCTTTCGGATTTGATTTAAAAAATACACATACAATTTACAGAAATGTATGAAATCTTTATTTGAGTCGATAGAACTAAAAAAATCACCCTTTACATAATTTATTTTACATAAAATTCTACAGATACTTGTTTTTTGTTGTTACAATTTTTGACATATAAAGGGTCCGCCATCTAACGTTTTTTTTCAACTAGTGCTTATTTTGTGAATGGTAACACTTAGCTCATGTCTGATTTGACAGATAATTAGTTTTATCCTTCTGCTGAACGAATATGGTTGTGTATACGCTTGAACAACGCTGGGAAATATTGCGACATTACTTTGAAAATCATGGTAATGAGCAAGGAGTGGCCGTTACAGTCAATGGCGATCGTTATCGGGCCACGTTGAACGAATTTTTGTTCACAAAAATTGAAGAGGATTATATTGGCAACATTTGGTTTCAACAGGACGGAGCTACGTGCCACACAGCCGAAGCTACACTCGATGCTTTGCGCCCTGTTTTTGAAGATCGCATTATCAGCCGCAGAGCTGATGTCGTTTGGCCACCTCGGAGTTGCGATTTGACACCGTTGGACTATTATTTGTGGGTGCCGTCAAAGATAAGTGAGAAAATATTCAGTAGTTTTTTTTATAGCATTTTCAAAAAAAAAAAAAGTTATTTGGCGGACCCTTTAATATAATTATTTTATTTTTTTTTCGCTTCACGTGCTAGTTCTGCAGAAACCGTTAAATGACTAATCATTTTTTATTTCATACTCGAAAACACCAAACACAATCGTTAATCACTCGGGAAAATTGGTACAGATCGTTTATAATCCACGATATGAAACGTTCTGCATTACAACCAGCATCCTTATAAGGGATTAGGGTAAGCTGCTTTTAACCTGCATCCTTGCTAGGGAAAACGGTAAGCTAAAAATTTTTGTTTATTTATTTTTATACTAAAATTCTTCGTTTATTTTGCTTCTCAATATCATGTAATAGTAAGCACTTACATCAGCGCTTTTGTTTTATCCTGATTCGATAAACACGAAAATTTTTTACTGGGTATATAGTTAAATTGCGTTTTAGTTTTTTTTGCCATCACGTCAAAATTAATTTTAATCCTTTGACTATCCTTGTACACTACAGTTTACACATTTAAAAAAAAAAATATTAAAAATAAGATGATGAAAGAAAAGTTTATATTTATTTTATATTTTTGTTTAAATATATTTATTAGCATATTGGTCATTGAAAAAAGTCATAGGTGCGATATTTATTAACAAATTCAGATTTTTTTAATAAGCCTTTATTTTCGAAAAAAGTCTCGCGAAATTTGGCACGTAGCTTCATCTAATGACCAGAAAAAAGTCCACCAAATCATTTGTGGTTATTTAAATGTTATACTGGTCAAAATGGGCTGCGATTTTCAGGCCCATCTTTTGGTGGGTAGGCGTGAGAAGAGGAAAATGTGTAAACCCTTTTCTTTCTAATTTAAGAGCCCCAAAAAAGAATCAGAAGTCAAAATAGAAATATATGCACGAACAAAATGTCGGTAATGAAAGTGTCAAAAGAAGTTTAAAATTTTAATTTTTCAAAAAAATATTAAAATCCTTGTGCTCATGATATGACCTAAATATTGGTATCAAATGAAAGGTGAGAAACTAAAATTTAAACAAAAAAATGGATAACAATTTTTCAGAAACAAAAATTGAATTAAAAAAATTTAATCATTTATTCGTGATTTTTCATAAATTTGTACAAAATAAACCGGTTCACAAATGCGGGTGTATTTTAGGGGGTCCGCAAAGAGTACCAACAAAATTAATGTTTAAAACTAATTTGCAAAAACTTTACAATATTTTATACAGTTTTATTAATCATTCAAATATAAAAAAATTTAATTGAATAATGGAACATTTTTTTACTCCATTAGTTAAATAAATTCATTCTAGGCTACAGCCAGAAAATAGTCTCAGTTGTGGCCACCAACTATCTTCATATTAAATACTATTTTTAATGGTACAAGCTTATATTCAGTTGCCTCATTCAATATTATATTTCACTTAAATATTATTATGGTCCACAAAATTTTATTGAAATTAAAAAACTGTTTTTCAAGTATTGAGCCGTGGCTTTCAGACTAATAGTCCTCTGTCCTACTCATTGCACCATAATTACTTTTAAATTATATGCTTTAAACATATTAGTAGTTTTTTTTTGTCTTTTGGGGGATTTGAACTCGGAAACTCAGAGTAATTGGCTGCGGCTCTACCAATTACACCACAAATACTTATACATGTTGAGTGCTAAATTTGAATTTAAATATTTTTTTAGTAAAACAAGCATAGTACGAGGGCGGCTCAATAAGACCATGACTTTTTGAATGAAACACAGTTTTTTTGCAAAAAAAAAAAAATTATTTTTCAACATATTCTCCTTTTAGCTCAATACGCTTAGTCCAACGTTTCTTCAATTTTTTTATCCCTTCCAAAAAATAGGATTTTTCGCGGTAAATAAAATAGACATTTGTTTGATCAACAATTTAATCGTTGGAGCTAAATCTCTTTCCACCGAGCCTTTTCTTAAGGTTTGGAAATAGGAAATAGTCACTGGGGGCTAAATCCGGAGAATATGGCGGATGAGGTACCAATTCGTAGCCCAATTCATGGAATTTTGCCATTGAAACTGCACCCGTGCACTAACTTGATAAAAAAGAACTTTTTTCTTTGCAATTAGGGGGTCGTTTTTTTAAATCCTCGTTAAATCGGTCCGCGTGCATCCCAAAAAACTGTTTCCACACAAACTTACATTGGCCTTCTTCGGAGCCGGTTCAACCCGGAGAAACCCATTGTTTAGATTTCTGCTTGGTCTCCGGATTGTTGTTATGGATCCACGTTTCATCCACAGTTACAGAACGCAGCAAAAACTCATTCGAATTGCGGTTAAACAACTCCAAACAATCATTTTAAGTTGTCACACGATTACGTTTATGGTCAATTGAGAGCAAACGCGGCACCAATCTTGCAGACAGCTTTCTTAAACCGAACTGATCATTTAAAATCGAAACCACACTGCCATATGAAAAGCCTATGGCATCAACAATCTTACGCACGTTTACTCTTACGCACGTTTACCGTCCAGAACGTTCAGAGTCATTTGTACTTGTGCGACCACAACGAAAGTCGGTAAACCACTTTTTTACCATTGAAATCGATGGTGCAGAGGCCCAATATATATATATATCAAGATTTGTTTGATTGACGGTCTTTTTTTCGCAAAAAATAATGTTTAATGAGCACTCGAAATTCACTTTTTTTTATTTTTAAAAAATCAACGAGGTTGTATGTTTTGAACAGCTGTTAAACGCAAAGTAAGTGACGGAACTTGCTCAAAATTTGACAGTAGTCTATTAACAGGTGGTACTTGATGGGAGCGGTGCTGCATTTCGAAAAGTCACGGACTTATTGATCCGCCCTCATATAAAATTCGTTTACCAATACCAATCATTAGTTGCGTCAAGTATAAATGCAATCCACAAATTGGTTGGAGCCCTAACATAATGGCATATTTGGTTGGTGAAACCGTATTTGCGATATAGTACTCATTAAAATATTTGTTTAATCTGTACCATTGAAGGTGTTATGATAATTTTTATACAAGTGTTACTCTGTGTGATTACTTAAGAGGGTGTTGTTAACAAAGAAATTTATGCTTAAAGCCCCTAAAAGTTAAGTTAATGTGTATTGACTGCTTAACTTAAATACAACAATTAAATTTTCATCGTATGCAAAAAGACATTAATTTTATTAAAGCTATTATAGTTATACAAATTGATAATTTCTTATTTATTTTAACGGGAATTTTTTTCAATTATAGAGAATAATAGATTTCTTAAAGTTTTAAGTAAATTAATGAAATTCTATTAATTTTTTTTTTTTTTTTTCATTTATACGCTTAACCTAGATCTTCTGTATTACTTTAAAATAATACGCAGAAATCAATTGAAAAATATCGCAACTATTAAAATTAATATCTCTTTCATTACACCGTGCAACAGCAATGTTCACACATGACAAAATCAATATATAAGTGAAACTAGAGACCATATATACACTTAGAATACTATATAGGTAAAGACAAATGTAGTTAATAACAAATTAAATTTCACTTAAAGAAAGAACAACTCACATTTCAGTAAATTCAACTAACATTGTCATTTGTTTTCTTAATGTTCAAAAAGTGAACCACAATTGTAATAAAAATGAACCACATGTTAGTAAAAAATATACAAACATTTATTTTTTAAATAATAAAAAAACTACTGAAAAATGTAAAGACATAAAACAGTCATTTGATGTGGTTTGTTTTTTTAAATGAACTACAAGGTTGGTAAAAAATTTAATTTGTTCTACAAATGACTGACATTTACATTAAAAATAAAGAAACTGTACTATAACCAAAGCAACTACATATTTTAAAGCCGAAGTTCCCTCAGTGTAGATAAATTGCGTTTTAAGTTTTTCGTCATCAGATTTATTTAATAAGCTTTTATCTCCGAAAATTGGCCGTTTGGTGTATCTCGTAAACTGACAATGATAAAACTCGAAACAACCCACCAGATCATTTTTGGTTATTCGAATGTTTAAGTGTTCAAAATGCGCTGATAAGGTCAAAAACTCGATTTTTGGGCCAATGTTTTGGTGGGTAGGCGTGAGAGGGGGCAAATGTGAAAACCATTTACTTTATAACTTAAGAGCCCCGAGCAAGAATCAGATGTCAATATAGAAATATAGGCACAAACAAAAAGTCGGTAATGAAAGGGTAAAAATACTTTAAAATTTTGATTTTTCCAAAAAATATTAAAATCCTTGTGCTCATGATATGACTTAAATATTTGTATCAAATGAAAGGTGAGCAACTCAGCTTTAAAGAAAAAATTGATAACAATTTTTCAGAATCAAAAATGTAACTAAAAAAATGTAATCGTTCATTCGTGATTTATGATAAATTTGTACAAAATAAAACGTTTCCCAAATGCGGGCGTATTTTAGGGGGTCCGCGAAGAGTTCCGACAAAATTAACGTTTAAAACTAATTTGAAAAACTTCATAATATTTTATACAGTTTTATTAATTATTCAAATATAAAAAATTTTATTGAATAATAGAACATTTTTTTCACTCCATTAGTTAGATAGTCTCAGTTGTGACCACCGAATTGGTTGCCAATCGAATTCTGGCGGTTACGACACCTATATTCATATTAAATTATATTTTTAATCGTAAAAGCTAATGTTTAGTAGTCTCATTCAATATTATATTTAACTTAAATATTACTATGGTCCACAAAATTTTATTGAAATTAAAAAACGTTCTTGATTTTTCAAGTACTGAGCTGTGGCATTCAGATGAATAGTCTTCAGTAATACTCATTGCACCACAATTACTTTTATTTTCTGATTGAACATATTAGGATTTTATTTTAAAAAACCATTTTTAGTTTGCATTTTCCGGGATTTGAACTCGGAGCTCTACCAAGTACACCACAAATACATGTTGAGTGTTAAATTTGAATTTCAATATTTTTTTAAGAAAACTAGCATAGTATAAAATTCGTTTACCAATACCAATAATTAGTTGCACCTAGTAAAGGGTCCGCCAAATAACTTTTTTTTTTTTTGAACTCCTGATCCAATTGGACTTTGTATGGCGTCATACCAAGGTCTTTATGCAAAATTCGTCTCAATGATGTCTCCGAAATGTTCAATTGTTGAGAACGACGGTGAATTGATGTTGATGGCGCTTCACGCACACTTTCTGCCACAGCAGCAATATTCTCGGGTGTACGCACTGTTTTTGGCTTTTCACGCTTTGGTTTATTGATGAGAATGCCAGTTTCTTTCACTTTTTTCACAAGATAACGAACATACGGACCACATTCGTTCAGCGGAAGGATAAAACTAATTATCTGTCAAATCAGTCATGAGCTAAGTGTTACCATTCACGAAATAAGCACTAGTTGAAAAAAAAAGTTAGATGGCGGACCCTTTATCAATACAATGCACAATTCGGTTGGAGCTACTGAAACCCTAATGTAATTTTTGGTTGGTAAAGCCGTATTTGCAGTTACCTCATTTGATTATCGACAATTTTTTAAAAAATTTGATCGATGATACAAATTTTCTTGTATTATTACAATTATTAACCGAATTTTATTTGAAAAGTTGATTGGAAATACCAATAGGATTGTTTTTTAGTTAAATTACGTCTTTTTAATTGCCAGTACAGTATTTTTGCTTTATTAATCCATTATTGGTAATTTCTAATGATATAACGTCCTCTCAAATCAATTTAATGATTTTGACCAAATTCCAACCAATCTTTTTTCTGGGTGTAAAATTGCCTGTGACTTACAATACGTCATTTTAATAATTGTACACCACATTTGAGAGTGCCGCTCAATGATTGTTTTTTTATAATTGATTATATTAAAAATATTCATAAAAAAAGTCTGTGACTCTAGTTATGACAGTGTTCCTCATGTGTTTGATGTTGCAAGAGTCACAGAAAATTGTATTTATTTGAATTTGGCATGACAGATAAAATTCGAATTCTGATGTTGTTTTGTATTGTGACTTTCAGACTTTAAAATAGTCTTAGGACAGTCACAGCCAGACACAGTCTAAAAACGTATTTCTAAAAAATAAAATTTTTCTAAAAAAGTAGTTCTTTAAAAAGAGTTTTTTAATTCAAAAACTTCTAAAAACAATTCTATCACTCAAATATTAAAGCTTTTCTGAAATTTTTTTAATTGCTCAAAACGTATACAAATTTTTCTAACATTTTTCATTTTTTGATGATTCTTTTTAGACGGCTGGTGCAGTAAAGTCATTTAAGACGAACGCGGTTACGGCAAACCTCGGTTTGAAAGTCCCAAAGAATTGGTAACAACTTTTAAATAATATCTGTTAATACGAACTTGCTTAAGATGAACACTCGGATAAGATGAACTGTATTTAACAGTGCCACAAAATAATTTTTTTATAAAATTTTGGATTTTAAATACAAAATTCCTAAAACTTTGCAAATTTTGTTCCCAAAAGAATTAAAAAATTTCTATTTATGAAATCAAATTAAAGGATTTCACAATATTTAAAAATGTTTCCAAATTTTTTTAATATTTGTGTAAAGAAATAAAAAACAAATAAAGAAATAAAAAACGAATGTTACGAAAATATATTCCCCAGTTGATTCTTGTTGATTTAGTTGCAAAATAAAAGTTTAACATTTTCCGATTCAGTTGAAACTTGTCACATAATATTTAAATTCGATTCTATGAAGATGTGAAAAATTTGGAGTAAATCGGTTATTATTTAGACCTAGTTTACTTTGCAAAATTGAACCTACGTAACTCGTACAGATAATACAAATGTGTTAATTGCTCCGATTCCACTCGTTACCCGTTTCATTCCATATTGTTCCGTTTTGGAACAATATTCCATTTTATTTGTATTTTCACGTACGTATATGGGTAAACAAATAAATAAGACACCCTGTTGTTGTTTTATAAAAAAAATAATCACTCGGGATCGCTCCCGGACCTAGCATATTGTAATTGCTAATCCAAAGGAGCAAAAGTTTTGTCCTTTTTGCCCTATTTCGCTTTGTTTTCGAGATACTCACTATTATGTAAATTGGTCAGTATCTCCAAAACTATTACAAATTTGACTTATGAAACACACCCCGATACTACAACTGGTGTTGGTTTCTGAGGGATCCCAAAGTATTTAATTTGTTTACCAATATGTGTGATAATGCACATTACTTGTTCTATTCCATTTCGTTCTCTGTGTTTAGTGTTCCAATTCCATTTCGTTCTACTTTACTTGGTTACAAAGCACGTTGAAAATAAATATCTAAACGTATTTAAATCCTCAAATCTTTATCATTAATTAAAAAAATTGTAATGAAAATAATTTCATTACCATTGATATCAATGTAATGTTAATGAAATCATCATTTCATTAGTGTACTTAATTCATTAGTCCCATGTATGCGTTTTGAGAAAGTTGCCGAAAATGCAATTTTGGTACTTTTGAATGCTTTTTATTATACGATTGACGCTTTCAAATGATTCAAAATATAGATAAAGATTTAGAATACACTTTACTCTTGAAGATACCGCAATAATATTTTCTGAAACTGATTGTTAAAATAGCGTAAAGATATTAATCAAGTGACATCTAAAAAATATGATATTTGAGAAAAAGAATTATTTTTTCGTACAATTTTAAAGATAGCTTTGAAATGGAATTAAAACAAAGTTGGTAGAATAATGTTAACGTTTTTTCGCCTACTTTAACAAAAGGAAAGTTCAAAGTTTATATCGTGACACCAAAAAGAAATTTAAGCTGGTCGGGTGCATGGTCTAGACTACTTTTAAAAATGCTATATTTAGTTATTTAGTGATAGAGCACTTTTCAAATGCAGTTTTTCCCTATAATAATACAAAAATTTTAAAAGTTGATTAACTCATTATAGAGAAACAAATTTAAATATATCTACAATAGGAATAGAAATGCTTAAGCTGTTCGGATGTGGTGAGTACACAACTTCAAAAATGGTTAAAAACGCTTTTTTTTCCAAAAATTGTAATGTGATGGGAAAATTTGGAAAACAGATTTGTTCAAACCGACTTTTTCTCATTTTGTGATAGTGTGTAATGTTTCTGCTGAAAAAAGCATTTTGAGATGAATAAGAACTTCTGTGATGAAAAACTATTTCTATGATGAAAAACTACTTAGGTGTTGAAAATAAAATATTATTCACCTCTAGCGTTTGTTAAAAATATTTTGTTCACCAGACGCCTAGAGATTTTTTTTTTCGAAATACGCCAATTTCCTAGCAACATTTAGAGGTACCTTCACATTTTGACTCATAATTTTTCAGCCGCTGAGCCGATTTTGCTCATTTTGCTTAGCACTAAAATGCTCGGCGAGATGTCCATTAATCTGAGTAAAACTGAGAAATACCACTTGCACGTACGTGACGAATTTAAAATCATCAAGGACATTGAAGGATTCAATTTTTTAGAGGACATTTGTAAAATTCTTAATATTGAATCATTTGATAATAGCATTTGATAACCATATTGACATTCTAGAATGAGTTTTAATATTTTTATGAAAAATTTGAAATTTAAATACCTTTTGAAATGAATTTTTACGTGATAGCGAAAAACTGAACGCGCAGTTTAACTACACAGGAAAAAATTACACATTCCAAAAAGAAGGTGATGCCCACACTTGCTTACATATCTCATTGCCAAATTTAGTAACTGCAATACCAAACTCATTCCAACGATAGAGTCAAAAAAGCAAGTAGTATTGTAATCAATTCTTTAAATTCAAACTAGAAAGCATGAAATCAATAACAAAGTAATTATTTACTTAAAAGAAAATAACAATGTTATTAACTTATATGTTTAACTTTTTGTAATCAAGATTAATCATATACTTTTTCTTAATAAAAGGACGTTTTTGGAAGTAGTTGCTAATTTAAAAAAAAAAGTTATACAATTTTAAAGAATTTATCTCATATATTTTTTCAAACAAATTTTTATTTGCAGGAAAATAATACTAAAAACAGAAATTGCATGTTGCCTCAATTTTGTTAAACTGTGGTTAGGTATAAATTAGGGAAGCGCACGTGAGCAGAAAATTGTGACTGGAAGTTGAAATTACTGACGTTACCGTGAGTGAGTGTAAAAAAAATTTTCGAGGGTGATTGTGCGTGAGTCATATTTTTGTTTTTCAATTTTGAATCGTTCTTTTTTTTTGAAAAATTTATATTTTCGTGGTTTATAGCTCCAAAATTATGACAAACCCATGTTATAATAACACTTCGATGTTTCACTTTTTAGGATCTTATTTCCGTATGAGTTTTGATCGTTATATTTGAGAATCACGTGTGAGTAAAAGTTGAACTTACTTATGGAACTATTTCTTTTTTTAAATGTAAGTACTTCTTATTTTTTCTAGGGTACTATTTATTTTTTTTTTGTGTAAGTACTTCGTAGTTCTACAATGGAGCTATTTCTTTATTAAAAAATGTATGTAGTTCTTAAAAATATAAAGTAAATAGTTCTTCGGTAAAAAAAATAATCAATTCTAAAGAATCAATTATTTTAGTCTCACGCCCTGTTAAAAGAATCGAGTAGGTAATCTAGTAAGGAATGCGTTCTGCCCAAAATGCATGATTACAAACCCGCTTACCTTTTTGGAAATTTTTTGCTGGGTATATAAAGTCTCTAGTTTCTCACATACATTGGCTTTTCCATGTATGAGAAAATAAATTAAATTTGTTGCAGGGTGTTTTTTAAGCACTGGTTAACAAATTGTTTTAATTTTAATAGCATCAGACTTATCTAAACACCAGCAATATAAAATAAGATTGCTAATGTCTACTTTTATTTATTTAATTGAAATTTAAAACCACAATTGACACTGGAAATATTAACATTATATTAATATGTATGTATTGTCACAATACTATGAACTTGTGCCTGTATAGTGCCACTTGTTTTGTGGCATGGACATCATCTATTTGTTAATCCAATTTATTGTCACTGTCATTGCTAATGTTAAAGATGTCTTCTTGTTATATTTAAATAATTTTAATATACACTCGGGGAACTTCTGCAGTAAATATTGGTGGCTGTTTCAATAATAATTAGTGTGATCGAAAAATTCCGTAAAAACATTATCTATTTAAACTTTTTTATGTTTAAAAATTAAATGTTTTTTCGTAGGACTAAGTGCACAAAATATTAGTGTAATAGGTTTATTAGTTTGTTTACAATTGGACTTTGAACACAAAGTGAGGACAAAAAAGTTAAATTAAAAAAAAAAAAATCTTCAATTTCTCACAAATAAAAAATGTATTAATTCTCCAGTACTCAGAACAATCTAATGATATTAAGATGCTTTATAATTTATTGATTAAAGATTCACAAGAAGTTCCCACACTCAAAGAAAAAGCTTTATCGTATTTATGAAAAACTTCATAAATATGAAGAAAAACTTCATTGGTTTTCGTCCAATGTAACACTTTGTAAATATGAAGAAGTTGTGCCATAAAAGAGCAAATTGATGACAGACTTATTCATATTTATGAAATGTTTCATAAACATATTTATTAAATGTTTCATAAATATGATGATGAAGTTGCATAACTTTTTATAAAGTGCTTAATAAGTATTATGAAATATTTCATAAATAGGATGATGCTGCTTCATAATCTTTTATGAAATGTTTCATAAATATTTTTATACATCAATTAAAGTTAACACATCAATTCAAGTTTTATTTATAAAAATTGATTGATTAACTACATCAAAAGTTATATTGATTTATTCGTGCTCTAGTTTGACTGATCTCACTCCTTAGTAGAGTGCTTCAGAAGCACCCCCCGAAAAAAAAGATTTAAATGTTTTATGATGATTCCCAAAATATTTTTAAAAACTTCAAAAAACACAATTTTTTTTTAATTAAAAATTAGTTACTGCATCTTTTGCAAAAAATTTGGACAAATATAAGAAACACAAATAAATTCTATAAAAACCAGCCTCTCAGCTAGCGATAATAAGATTTTTGTGCCAATTTGTTCATATTTTTTAATGCGATTTTTATAAAAAAAAATTAAACAGCGCTCCCATTTTGCATCCGTTTTTGTTTTAATACATCGTTGAAGAGGCTTCGAAACTATTTAACACTTACTTGTACTGTGGTACTTATTTGTATCATACACTATGTTCCATATTAAAAAAAAAAATATATTAAATTTTTTTATATTTTTAAATATTTAACGGTTCTCAATACTAAATACTAAACTCATAATGCAGGGGAGAGGAGACCGTTGAACCTCCTTCTTTTTCATTCTTCCCGTAGGAATATACGATAATACCAAAGCGAATATCTATATCTATATCTATATAATATAAACACAGTACTTCAAATTCCTAGCTTTAGTGGATTGTCCAAGCCGTTCATAGGTAAACCTTTCCCCTTCAGGGCGCTCCTCGTAGAAAATTTTAAAATTCCGTCCAATTCGACATCCACTTGATGGGATTTTTTAGGAACACACGGTATTAGGAACACATATACCAAATCAAGTTCCTGGTTGTAGCGGTTTGGCCCGTCAGACAAGTGGATAACAAGTGGACAAATTTTATTTAAACTTTGTGGTCTTTTTCTGAGGGGTTCTTGATAAACCTTTTTGTTCGATTAGAGATTTTTAAGTGCACAATATATCTTTCAATGTACATTATTTCTGCTTAATAGCACTTCTTATTACTTTCGTAAATTGAATTTCTATTAAAATTACCATTTATTACATTCATTTTAGAAAACAATATAATGCAGTTTTAAAATATATTTAAACAACTTTTTAAATGACAATAATTTAACAAGCTATTAGTGCTATATTTTTCTTGTCTTGTGCAACTAACCAAAGACTAACACGTGCTGTAAATACGGACACAATCATTGCCAATATTTATGTAAAACAACAAAAGACAATCAAAAAAGTAGGCTTAACCAGGAGAACAAAATATTTCTACTCTTTGTCTTCCCGAACAAAATAATTTATACATGGTCTTATAATTTGTCATCTTAAAATATATTACAATATAATAAATGATTATTTATGAAGTATCTACGCACTATGGCTCAAGAATTAAATTCGTTGGCCAAAACCACCATTTTTTGTTGTCACCGATTTACAAAGCTTTAACGCCATTTAATAGTAATTATATCAAAATTAAGGTAGCCAAAAATGAGGTTAAAAAATTCTTAATTATGGGCGTGACATCCTGGCTACGAATTCTGTAGGACGATCGACGATAATCGTCCACCTTTCGAAGTTAAATTACCATAATATTATCCATACAAATTTTAAATAATGTTAACGATTTTGGTAACGATTTTGGTAAAAAACAACAATTTTAAATCGTTTAGTTTAATTTTAAATCGTTTAACGAAACGATATCGCTTTTCTTAGAGAATCTGTCCTCTGTTAAATACAACAGTTTTTTATGTTTCAGAAAAAGACAATTTTTTAAAAATTTATTACCGAAATGAATCGCAATTTCTCGAAAACTATTATCGATAATGGAATGCTCTGTTATTTGTACACTCAAAAAAAAAGTTTGTAAAGTCAGCAAAAAATTTTGTTGAGTCAGCAAAATTTTAGTCAGGAGGATGCTTGCAAAAAAGTTGCTAATGTCAGCAAAATCTTTTGCTGAAAATCAGCGAGCTGATTTTTAGCAACAAAATTTGTAGATTCAGCAAAAGTTTTGCTAACACTTAGTAGATTAGAAATACAAAAGCCTTGCTAAAAATTAATAAATTTTTTGCTGAATTTTAGTAGACTGAAAAAAACGCAAAAAATTTGTAGAAAAATTGTAATTTAGTTAATTTATTTGCTGAAAATCATAAAATATATTTTTGTGATTCTTTTAAAAATAATTTACTATAATAACGAAATATAAAAATTTTCATTTTCCCACATTGACACATCGCAACTGCCGAATATAATTATAGAAACGAAAAAATAAACAAAAACAAACGAAACGAAAAAAACAACCCTTTTTGCAATAAGAAAAAGGAACCATAAAAATCTACCTATGATGTGTGTCTTTGTCTTTCACTTTACTCTGTCTACATTTCTGTATATGTTTGTTTGCAATTTGACCACACATATAAACATTTAGTTTAAATAAATAAATATTTTATTTTGTCTTTTATTTAATTAATAGACAATTATTTTCACAAGCCGGCGACAATGCAAAATTTAAGTTATTTTAATCCTCAATTTTGTTTTATGTATGAAAAAGAGATACAAAAACTTCCATGGTTGATTTTTTTATATGTCTTATTAGAGTTGTACTTTTTAGTATCATTTTCCTCTTCTCTACTACATCTTGACATGATGCGACATCTACTTCATTCTGCGTATATCTTTCAATCTGGTTGTCGTCCACACTATTAATGTGCTTATCAGCACAATTTTTTTTTAGCAAAATTAATTAGTAAAACATTAGTATATTAGTAAAGCATTAGTATAAAACAGTTAAGTGCTGAATAAGTATAACAAAAATTTTAGCTGAAAACACGATTTTAGCAAAAAATTTTGCTAAAAAATAGTATACCGGATTTACAAGACGTTTTACTAACTTTTCTTCTAACTTATTTTTTTGGGTGTAGGTTCATATTGTTGTAGTCTTTAAATAATTGTATGTGGTCACAGGGGTATAAGAAATATCCTGTAACTGCATATATCTTTGTCAAATTTGAACTTTAGTGAAATAGAACTTCTAAATCCCAAAAGATGGCAAGACCATTTTACCACCCAAAGAAAGGTCGAAGTGTCCTCTTCAACTACTTTTATAACCACCTGGATCCGGCCGTAGTACACTTTTTTTCATTTTAACTCCAAACAATTATTAATTTAATGATGCTTATTCACAAGCAGCCCTGTAAGTATGCAATTGTGTGTTAAATTTGTGCTTTAGATATTTTATACCATATAGTTAACAGGATTTTTAATTTCTCTGCGTAAAACCGGTAAAGGAAGTAGAAATAAATCTGTAAAATTAGCTAAAAATCTACTAAAAATCAGTTAAAACTTACGTTACAGAAAAACTGTTAAATTAGTAGATTTTTTTTCTAAATATTAGTTAGATAAGTATAGAAAAAATAAATCTGTTGACTTTACAAATATTTAGTTATATTTGAGTTAAATATTAGTCAATTAAGAGTAACAAAATAATATGCTAAAAGCAGTAAAAACATTTACTAAATATTAGTAGACAAAAAAATCAAAAAAAAAATTTTAAATATTCTAAGTTTTTCTTTTAGTTTTTTAAATGAGAATAAAAATTTGCCAGTCTGAAAAAGCAATCTACAATTTTTTAGCTAAAATTTCTGTCGATTTTGTCAAAATAAACTGTAATTTGCATTCTACTAAATTTGATTTAAATACAGCAAACATTTTTGTTGATATTAGAGTTTTTGTTTGTTATTTTTAAATATTCTACAAATATTTAGTAAAAGATTTTGCTATTTTTAGCAGAGCAAATTGCTATTTTCAATTAACTATAATGTTGTAAAGTTAACAGTTTTTTTTTGCTGTTCTTGTTTTAATAATATTTACCACAAAAATCTGCTAATTTTAGAAGTTTTTTCTGCAATGTCACTTTTAACAAATTTGAAGTAGTTTTTCTACTATTACAGGTTTATTTCTATGAGTGTATTGATCATTGCTTTCAAAATGCATTGCATTGAAACATAAAATAATGCATATATTATTACCAGTTTATTTTTCCATTATCTCTGATTTTTGGTACGGGCTACAATCAAAAACTTGTGCACCGATTTTGATAAAAATTTACATAAGTTTTATATGGGTTGTGAGGAGTGCTTCTGTATATTTTGGACTTTTTCCGTTAGATGACGCAATATTTTATTGCTTACACTTGCCTTCCCTTGCACACATTCCTACAAAATTTGGCAAACAATTGTACAACTGCATATATTTTTAAGCAATGTGTAAAATAGTAACGGGATATGAGCAGGGGAAGTGCCGCTACCCGTAAAAACCTTTAAAATGCTTATCCTCCACAGGAGTATTAATACACCCTGATAATACATACTTGCTATGTGAGGAAAGATCCCAAGGACTCCATGTTTTACAAAGCAGTCACAAGGTGATTTATTTATTTTTTACTTTTAAGCCAATATTTTGCCAGTATTATTTTTTCTTTTTTTTTTTATAATAAATACAGAATTTATTCTCTCCAATTTACATAACCCAAGCCCTTAGGGCCGTATATGATTATTAAAAGCTACTTTATAACAAAAGCTAATTAATAATATTTTCTATATAAAAAATAAATAACTTAAAACTATCATAAATAATAAAAAAAAACTTTTTTTTTTTAATTAAAAAATTACATCTTAATAAAAAAAAAAAAAGTTGAAAGAGATAAAAAATAATGCGAATACAAAAAATTACAAATTATGAACAGCCATATAATCCTACAGCTTTTGCCTAAAGACCTGTGGTGAAAAACTAAAACTTCTCAGGTGTATAGGTAAATCATTCCATATTCTCGAAAGCCTAATCTGAAATGTTCGCTCAAACATAGTCGAGTGATGTATTGGATATACCAATTGTGGGTTTCTTTCCGAATGGGATAAAATATAATTCTTTACTATATAGTCTGGAAAGCCATTTGGCATCGCCTTGTAGAAGAATATCAACAACCTCATACCTACATAATTACTAAAAGAGCACCCAAGAAATTGGATCACATACGGGGTGACATAAGACCGAAGTCTTAGGCAATACACATATCTAACCGTTCGATTGAAAATCCTAGTAAACCTACTAAATTCACCATCTGTGATACCAGAAAATACCTCAACGCATTACAATATATGAGGCATTAACAAGGCATTAGCAACACGCATTCTAATTGAAAGAGGCAGATATATATCAAGAGAGTATAATCTTCCCAACAAGAATGGTATTCTCGAAGAAACGCTATTAATATGCGATGAGAAACTCAACTCAATTAAAATCAATTAAAACTCCAAGACACTTCATCTTGTCTACAAAATCAACTCTCATACCATTGAGAGTAACGTTTATCGTATCATCAACGACACCGAAACCCATTAACTTTGTCTTTCTTGGATTTACAGCAAAACCATTGTCTGAAGACCAAAATAAGACTTCATGCATGATAAAATTCACAACTTCCTCCAAGACATCTACAAACTGTGCATCTGAATAGCAAAGAAACTGAACGTCATCCGCATATAAGAGTGACAGGATATACCATTCCCTATTGCAAGCAGATCATTTAAGTAAATGATGGACAGTAGTATACCAATAACAGATCCCTGCGGGACACCACTTGCTATTGGTTTTGTCACAGAAGAAGATTCACCAATTGATACATATTGACTTCTATCAGAAAGGTAACCGGTTATAAGTTTACAAGCTTGTGAGGAAAAATTAAACAAGTTGTACAACTTGTCTATAAGCTTCGAGTGTATCACTCGGTCAAAAGCTTTTGACAAATCCAATGAAAGAAGAACTACATTTTTTCCATTATCCAAAAATGTTCTAAAAGAATCTGTTAGACCAAGAAGAAGGGCATCAGTACAATACCCACGCCGAACTGACTGTGAATTGTGGATTAAGGAATTTTCATCAAGGTGTTGAATCATTTGTTCCTTAATAATATGTTCGACTAATTTTGAGAGAACCGGAAGAACTGATATCGGACGCAGATTATCCAAAGAATCAGAAGGACCATCCTCTTTTTTGTGTACTACTCTGGCTCTCTTCCACTCGTCAGGAAAGCCTGAAGTAGTAATAACGGAAGAATATAGGAGGAAAGAAATGGAAAAGTTAATTTAATAAATTTTTAAGGCAAAAAATAATGACCTGCATCATTAGATTTAATTATTTTCAATGCTGTGTATAATTCCCCCTGGTCTACACAATGAAATGAAAAACCATCATCAAAAGTACCATCTGAAAAGTCCAAAGAATTGGGAACATCATTTATCCGACATGAAACAAAATTGCCATTTCCCCACATTTACCTAGGATTAAGATCGCGAAACATTTTGTAAAAGAAGTAGTGGCAAACCCCGTATTTGTTTGAATTTTTGTACAAACTTGGGCTCAAAATTTTGATAATGCTGAGCATATTTTTGGAAAAATTATATAAAATTAGTATAGACTAATTTTGGTCAACTACATCAAAACTAGATTTTTCTCAAATTTGTACTTAAAACATTTTTTAACGACCTCTTTTAACATAATTTATGTATGTGCTCGATTTATTGAAGCCACGAGAATCAACGTGCAGTGAGAGATTAGTTCGCTCAGCGAAGTTCTTGTGAACAAAAATGGAGTGGGACCCTTGGTGCGCATCGATGAAATAATGCGCAAGGAACAATATTTGTCCATCCTGCAACAAAATCTTCCTGATGTAGTGGAAAAAATGGGTCTTGCTGCTCAAAAAGTAATTTTTCAGCAAGACAATGACCCCAAACATACCGCACATGTAGTGAAAGAAAAAATTTGGTGTGATGACGTGGCCTCCACAATGTCCGGATATGAATCCGATGGAGAATTTGTGGAGTCACGTCAAATCGCAGCTTGCAAAATATGCCAGTCCTCCAAAAGGCGTGACCGAGTTGTGGTAGCGGACGAAGGAAGTGTGGGAGGCGATTCCTCCAGAATTTGTGCATAGGTACACACAAAGTCTACCTAGTAGCATCCAGGAGCTTAAGAAGGCAAATGGTTACTGGACCAGTCATTAAAAATATATTATTGTTTTAAAAATGTAAAAATAAACAGTGAGTGCAAAACTGTATCACTTTGATTTATTTACATTATGCCTTCGTGTATTTGTTGTTATGATCAGATCTTAATAAAACCTTTTTGAAAGAGAGAAGATACTTGTACAAACGTAATATGAAAATTTGATTGCATATGAGTAAAATTTATAGAAATTATGGGTTGTTAAAGTGATAGTTGTTGGTTTGTGATACACTTATGCTCCTCAGTGTATTTAAAAAATTTGAAACAACACAAAGTTATATGCAATTATATACAAACATATACATATACTTATGCTTCAACATAACTGATTATATGAATATATAAATATTTATATTGAAACGTTTAATTGTATAAAATTATATCTGATTATATATAAACTTTTTTACTTATGTTAGATATTATTGGATGCCCCAATATTGATATCAATTTTGATATAACTTAATCCATTAATAGATTTGAGGGATCTAGTCGTATATTAATGGATACCCCAATTACGAGATAAACTTGGATATGAATAAATGTCGATCTATATCAAATGCGGCTCAAGTATGGGGTTTTGAACACTTCGATGATATTGATAAGCTTCAACGGTACTTTCTAAAAAAGATATTAAAAGTACCTGATGATACACCAAATTATGCAATAATGCTAGAAACAGGAGCAGAAGATAATCATCTATATAAAATGGGTTTGCACTTACAATATATTTCAAAAACCTTGTTTCAATATGAAGACAATAGGCTACCCCATATTCTTTCTAAAATAATAATACGTCGCGATCTTTTTTGGGTTAAAACAATAAAACAACTGGCCATCAATTTTAACCTACAGTTTCCAGAGGTAGAGTGTTTAGAAGTTGAATGGGGTCTGTTTAGTACGAATCTTCTAACAAAATTAAAAGAATACAACCATCAAGAGAGACTTCAGAAAAAATCAGAAAGCGAGCTAAGAATGTATAAATATTTGAATCCAGAACAAGGTCGGCAATACTTGGCAAATAATCGCTATAATGACAAAATAACCTGGATATTTAAATCAAGAACCGGAATGATAAGGTTTAATGGTAATAAATACGGCGCTGATGAAGAATCGAAACGTTGCAACTTATGTAATCTACGCGAACATGAAACTTTTCAACATTTTATGGGGATTTGTCCAGTTTTAAAAGAATTCAGAGTAATAAACTTTCAGAAACCGATTCTTAGCGAAGTGGAGATGCGCAAAATACTAGATGGTCGTGAAGAAAACGATTGGGTAAACCTTACAAATTACTTAAAAAGTAGCACAACATATAGAATCCTTTTAGTATCAGAGTTTAATTAAATGCCGAAACAAGATAACTGCAATTTTTGACAGACGTTTTTAATAAACATTGTCTTAACATTTTTTTCTTTAATACATGATTATGAATCTTAATATTGTGAAAATCAATGAATTGTAAACAATTTTAATTATGTAAATAAAGAATTATATTATTATATTATTATTATATCAAATGAGAGCTGATTTTTTTTTGATCGGGTTCTTATAAAAAGAATTTTTTAACATCAATGAATCTTATGCAAATTTTTAAAATAGAAAATTGATAAGACAGGAAACTGTTGTGGATACCAGTATAAGGCAACAACAAGACTGCAATAAGATTGAAATTAAAGAGCGTGGTTTAGAGAAGGAAATTTAAAAAACTTCTTTGAAAAGTAGTCTAAAAATAAGGAGTCCCTAACTGGCTTATAAAAATATTTTTAAGAAAAAGTGTGAATACGTAAAATTTTACCTTATTTTAAACCGACCACTCTGACCAAAAGGTGTTGTTTTTTGATGTTTTTTTGTTAAAAAAATAGTTGTTATAAAGTGTGACCATTTGAAAATTTCCTAAGCAATAGCAATCTCAAAAAAAGAAACTAGTAACAGGAGCAACATATTTTTGTAGTTACGACTATACGATTTGTACAGGCCACATTATCGTACAACAACATCGTCGTCATCATCAACATGTTCATCTGATTACTTACACGTATTTCTTTTTTATCCTTTTTCTGAATGTTTCGCTTATAAACCCAGTTAGTTCAGTGGGGCTGTATGTCGTTTGTTGTCAACATCTTTACGTTAGATAAAAATTTGCATACAACAACATTAAAAAAAATTGTTCATTGTGGTTGCTACAAGTTTACACATTATTTTTGTCTGTATATGTAAGCGAAACCAACTGATACTTGAACAACCTTGTCTTGCCAAAAGCTATGGCGGTCAAATTACAATGCAAACACTATGTTAAAAAAGAATTGCAAATTTAAAGGCAAGTGTAAGTGTATGCTATTCTATTTAGAATATTTTACCAGTAACTCGTTTTAATTCATTCGGATGATAAGCGTTAATTCGCATTTTAACTGTAACTGTAGTTGCTTTTCTATGTATAAATGTAAAGTTACTATTTCTGACAGTCATTTAAAAAATAACTAACGAAAAATACTAAATTGCTGAACCATTTATTTTGGGTAGTTGTTTGTTTTTATCACAAATAACTGTAAAAAATTAATGACTTCTGCGGTAACGTGAATTGTAACTATTTTGTTTTTTTTCCAATGTTTCGCAAATAAAAAAAATTTTCAATAAAAAAAAATCCTAATAATCAACAAAATTTGTCATTGTAAGTCATTTCTATAGTTTGAGTATTTAAAACAAACCCTTAGTTTTTTTTTAATAAAATATAAGAATTTGAGACGTTTTCTAAAAAAAAAATTATTTTTATATAGGATAAAACGAGTTTCTTCTATAGTATAAAATTTTGCGGAAAACTTTACAAAGTAATACAAATTGTTTTTTATAAATTATTTGAATAATTATGCTTCCTTAAAAAACCAATAAAATTTTAATATAAATGTTATAGGTTTTTCGCATAATAAAACCAAATTTGAAAAATAACTATGAATTTATAAACTTTGAACTAGGGTAATTATTTGCTTTAATGTACTCAAACAAGTTTTACAGTTACTACGTGGCGGTTGTTTGTGTAGTAATCAGTAATAGTTGTTTTCAATTGCAATTACAGCTGTTTTCCTAGTTGTTTAAAAACCAACTGAAGAAAATTACTGTATTTTGCATCAATTGCTTCATGCAGTTACTTTAGTATTTTAACCCTAGAAAGTCATTCTTATTTTTGTTGTGTAAAGATCATACGTCTTGCGTAGTCGATTCAACGAAGAATGACCTTACAGTGTTAACAAACAAAGCTGTAATTTTGCAGTGAAAAGTTAATTTTGTAAGTTATTTTAAAATTGGAGATTATTTCGAGTTTTGTTCGCAAAGCATGTGCTTTGCCAGTACCACAAGCAAAATTCTTTGCCAATATTGTTTTTATCATTACTACAACCAATTATAAGTATTTTTTTAATATTTTATTTTATTATATTTCACATATTTAAATATGATGTAAGACCTATTTTTTTTTAAAAAAAGAACAGTTATTTTTGGTCTCTGAGTAAAAGTTATATAATATTTCTTGTTTCTACCATATATGTTTATATATAATTATCAAAGAAGACAAATTATCTTTTTTACTTTTTTATGTTTTTTTTTGCTTCATTTGAATTTTCCGATTTTGAGCATAAAAATAGCTTTTTCTTAAGATTTTTGGGCTTTTCTTTGTTTTTTTTTTAAGATTTTCGACTTAAAGTTCTTTTTATACTCATGAAATATTACTTCTTCTATTAACTTTGAACTTTTGCTTTTAAGTTAAGCTTTCCTTTTTTTAAGTCTTTTTTACTTTTACTTATTTTACAACATATTTTTTTTTGCTTTAAATACATTAAATTTAGCTTTTTTGTCTTTTCTACTAATTAATATATAATAAAGTAATAGATTTGTTGTTAATTTTTTCCATATATGTTTATACATAAAAGTGATAGAATTTGTCTTTTTATTTTGAACACATATACTATATTATTATATATAAAATTTGTTTGATACTTATAAATATTTATATGTTTATATACTTATATATATATGTATGCGTAGCGCATACTTTAGAGACATGGTCAAAATTGTACCCGAAATATGCGGTGTATCGAAAAAACTGTCCTCATCTAATACGCTAGATGTATGAAAAGGCGCGAAAACTTTGGGGACAGTCCCCAAAGTAAGCAAATGTCCCTAAACTATGCGGGGGAATGAATAAATGTCTCTAGAGTATGCGCTGTGCATACATATATTTATATATGGAAGTATATATGATCTTATATTTAGCTACATCAAGTTAATATGATGAGATACGAAAGATCAATAATATACCATGAGATATAACGTTATATGATGTTATATAGCGCAGTATTTAAAATTTTCGTAAAACTTAATATGAGATGTAAATATATATCGTTACATACGGCCACATATGTAATTCTATATATAATTATATCCAGCCATAGATGACAATATATAAACGGGCAATTAAAATTGGCTTTCGAGTTTTTTGATGATACGTTATTTTGCATTATATGTGCCAATATATTTGTATACAATTGTATCTAGTTATATATAATTCGATACATTTGGATGAGGACAAAATTCGGATACATTTCTATAAAACTATATCTAATTTCATCAAACTAGATCTAATTGTATCAAATTATATCAATTGTATCATATCAAATCTAATATGATACAATTAGATGTTCTCATTTTTCGTAATACGAAAATTCACAAAATATTTTTTGTACATGGGATATTAAAGTTATCAGAAACATTAAATTTTTAAATTTTTTATAACCTCGATTTCTTAAAATAAAAAAAAATTAATTGGTATTATTATAAATTTGTAAATAAAATATAAAAAAGGCGTTCTCCCTTTAAATTAGTGGCTTAATGGAACCTTATATTCAAAAATATTAATTTATATGAAGAAGAATATATATTTTTTTTTTATTTATTAATTAATCATCATATAATTACAAATTATATACTATTACCCTAACCGAGCACTAGCTACTATGGCCTTCGGCGCGTTGTAGCGAAAACAGACCAGTGCCTCTGGTGGAAATCGAACCCACGACCCCCGCACTGATACTATTTTCTTTTCAGTATTTAAAAACCGACCCACCCATCGGTACTGATTTAATTTTTTCTAGATTTTTATTTGTATTGTGAATTTTAATAAAATATAAATAAATACCATGTTAGTTATATGCATATTTAGTAGATTTCAGTAAGATATTTCTATTACATTTGTAATTGTTTTATGTTAGTTCTTTTTACTGTTTTTAACGGTTGTTTTTACTACATTGGCAGTTGTTTTTAAGTAGTTAAAAAATACTACAATGTTAGTAATTTTAATGACAAATACAGTCATCGCCTTTTTAATTACATTTTGTAGTCTGCTTAACTATAATATTTAGTCATTTCTGCCTTCTTAATTTCCTGAATGTGCTCGTTTTTAAAATCCATTAACTTTTTCCACAAAGTGTAGATATATTTATAGGATATTGAAGTTTTTATGCTTATGATCAAAGCATGACTTTGGTTATTTTGGTCTATCAACAAACTATGTATCGTATTGTATTGTATTGAAATCGTACACTCAGGAAATTAAGGAGGTAGAAATAGCTAAAAATTATATTTAAAATGACTACAAATGTAGTCAAAAAGGCGATGATATATTTGTGATAAAATTGACTATTGATCTACAACTGTTATCACTAATGGTACAACTACTACAATGATTGTAAAAACGACTATCGAAGCGATCAAAAATAACTAACCTTAAATGAATGCATTAAACATAAAAACGAGAAACAAAACAATAAAAAAATTAACATAAAACGACTACATAAGTAGCAAAAACTACTGTTTTTAACCGTTATTTTTTCGGTATTTTAAAAACATTATTTAGGAAAAAAAAAAATTGTTTTAAGTGACAATAAAAATTTGTATTTCCTACATAATATTCAAAATGCAAAATTATGAACTGTATTTCAGTTATGGCGGGTTATGCATTGGAGATACAACGAAATTTTCAAATTATTATTTGCAAACTGTGAACACATCAATAATAACAAATATAAACTAAACGAGAATTTTAAAATAACGCGATATAATCTTCAATTTTTAAATAACTAACAAATATTAACTGTTTTGGTAGTTGTTTATTTAAATACTTATATAACTACTCAAAACAACTTTTACTGAAGTACAGTATTTTTGGTTAATAATTTTTTGAAATGACTGTCTAGGTAAGTCGTTTTTAATTTTCACATAGAAAAATTACTACAACAGCAATTAAGACAACTACTACTATTTACTACCCGAATGACCTACATGTAGTTACTGTAAGAATATTCTGAGTGCAGGGTTCGCAAAAATTATCTTCATTATTAATTTTGTATAAAGAGTTGATGTTTTGTGCGGCTTCTGATGCTGCAGTGCGGCTGCATATGTAACAAAGTGCTATCGATTTTTACGTTCCTTCGTTTCGGTGCTGTAAAGTGTGTTGAAAAGCACAGCAGGAAGTAATTATGAGAAGAGGATAGTGTTTTTTCTAAAACAAAGGCAACAGGTCTTTAACATATGTTTAAATTTGCTATTCTAAACAAAAGATAAAAATAACAATAATTGACAATCAATAGTGCCAATTTAAAAAAATTATTCAGTGTGACATCAGGTGTATTGCTGGCTATTATGAACATGCAATTGTTAAATCACAGTATAGGTACACCCATAAAAAACCATGCATAAAAATACTATTTGTAAAAACTACCAAGACTTTCGTAAAATGTACAAATTTTTGACAGTTATATTAGTTTTTTGTTTTTATATACATCGAGATTATTTTTATGTTATTTTCAATTTATAACGAGCTTTCAACCTCCGTATATTTACAAAAATAAAGCAAATCAAGCATATTAGCTAGGTTGATACTAGTATTTCGATCTGGCTAAAGATCTCATCAGAACCCGAAGTTTTAGAAAAGCTAGAGCCTATATAATAGGCAGAACTTTAACAAAAAACCTATTAATAATCAATGTTGCTCCATTCTTGTCTTCTTAGTAATCAACCACGTGGTTTGGTCTTTTCCTAACAAGCATCATGACGTTACTAAATTTTGAAGACCAAAAATGTTCTATTTATATAAAAAATTTTTAGTGTGTACTCTGGCTCAAGTAATATTTTTTACAGTTATATTAGTTTTTTGTTTTTATATACATCGAGATTATTTTTATGTTATTTTCAATTTATAACGAGCTTTCAACCTCCGTATATTTACAAAAATAAAGCAAATCAAGCATATTAGCTAGGTTGATACTAGTATTTCGATCTGGCTAAAGATCTCATCAGAACCCGAAGTTTTAGAAAAGCTAGAGCCTATATAATAGGCAGAACTTTAACAAAAAACCTATTAATAATCAATGTTGCTCCATTCTTGTCTTCTTAGTAATCAACCACGTGGTTAGGTCTTTTCCTAACAAGCATCATGACGTTACTAAATTTTGAAGACCAAAAATGTTCTATTTATATAAAAAATTTTTAGTGTGTACTCTGGCTCAAGTAATATTTTTTACAGTTATACTAGTTTTTTGTTTTTATATACATCGAGATTATTTTTATGTTATTTTCAATTTATAACGAGCTTTCAACCTCCGTATATTTACAAAAATAAAGCAAATCAAGCATATTAGCTAGGTTGATACTAGTATTTCGATCTGGCTAAAGATCTCATCAGAACCCGAAGTTTTAGAAAAGCTAGAGCCTATATAATAGGCAGAACTTTAACAAAAAACCTATTAATAATCAATGTTGCTCCATTCTTGTCTTCTTAGTAATCAACCACGTGGTTAGGTCTTTTCCTAACAAGCATCATGACGTTACTAAATTTTGAAGACCAAAAATGTTCTATTTATATAAAAAATTTTTAGTGTGTACTCTGGCTCAAGTAATATTTTTTACAGTTATATTAGTTTTTTGTTTTTATATACATCGAGATTATTTTTATGTTATTTTCAATTTATAACGAGCTTTCAACCTCCGTATATTTACAAAAATAAAGCAAATCAAGCATTTTTGTTTTAAAAAAAATTTCGTTAATTTGACATTTTTTCGTAATTTTACGCATGGATGGAGAATGCAGACACACTGAATACAGTTTTATTTGATTCGAACTAACCAAATATTGTAATTGGGACTACTGATTTTTTAGGGAAACAACCGATATGCGATTAGTAAGGAAAAATTTCAACCGTTTCAACCATTTAGAGCTCCTTCTTTCGCGGATGTTTTGTAGTCATGGGAATCGGCTACATAAATTGTGCATTATATAAAGTTTTTTTTTTTTAATTTTTCCAACAGTTGTATACGATGACTGATCAATAAGTCCGTGACTTTTTGAATGAAACACATCCATGTGGGGTCGTTTTCGTTAAATCCTCGTTAAATCGGTCCACTAAGTTGGCATACAATTCGCCGTTTATTGTTTTTCCCTTTTGAAGGTAATCGATGTGGATTATACCGTGAGCATCCCAAAAAACTGTTGACATCACCTTATTTGCCGATAAACTTACCTTGGCCTTCTTTGGAGCCGGTTCACCCGGAGTAACCGATTGTTTAGACTGCTGCTTGGTCTCCGGAGTGTTGTAATGGATCCATGTTTCATCCACAGTTCCAAAACACAGCCAAAACTCATTTGAATTGCGGTTAAACAACTCCAAACAATCCTTTGAAGTTGTCACACGTTTACGTTTATGGTCAAACGCGGCACCCATCTTGCAGACAGCTTTCATAAACGCAACCGATCATTTAAAATCGAAATCACACTGCCACATGAAATGCCTATGGCATCAGCAGTCTCACGCACTTTTACTCTTCAAACGGCCAACACCATATCGTGGATTTTTTCTACATTTTCGGGTGTATTGACCTCAATTGGCAGTCCAGAACGTTCAACGTTATTTTTACTTGTGCGACCACAACGAAAGTCAGTAAACCAATTTTTTACCATTAAAATCGATGTTGCAGAGTCCCCATAGTATTTATCAAGCTTTTACTTGGTTTGATTGACGATTTTTTTTCGCAAAAAATAATGTTTAATGAGCACTCGAAATTCATTTTTTTTTTTAATTTTTAAAAAATCCACGAGGTTGTATGTTTTGAACAGCTGTTAAACGCAAAGTAAATGACGGAACTTGCTAAAAATTTGACAGTAGTCTATTAACAGGTGGTACTTGAGGATAGCAGTGTTGCATTTTATATAACTACTAGGGAAGTTCGAAAAGTCACGGATTTATTGATCCGCCCTCGTATAAAGAATTCTTGCGAGTCAAAAAATACCGCTTAGAGGTTATGAAATTTTTCATCAAAAAATTTACTAATGATTTTTTTTACAAAGGAAGTTGGGGGAACTCATGCAGGCTTTCAAAGAAATAATTTTGGTTGGTTGACTTAAAAAAAATTTTTGGTGCACACAGAGAAAAATTTAGCTATTTACCAAATTAAATTCGGTTACTGCGACGGAAATTCTTTTATTACGAATCTCAGACGGTTGACACAACATAACATTAGTTTTAAAAACAAAGTTCTGTTAATTCAACTGAATTTTAGTTGCAACACGCAAAATATTCACAAATCGAATGTAAATACACTCAGGGAACTTATGCTTTAAAAATATGTGGTTGTTTGGGTTGTAATACAGTTTCTTTATTTTTATTGTAAATGTCAGTCATTTGTAGAACATATTTAATTTTTTCTAACCTTGTAGTTCATATAAAGAGACGAACCACATCAAATGACTGTTTTATGATTTTACATTAATTTTTAACAGTCGTTTATTGTTCTTTAGAAAAATAAATGTTTGTTTATTTTTTACTAACATATGTGGTTAATTTTTACTACAATTGTTAGTAATTTTTTGAACAGTGAAAACAAATGACAAATGGTAGTTGAATTTAATGAACTGTTAGTTGTCCTTTCTTCAAGTGAATTTCAATTTGTTTTTGACTACATTTGCTGTCGTCTTTATCTGCATAATATCCTTAGTATATCGTTGTACTAACTGAATTTATAAGTTGTTACATTAATATACACTTTTTTAATTCGGTTGGCAATTTATTTCTGTGTGTGTGTGAATAACTATAAAATAAATCTGAAAAAAAACTTTTCGTTTCTACTACGTAAGCGCCATCTATCGAATATACAAAAAATATATCATAGATGTGGCATCACTTACAACATATGGGAAAACAGTGGAGGAAAAGAGTGAGGTAAGTTTCTAAAAATAGAACTGTTGTGTTGTTGGAGTTGTACTTCTGAGATTATGTATGCAAGAAAAAAAACACCGTGTATTGAATAAAACTAGTTTTAATCACAACAAAACTCGACCTGACGATAGATCAGTGGGCTAAAGAGCTCTGTCTAACGTGTAGTGCGAGTGCATGGGGCATTAGAAATCAGTTTATCCATACCACGGTCAGTGATTGCACAGAAAATTTCATATAGACGCAATCGAACAAATAAAAACATAACAAATATTACATTATTCAAAAACACAAGGTCACTGACGAAGGTTCAATACCAGAAACTGCGCAGTCTGATTCAGAAAATTGAAAATTTACAATGTAGTTATGATTTTTAGAAAATACACGCATTCTTCTCTACCACGCCTTTCACAATTTTCTATGATTTGTTAGTCTACTAATATTTAGAAATTTTTTTTGCTGATGTTTATCAGATTAATTTATTACTATCAATTAATTCAAATTAAGCTCAAATATAACTAAATACTTGTAGATTGAACAGATTTATTTTGCTATTCTTATCTAAGTAAAGTAATACAAAAAAATCTTCTAATTTTAGCAGTTTTTTCTGCAATGTAAATTTTAACTAATCCTTAGAAGTTTTAGCAAAAATGTTTATTATTTTTTTTATTAGTGTATCTTTAAAATACCATTACAGTTTTAGTTTTTTATTCGTACACTCACAAGAACTTTTCCATTAAAGTTCAACAGTTATTTCAAAATTTAATCGGTAAAGTTGTTTCAATAGAATATACAGTTAAATTGCCAAAGAAATATATTTTTTAACTTTCTGGCTGTTAAATAAACAAAAAAAAAAACGGACTTTCGGTAATAGTTAAAATATTCAGTTAAAATTTTCTAGTTAAAACAAAAAGTTGTTATATTATATTGAGTATTAAAGTAAACGAAAATAATCTATTGTTTTTATCGATTTTGTCAATTAATTTTTCAACAGTTGAAAATAAACTCAAAAATACAATTGTTTTAAACGAAAAGTAAGTAGTTCTTTTTTTAACTGATCTGCAATTAATTTAATGTGTATATTCCGTAGTCTATACGGAAAAACTATTGTGAGCGTATGGTCGCGCTTTAAATTTTTTATTGAATTTTAATTTAATCATTTTGTTCATACCCAGCAAAACTTTGGTAATGGGTGCGATAAAGTAATGCATTACCTTGTAACGTGTACTCCTTACCTGTATCATTATTTTCCAACAAGAAGTAGTGAGTTACCGATAATTTAACACTCATGGATTACCTTGTAATGATACCTCATTACATTATACATTACTTTAAAGCATAAAATAATGAATTACCGATCATCAATTACATAATGCATGAAGTATAAACGTTAAGTAATTATTAATATATATTTTTGAAAATCTATTTATAAACACATTACTTTGTGATTTTTTGTAAGCATGAGAGTAAGGTGTATATTTTTGATATCGCGAACGAAAACACGAAGCACAACAACTCATTTACATTTTAAGTAATAAAATATTATATGTATCGATAGCTCAGTTGGTAGAGTGTTCGCCTAAGTAATTGTTAGATACCAGAGACCACAGGTTCGAATCCCAGCATGACCGCGTTATTTATTTAATAAAAAAACCGTTATTTATTTAAATAAAAAAAAAATATCTGCAAAAAAAGTTTTTTATGCATTTTTTTTTTTGAAAATCTATTTATAGACATTTTACTTTTTCCCACCATGTAACCATATAAGTAACCATTTACTTTACCCCCTACAAGGTAATGAGTAAACCCATTATTTTTAGGATCATCGCCTGTAAAATTCATCAGTGAAGTAAGGTGTAATGTAATGCGTGCAGCCCTATGTCGATACATTACTTTACCCATGATTTGGTAATGTGTGGTTTTGCTGGGTAGTTAAGATTTTTTTGTGAAATTTTAAATTCGAGGCAAGAAATTTAATACTTTTACCGATATAATTTGAAATGTCATTCGATGGCCTATCATTTCGGTTTCCAACCCGGATTTTTATTTGCTAATATTTGACAATTAAAGTCTTTAACAGCTGTAATTATAGAACACTCATTTACTTATTAGAGTCTCATTAAAATATTTTTTATTGGCGTTATTGTCGATTTATTTTTATGCTTTAAACGTTTTGTTTGAGATATCGTAGTTTACTTTATTTGAAAGCTTATTAAATTTGGAAATATAATCAAAAAACATTTTGTGGCACAGTTTTATTATCTATAATTTTGCACATACAAGATAAATAATCACCCAAAGTGCGGCTTTAAATAGATTTTATCTTCATACTCTATATTTATTTAATTTTTTTTCTTACATCTCAATTTCTGTTGATGTTGCATTATTATAACTTGCAGTAAATTATTTTTTATTATATGTACCATGAAATAAAATTTAAAACCATAATTCTCCAAAGAAAATCAAAAATAGTTTTAATCCAGGACACATTATAAATTAAAGAAAATATATCAGGTTTTTAGTTTCGACCAGGTTTTTCTGCGATATGTTTTAAAGTTATTTTCTTTATTTTACATTAAAATTTATTGTAGGCTCACAAGGAAGGTATATCCGGTGTCACCCAACTATTTTGATAAAAATTTAGAAATATCATGGAGGAGACATAATTATCGAAAGCGTGTTGTTATATGCGGTCAAATAAATTTGTACATAGAGTTATACAGCTTCCGGAAAAGTAATGTTTTCATATCTACATAGTCTAGGGTTCGTAGCTGGCGGCAATTAAGAATAACAAAATTATAGGCGAAATACGTCAGAGAGAGAATTTTAGTGGACGAAAAATAATGACACTGTTCAGTACACTTGTAATACTTTTCTTTACAAAGTGAACAAAAAATGTATTACAATTAATGCAAAGCTTCGTATTCTTTATGAAACTAAAACTTCTTTATTGATTGAATCAAAATATAGCACTAAAAGTGATATAATTGTCAGCTGCTTTAAATGTCGGCATTCTTTAACTTCCTCAACTCCATTTAAAGATCTGAAAAATTAATTCATGTACTTCTATAATTGTCACATCGTCTTAAAATTCGAAAAAAAATTTAAAAATTCTATGAGAGTCTTGTTTTTTACAAAATTTAATCAGGTAGGTGACACTTATAAAGAGTGAGATCGAATAAATCCTAACACAGATTATGATTTATTGATTTTTTTATGTTTAAAACTGAACTTTTTTTTTAATCAAGTTATCTTTTAAAAAGTCGCCAGATAATGTGTATAAATTATTAGCGAATTCGGATCATTACTATGTTTACAAATGGACTTTGAGCAAAACGTGAAAACAAAAAAGTAGCATTTTTACAAAAAAAAACCTTAAGTTTCGTAGAAAAAAATATGCTTAATTGTTCAGAACTCAGAAAAATTAAATTATATTAAGATTCTTTTTAAATTATTGATGAAGTCTATAAAGCAAGTTCGCACTACTGTCACTTTTTTTGGAAATGATCTGCTCCTATCAATTAGGGCACTAAAAATGGCAAAAAAAAAGCTCCTTAACTCACTTTTTGTTTAGCTTCCATTTGTAAACAAAGTAATGATCCGATATCGCTAATAGTTTATACACATCTCGCTTATAATTTATACACGACTTTTTAAAAGATAACTTGATTCAAAAAAAGTTCACTTTTAAACATAAAAAAAGTTATAAGTGGTAATCTGTGTTAGGATTTATTCGATCTCACTCCTTACAACTCTTAGTGTAATTAATAAAAATATATTTTTTAAAAAATTTTTTTAAAACCTGCATTAGTTTTAATAGACTAGTTTCAGCGTACCTTCAATGTTTCTATAAAAAAATTCATTAATATAATGCAGAGAATTCTCTCAGTAGCAAAAATGCTCTCGAAAATAATTTCCATTTATTAACATTCTCAGAAAATTACTTGAAAATTTACGTTGCAGAAAAAATTCCTAAAAATCGCAGATCATAAAAAAAGCAAAAATAAATCTGTTGAATCTACGAATATTTTCTAAATTTTAGTTAACTGAAAGTAACAAATGATTCTGCTAAAATCTGCAAAAAAAATTGCGAAATACTAATTAGTACCCAGTGTGGAAACGGTAATGGCTTGTCATTACTTTTTACACTACCAGTAATGACATATAACATACTGCATAGTCTCTGCATTACTTTAGCAGTAGTAATAACAAGTAAATTTTCCCATTATTTTAGTACAACAAATAAAGCGTTACCCATAAGTACTTATTTTTACTATTATTTTTAATATAAAGAAATGCTCTCAAAATTTTTTGAAAATCTATTTTAAGACTCGCTATTTTTTCAACTGTAGTAAGTACATATAAAACTGCTTATTTGTGATTTTTTGCAAGCTGGAAAGTAATGACATTTTGTGGAAGCTAGTCATTTATGTTTTTATCTATCAAGTATAACATACCGAGATAGCTAAGATGGTAGAGCGCTTGACTGAACACCTGTATTCCTACCCAGCAAAATCTGAGCAATGGGCCAGTATCCAAATAATAAGCAGTAGAATTATGGCCAGCTGCATAATTTGGTGGCAAAACTCATTATTTTTGTTCGAAGAGGTCGTTTTAGTAACTAGTTTTACTTCGCCGTATAAAAAAATGCAAAAAATTTGTACACACTGTTACCCGCTGTATTACAAACAATTAAAAAAATAAGTGGTTACCAAAATAATTAGTTATTGGTATGCTTATGAGCATGTAGAGAAATATGTGGTTACAAGTTTGTAAATTATATGGCTTACCCTTATACTTATCAGTAATTAAAAAAATAAGTAGTTGACAATAAGATTATTAATTTTGAAATTAAATAAGTAATCGAGCGTATGCTTGAATGCTTACAAAAGCGACTTCGGCAAACAAAAATAACTAGTTCTGACTCCGAATTATAATGTGCAGAGATATCTATTTTCAACATATAACTATTTACGTGGTATTGAACGGTTTTGGTAAGTAGGTTCGAATAAGGTGTAGGCAGATTGCAATAAAACAAATATTTTTTTTTTATTAAGTTTAGTTTTTTACTAAAAATTTGTCTAGACTCATTATTTTTGTCTATACTAGTAAGAACATACAGTGGAGGTCATCAAATTAGCCCACCTAACACAAATAATTTTAATTCAACTTAATTCTAACTTCAAAATCGTTAAAAAAATTATATTGCTGAAATATATATAATAGGCAATGTTGACAATGTTTCTGTTAATTGCCAAAATATTTTTACCTTGACTTGTAAACCCGTTGACGACCACTATTAAGTATACTTGCTCAAGCGTTTTTGTCCCTTATAACTTTCCATGTAAATATAGAAAAAATACGTCCAAAATTAATTTATAAGGGTGGCTTGGGGCAACACAAATATTTAGGGCGGTAAATCTTAATCTGGCCCCACTTAACCGTGAGGAATTTTCAAAAGTGGTAAAAAAAATAATTCTTTATTTAAGTGCTGAAATTAACTGTTTTTGACAAGCGAAATGAGGGGCAAGTCACGTAGTATAATAAATAAGAACATTCCATTCTATATGAGCTAATTTGGAGACCACCACTGTAAATCAATACATATTTTTTATTTTGCGTAAGGTGACATCCCCATATACAATTAATGAGATTTGTAATGAAAATTGTAAGTAGTTGCCTTTAGCAAATATTTACTTACATAACCACTTATGTGTTTATGCTGCGTAGACCATAAAATTGTAAAAACACGTGAAATTTTTAAAGTTTGTTTTAGATTTTTTTTTAATGCGAATAAAAATCTGCTCTTCTGAAATCAGAAATTGACATTTTTTTAGCAAAAATTTCTCTTGATCTTAACAAAATATACTGTTATTTACATTGTACTAAATTTAAGTTAAATATAGCTAATAATTTTATTGACATCAAATTTCTTTTTACAGTTTTATTAGATTTTTGTTTTTATATACATCGAGATTATTTTTATTTTATTTTTTATTTATAACGTTCCAACCTCCGTATATTTAGAAAATAAAGCAAATCCAGCAATACTAGTATTTCGATCTGGACTAGTATTTCATCAGAACCCGAAGTTTTAGAAAAGCTGAACCTTCAGAATAGGCAAAGCTTTAACAAAAAACCTACACTTAGTATACTATGTCGGTAAAGACCACTGAAAATGTCGTTAAAAACAAATGAAATTTTACTTAAAAAAATTACGACTTACATTTCAGTAAATTCAACTAACATTGTCATTTTTTTTTTAATGTTCAAAAAAATTAACCACAATTGTAACAAAAATAAACCACATATGTTAGTAAAAAATAAACAAACATTTTTTTTAGTCTTTTAAATATCGAAAAACAACTGTAAACAATGAATGTAAAATCAGAAAACAATCATTTGATGTGGTTTGTTTTTCTAAATGAACTACAAGAATAGTAAAAAATTTAATTTGTTCTATAAATGACTGACATTTACATTAAAAATGAAGAAACTGTATTACGACCCAAACAACTACATATTTTTAAAGTAGAAGTTCCTGCGTGTATTAATCATCAATTTTGCCTCCATTCTTGTCTTCTTAGTAATTTTGTTTGCTACGCAGACCTTAAATCTTGAAAAAAATGTTTTTCCTCATTTGCAGTTTTAAAATATAGCAATTTTTATATTTACATCATTTATTAATTTTTTTATAGCTTGCTTAATTTTTTGAAATTATATCGCAAAATCATGATATTTATTTTAATAATATCAATCTACACAATATTAACTTTAATTTAAGTAAAATCAAGTGCAACCAAGGAAGTTGAAAATTGTGCATGTTTAGTTTAATCGTTATAATTTTTATATACAACTTTTTTTGACAGATTCGGATTCAGCGTACCTAGCTCTATTAAGAAATATGTATTTCAAAGACAGGTACCGGAAAAGGTTGAAATTTGTTGAGCACTGTAATCTTTGAAGTTTTTAGTTTTTACCCAAAATGGAAAAAAACTGTGAACTAGCCAAACTTCAAAAGGCTATAAAAATTAAATTCGAGCTACATTTTGGGGATTATTGTCTAATAATAGTCTACTTTTATTTCCCGTTAGTTTTGTTAAGCATAAAATCTCTTATTGCATAGTGTGTTAAGCAAAAAATTAAAATCTGTAAATTTTAGCAGATTTTTCTGCAAACTTTTTTTTTAGATAATTTTAAGTAGCTTTTTCTGATATTTGTTCAGGTTTATTTCTATGACTTTAACTTAATTTTTAATGCTTTAAAATGAAATTTGAAAAAATCGGGTAAACGGTAAAAACACTCCTCCCTGGCTAATTCCATGAATCTGTTTTAACCCGTTATCTCGAGATTGAACCAATAAAATAACGGTCCATTATTTTTAATCGTTTATTACATATCCACATTTCACCTTAATCGGTGGGTTACCTCGGCCATAACTTCCTTGTATGTTGAAATTATAGAAAATAATACAAACGGTTGCAGCTGTTCTATTCTTTAAAGTGAGATTTATTATAAATTTAAACAATTTAACATTTAGAGAAAATGAAAATCCATGCAATTTGATATATTGCGAAAGATTACAGACGGTTTTGGTTTTGTTTTTGTTTTTGTTTTTTCTAATAAGAAAACTTAAAAAAAAATTTATGATTAAAATAATTGTAATTTTAAAATAATATGAAATAAATAATAATTAACTTAATTAGTTGAAAGACAATTTATATTTATTTAATGAAATAAATTAAAATAATTTTTCTACTATTGTTCAAATTCAGGTGATTCAATTAGATTAGAAAAATTTTTAATGCCCACTTTTCTCTATTATTTCTTAAAAATGTATAATGACTGAGTGCCCGAGTAAAAAAGTTTTATGGTGGCATAGCTAATTAGATGGGATCCAATAACTAATCAGATACAAT
The DNA here is from genome assembly GCA_021234595.1 of Delia radicum. Classification (NCBI taxonomy): domain Eukaryota; kingdom Metazoa; phylum Arthropoda; class Insecta; order Diptera; family Anthomyiidae; genus Delia; species Delia radicum. The sequence goes on along the minus strand of CM037852.1, from coordinate 89,504,797 downwards.
TTAATTCGAAAAATGGTGAATACAATTGTGAATAAATTGGATTTAAGGGGGGACATGATATTGGCCGTTTTTTGAAATCGACTTTTTTTTTAAATTTTGTATTTTAGTAAATATTCTTCAGATTCTAAGAAATTTCATTGAAAAATTCCTACGGGTTCAAAAGTTACAGCCGGATAAGTGAGAGCGCATTTTTATCACCATAGGAGCTACAGCATTGAATTTTTGCAAAGGAAATGATGCAAATCGTTCGAAATGCGCCAGAGTAAAGGAATATGAAGCCTCAAAAGAAGCCCGAATTGCTAAACGATTGCAAAAACTGTAAGAAACAGCACAACACAAGATAACGAAGGCATGCAGTACGAAGCAGGCATGGCAGATTGAAGGTAACCTTTTTTTTTTTTTGTTCACAAACTTTGAACGCGTTTATCTCGAAACCATGTTTTTCGTACTGGTTGCGGCACTAGCGGGTTCATTTTTTGACGATTTTTTTTTTTGTTTAGTATTTTTTTAAACTTGATTCGCTATTGTATGACACGAGCTTTTTTTTAATTTTTTTTTTTGATTTTTTATGAATTTTTAAAGTCAATATTTTTTTCGAAAAAACACACTTTTAAATTTGGAACATCACCAAAAATTTAAAAAAAATTAAAAAAAAAGCTCGTGTCATACGATAACCAATTTTGTTAAGATTTAAAAGTAATTTTTTCCAGAACGGACAATTTTTGCGACTCCTAGCGCTGCAACCACGAGGCCCCGTTTTTTTCTCTGCCGCCAGTTTGGAGCTCTATAAAACCATGTTGGAGTGAAAAATATATTTATTGAATTTTTTTTTCTGTAATTTGTTCAATTCTCTACAAAAGTGTTTGTTTTTGACTGCGTTATGAATTTTTAAAAAAAGGTCTGTTTTCTCTGCCGCGAATGTAATGTCCCCCCTTAATTGGATTGGAGTGGATCAAAGTTAATAAAATTGAATAAGAATTATGAAAAGATAATATTGTACTTAATACATAAAATTGAGTACAATTAGGTAACATTTCGTATACATGGTTAACTGAATTCGTCACTTAAGGTGAGATTTGCATTTTGAAATGAACATTTTAGGGAAATTGTAGTTCTTAAACCATTGATTTGAAATTAATAAAGAAGACTGAAATAATGCATGAATGTTAATTTAAAAGTTTCAATCCTAAGCGAATAAATGTTTTTTTCGAGAATAATTCAACTGACACTATATATTCATATTAACCGAGGTACAATTTGTATATAATTTTTTATAGTTTCCCACAAAGCCTTTAAAAATTAAAGCTATACATTTGAAAAAATTGTTTGCGATACATTTGATAAAAAATTTATGAGTTTTCGGTTTAAAATTGTTCAAAGTTAAAAAAACAGAATAGAAAAAATTCCAAAATTTGGAAAGTTAGTATTAAGAACGTGGAATTATATGAAACCAACTAAAGACACTTTTATAATTTGTATGCAAAATAGGTCCCGTAAATTTCATTCACGAAAGAAAAGTTGAAGGAAAATGGAAAAATATATATTATAACAGTGTTTTTCTTATTATTCTTAAATAAATCGGCACAAAAAACAACGTTAATAACTTAATTATTGATAAATAATTAGTTTTTTTTTTTGTTCAAACTTTAGTTTTCTGTTTGTAAACAAAATTTTATTAATATTTTATATTTTCAATTTCTTTATCGACTCTCATTTATCTTTAAATTATGGCAGATTATCTCATATTTTTAAGGGAATTTCTGCAAGAAAACTACAGATTTACTAGCAGGCCTAATGACACTGAGATTGTGGGACTGACATATATAGTTCGTCTTAGCTGAGGGTTCGTACGCCAAAATGCCGGAACTTTGAATTACTTTAAATAAAACATGAATTTTATATTCGAATTCATTAAGATATTATAAAATATTTAGTTGAAGCAAAAATATGCGACAGAAATTAAAGGAACTTTATATGAAAACTGTTTGTCAACACAATTCAAAGACCGCCGCACAAGTTCTTTATAATAGTTTTCCCTAAAAAATTTCAAACAACATTTTTTAATTAAATATGGCATGTACTTGGTTTAGAATAAAATCATCATTTAAAAGTGTATATGGAACTGGTCTAAATTTGATCTGACAATCCAAATTCCTTGTGACAGATCTGATTAAATGTAAAAAGATACATTTAGATATGTGGCAATATAAAATTTGTTCGAAACACTAAATATTATATCTTTTTATATATTCTGCCATACAAAGCAATATATAACGAGATATAGTGGCAATAAATAATAAAAACTAAAATATATAACTCTTTTTTTACTCGGGTGATTAAGAATTCAACTTTTATGTTTTTATTGGGTCTTTTTCTTAAAATTTTTCTTTAAATATATTGTATTATTTAGTTTACGATGTTATAGAAGAATTTCGATCATAATTACTTGTAAAGATTTATGAATACAATGAAATTTTCTACACATTTTATTTAACAAAAGTTTATCTTATCAAATTAACATTAATAAAGGGTGGTTAAATTGTAAGGGCCGATGTTGAATGTGAACCACACCTAAACGCCAAGTTTTTTTCCGAATTTTATTTGACATTTCTCTATTTCAGACTTACTCAATTTGAACCATGGAGAGATACACAATCCAGCAACGTGTTAAAGTTATCCAGACTTATTATGAAAATGGGCGTTCAAATCAAAATGCATATCGTGCACTTCGTGATTTTTTGGTCAATTTGATCGTCCAAATGTGCGTGCAATCGCAAAAATCGTGGAAAAATTCGAGCAAACCGGGTCTGTAGAAGATGTGAGAACACCAGTGCATGCTCGTACAGCTCGTACTGCAGAAAATATTGCTGCTGTTCGCGATAGTGTGGCTGAAGAGCCGTCCACCTCAACTCGTCGTCGTGCCCAACAATTGCACCTCTCACGCTCGTCGTTGATGAACATTATGCATAAAGACTTGCATTTACACGCTTACAAGGTGCAATTGGCTCAAGAACTAAAGCCTCTTGACCATTCCAAACGTCGTGAATGGGCAGAATGGTGGCAAGAAATGGCAACAGTGGATGATCAATTTTCGAAGAAAATCATCTTCAGTGATGAGGCACATTTTCACCTCAGTGGATTCGTCAATAAACAGAATTGCCGCATTTGGGCGAATTAGAATCCAAGAGTGATTGTCGAAAAACCAATGCACCCACAAAGAGTGACTGTTTGATGCGGTTTATGGGCTGGCGGCATCATCGGGCCGTATTTTTTCCAAAATGAGGCCGGTCAGGCAGTTACTGTGAATGGTGTTCGCTATCGTGAGATGATAACGAACTTTTTATGGCCCGAATTGGAAGATATGGATGTGGACGATATGTGGTTTCAGCAGGACGGTGCCACTTGCCACACAGCTAACGAAACAATGGCTCTTTTGCGCAACAAATTCAATGGCCGTGTTATCTCACGTAATGGCGATGTCAATTGGCCGCCAAGATCATGTGATTTGACACCGTTGGACTTTTTTCTTTGGGGTTATTTGAAAGAAAAGGTGTACGTCGATAAGCCAGCAACAATTCAAGAGCTAAAGGATGAGATAATTCGGCACATTAACGGCATAGAACCTCCATTATGCCTCAGCGTCATCGAAAATTTGGACCATCGGATGGAGGTGTGCCGCCGTGGTCGCGGCGCCCATTTGGCCGATATTTTGTTCCATACATAATTGAGTAATACCAATATATCATAATAAAATAAAATTACAATAATTTCCTAAATAGTTTGTGTTTTATTCAAAATCAACATCGGCCCTTGAAATTTAACCACCCTTTATAAGTGCATTAACATTCACATTTATTATAACTACAAATTACTAAATGAATGTGAAAACTTTTTAAATTTTATGACATTTTTGATGATTCAATTTTCATGTCTATATCAAAAAAAAAAACACAATAAAACTTTACAAATAAAATATGAGGGGGGATGTTTATGAGAACTAATAAAAAAATTCTTAAGACATATTAGAAAAGTTAATGCTTTACTTGGGTGGTGTTAATATTAATAACAAGTTTGTGTCTTAAGTCTATCGTTTTGATAGTGCTTAGATTAGTGTCTTTCAATATAAATGATGGATGTAAAACAAAATATGGATTCTATTGAAACATAAAAATTAAAGAAATATAATACTTAAAAATCAATAACTTGAGAATGATTTAATTTTTCTGCTTCTTAAGATATTTAAATTGCAAAAACTATTTGTTGATAATTTTATATTCAAAATAATGTTTTCGAGTTAACAAGAGTCATACAATTTTATTGATATGATATTATAAATTTTCATGATGGTACTTATTATATGAAATTTGAATTTTTATTAGCAATTATAAACAACATATTGAACATTTTAAATTAAAATGCCATAAAACATTAATAATTTTATTGCAAATATTTATTTAAATGTTAAAAATGTTAGTGAACCTGTTAATGCTTGTAAGGTTGCTAAGTAGTAAAGTTGTATAGAACTAAATTTATGAAGAACGTTATTTTTACTGTACTGTGATCGACGGCCAAAAAAAAAACTAGCTTTGAAACACATATTTAATCCAAATCTGTCAATTTTTTTTCTTATTTGCAGTTTTTTTAATAATGCGGTTTTTATGTTTATATCATTGGCCCATTTTTTTTTGTCTCTTTTGTTGAATTTTTCGAAATTTAACCGCAATATTATGAAATTTTTTTCAAGAATATAAATCTACACTAAATTATCATTTATTTGAGCATAATCATGTCGGTGTTTGTTTCAGGATATCTTACCGCTATTGCAAGGAAGTTAAAAATTTAGCATGTTATACATTTTATATATGCTAAAAGAAATAAAAAATTTATCAATTTGAGTAAACTTAACATTTCACTGAACCTTTTTTTGTATTCAAATTGTAAATCCATCGAAAATATCTTGCAAAATTTTAAAATGAACGATAGTTTTGTATAAAAAATATAGAATGTAATAGGGAGTTTACACAGAAAAGCTAATCTACTACAACTGGGATTAACTTAAATCAAAAATAAAACATTTTTAACTAATAAACATTGTTCGTGTATAGGCTAGAATATGTAGTTATAATACACTGTGTAGTTATTGTTTATTAAATAAACAACAACATTTTCTGACTATAGTATTAGGACCATAAATCGGTTTTGCCGTACTCTGCAATTTTTTAAATGTTTTACTTTTAAATTTTAAAAAATTAAAACCAAAAGTTTATTTTTCGATCTTTTATCATAAATTATGATGTGTGTCCTAACACTATAGTCAGAAAGTGTTATTGTTAATTTAACAAACACTATCAACACAGTGTATTATGACTAGAGATTCTAGCCTATACACGAACAATGTTTATTAGTTAAAAATGTTTTATTTTTGATTTGAATTAGTTCAATTCTTCCAATTTTGTTTTTTACTTCTCATCAGGTAAATAAAATAATACGGGTAAAGCGTTGATCTTTTTCCTTCAAAATTTGGGTAAAAATATTCTACCTCTTCTACATTGGTTCCCTGATGATTTTCGGTGACGCGAAATGAAACATGTAAGGACCTGTCAGTAGATAAATTCTGCTTAAAGTTAGCGGACAGAAACTTTTTTGAGTAATAAATACACACAGAGAAACAATTAGCCATTTGCCAACTGAAATTCAGTTACTACTACTCAAATTGAGTTATTACAAATTTCAGACGGTTGACACAAAGTGACATTAGTTTTCACAACAAAGTTTGGTTAATTGAACTGAATTTTAGTTCCAGCACCCAAAACATTCAGTACTCCAATGCAAATATCATTGTAACAACTGAATATATAAGTTGTTATCATTCATATACACTTTTAAATTCGGTTGGCACTTTATTTCTCTGTGTGTAAACATTGCACGGTTTTTTGTTTAATAAAAAACAAATGATCTTGAACTTGAATAATCTTGCTAACATCATATTTTAATTATTCTGATAATGAATTTTAAGTACTTACAATTAAAATTATTGAATAATGATTAAATGTTGTTGGTTACAATGGAGTTCCAACCAATTTATTCTCTGGGTTTACAAGTTTGTAAATAAATAATTAAAAAATAAGTAGTTGAGAAAAAGACAATATATTTGTAATTAAATAAGTAGTCGCGAGTTGAGTGCTTAAAACGCTTTTGTCAAACAAAAATAACTAGTGCTGACGCCAAATTATAATGTGTTGAGATATTTTGTTTTTTCTCATTATATGTATAACCACTTAAGTGATAATGAAAGTTGTTGCTGGGTTATTCAGCTTATTTCGTTGTGATTGAAAAATCTTTGAACTTTTTGTTTAAATTATGCAAACTCATGTTTTATTTACTTATTTCTCATACTGTTTATCAGTACATTTATCAATTTAATGTCATTTAGCTTAATATTACGAAATATTCTTAAAACTTGGAGGTAATTAAATTTGATATTTTATTAAACAAATATAAAAAAAACACCAAATATGCCATTTGACACATTGCATTAAACATTTTGGAATTTAAAAAGACAAAAATGGCTTACAGTTGTGGTTTGTTGATATAAAGCTTATGATAAGACAATTTTTATGTCTGCCTTAAATACTCAACAAAATATGAGGCTGGTGATGATGATGATGACGATGACGAAGATGTTGACAATAATGCAATGTCAGCCAATGTTATACATTTAACTTTTGTTAAAATATAAAATATATCAAAAAATATAAGAAGAAACCTTTTTGGCATATCATTTAATAATCACATTTTAAACCTTTAGCCTTTTAAGCATAAGAAGCATTCAGAATTATTGTCTGCATTAGGAAGACACTTATTTGTATGCAACATAACCACCAATATGTTTTTGTACAAAAATGTAGCTCTGCTACAAGTAAAAACTTTAAAGGGAAACTTATTAAGAAAACTAAAGGGTCCGCCATATAACGTTTTTTTTCAACTAGTGCTTATTTCGTGAATGGTAACACTTAGCTCATGTCGGATTTGACAGATAATTAGTTTTATCTTTCCGCTGAACGAATATGGTTGTGTATACGCTTGAACAACGCTGGGAAATATTGCGACATTACTTTGAAAATCATGGTAATGAGCAAGAGTGGCCGTTACAGTCAATGGCGATCGTTATCGGGCCATGTTGAACGAATTTTTGTTCACAAAAATTGAAGAGGAGGATATTGGCAACATTTGGTTTCAACAGGACGGAGCTGCGTGCTACACAGCCGAAGCTACACTCGATGTTTTGCGCCCTGTTTTTGAAGATCGCATTATCAGCTGCAGAGCTGATGTCGTTTGGCCACCTCGGAGCTGCGATTTGACACCGTTGGACTATTATTTGTGGGTGCCGTCAAAGATAAGTGTTACGCCAACAAGCCAGAGACAATTGACGCTTTAAAGGACAATATTCGTGAAGCCATTGGTGAAATACAGCTGCACACAATCGATAATGTGCTTAAAAATTGGACCGATCGTGTAGGCTACTGCATGGCCAGCCTAGGCAGCCATTGCAATGAAATTATTTTCCATTATTAACTGGAAGGATTGTACTTTCAAAAAAAAAAAGAAATTTGAGAAAATATTCAGTAGTTTTTTTTTAATAGCTTTTTCAAAAAAAAAAAAGTTATTTGGCGGACCCTTTACTATAAAATGTAAGTAAAAAAAAAACAATATAAGTGCCATCCTAATTTATAAATAAATTCATGTTTCAAGTTTCTTGACCTTCCTATAATAAAAATCTTTACATAAGATCATGTTCAAGTAAAAAATATATATATAAAGGATGTTTTTTCATAGAGGTATAGAACTTTGAAATGGAATAAAACAAAGATAAATTTTTTAAATTCACATGAAATTTACTTTATTCGCATTATAATTTAAATATGACTTCTGGCATATGACCGCATTGGCTGACTCGGACGTAGTCTAATCTATAGGTCCAAGTTTTGATGACTGTTTCCAACATTTGTGGCAGTATATTGGCAATAACGTGGCAAATGTATTCCTCCAAGTGGTCAATCGTTTCGGGCTTATCGGCGTAGACTAGCGACTTCACATATTCCCACAGAAAATAGTCCAGCGGCGTTAAGTCGCACGGTCTTGGAGGCCAATTCACGGGGCCGAAACGTGAAACTATGCGGTTACCAAACGTTTCCTTCAATAAATCAATTGCATCACGAGCTGTGTGACATGTTGCGCCATATTATTGAAACCACAGTTCATGCGCATCATGGTTGTTCAATTGATGATCGAAAAAGTCAGTAATAATGGCTCTACAGCGGTCACCATTGACGGAGAGCCTAATTGGGGTCTTCCTCTACGCTACGCTCTACAGCAGCAATGACTTCTTCTGTACGCAGTCTACGACGCGTCGTACACTGCGTACAGACGTCGCGACATCTCTATAGCGTCATGGTCATGGCTCTATAGTGGTCACCATTGACTGTAACGTTCTGACCATCATTGTTTTTAAAGCAGAACGGACCAATGATTCCACCAGCAAATAAAGCACACCACACATTAATTTTTTCTGGATGTAACGGTGTCTCAACATACAATTGAGGATTATCATCAATTCAAATACGGCAATTTTGCTTGTTGACGTATCCATTTAACCAAAAATGAGCTTCATCGCTAAACAAAATACGCGCGATACGTATTTCGAACAGAACCATGATTTTCAAAATAAATTTCCACAATTTCGAAGCGTTGTTCGGGCGTCAGTCTATTCATGTTGAAATGCCAAACCAAACTAAACATAAATCACTTGACAGCTGACAAAATGGCCGCCAGTTAAAAAAGTGTTGCCAACTTAAAGTTCTATACCTGCATACAAAACACCCTTTATATACCTACCAAATATATTGTAAATTTAATACGACAATGTTTATGTAATAAAAGCATAATGCACTTCATACATTTAAAAAGATTTTAAAAGTTTTATTTATTTATTTTCAAAGATGCATTGTCATTTTTTTTTTACAAACCCATACAAATTTGGGAAATATTTCAAAACTTGTATATATTTAAGCATCATGACAATGACGATTTATATTGACTTTTTGTTGGTATTACAAAACATGTTCTTAACACTTTTTTTTTGTAGAATTCTATTATTTTTTTAAACTATTTTTAAAATGTTTGTAATTTTTCTTGTTTTCTTATGTCCAGAAATGATTTATTATGTGCTAAAATTGTAATAAATCATGCTTGTTCCTGGCGACCTTAAAATGTTGAAATGTTAATGAAAACTTTTAAAATAGGAAATTTAATTATATACTATTAATAAAATATACAGAATGAATTTTATAGAAAAACACAGAAAAAACCTAAATTTCAGACCTCATGTATTTCAACATCTCGATATTCAATTCTTAAAATTAAAAAAAAAAAAAACCCAAAATTAAATAAAAAATCCAATCGCGGTTTTGCTTTAAAAAAAAAATCGAAAAAGTATATATGAGGAAATTCAAAAATTTTCGACACTTGGAGTCAAAATATTTTAAAATTTATTTTTTTGTAGGACATGAATAACCTTTTGTGTATATGTTAGCCAATGTGTAATTATTCTAAATCTAAGTTTAAAACAAACTAAAAATAAAAAAAATCAGTTTTTGCTTGGTTTTAATTAAAATTTATGAATTTATAGATCTGATTATATTGTATTTAGTTTTTGCCATATATTCAAATTTAAAATGAAACATGTTATTATTTTGGAAAAAAAAAAAGATTTTTCATCGATTTTCAGATATTTAATTGGGTTTAAGTTTACTTATTTGCAGGAAAGCATTTCAACTATTTTAAAATTCGGAAAATTAAATTTTTTATATGAGGATGATTTTTGAGGTAATGACAATTTTGCTTGATTCATACAATTTAAATAAAGTTCAGAAAATTGTTTGATGCATTTTAGTTTTTTTATGATAAGTATTAAAATGTTCTTAAGATATATTAGAAAACTTAATATTTTACTTGAGTGGCGTCAGTAAATATATCAAGTATGTGTCTTAAGTCTTTCGTTTTAAAAGTCCTTAGGTTTGTGTCTTTCAATATAAATGATGGATTTAAAACAAATTATGGATTCTATGAAACATTAAAATGAAATATAATATTTAGAAATCAACTTAAAATTTAAAAAGAAAAAATTTTGGAAAACACGCATTTTTCACCTATTTAATTTTTTCAGATATTAATTTGGGTTAAGTGTTGCTTATTTGCAGAAAATTATACTAAATACTGTAAATTCGCTTAATTCAAAATTTTATATAAGTATGCTTTTTAAGAAAATTTAGCTGTGTATAAAAATAGCTTTTCCAAAAAGCTAAATTTAATAAAAAAAAAAAAAATTAGTGAGATTTTTTTTTTTACTAAAATGTACCCACACGGAATTCGAACATTTGACTCCAGGTTGTCAGTCAAATGCTCTAAAGTCTGAGCTATATCGATATGTGTTACTTAATGGATAAAGACATAAATGAGTTTCTCGCACAAAATGTTATTATTACAAGAAATCAAAAATAAGTACTTATATATGTTCTTACTAGAGCTTAAAAAAGAATGAGTCTGAAAATAGATTTTAAAAAATTTTGAGATCATTACTTTATATCGAAAATAATGACAAAAAATAAGTACTTCTCTGTAACGCATTATTTTTTGTATTTAAATAATGTGAAAAAGAAGTAGTTATGAGTATATCCTTATTATTTGTGTTAAAGTAATGCAGCTGGTGTCATTCCTGGTAGTGAGAAAAGTAGTGATATGTCAATGCCGTTTCTGTACTGTGTAATGAAAAAAACTGTTGTAAGTTTCAAGTAATTTTTTAATTTTTTAACTTTTAAAATGAGACACTTCCTCCCCCAAAATTAATTTTTCAATACAAAAATATAATAAATAATAGAAAATATTGTAAAAACACTATAACTTCAGTGCCCAGTTTTTTTAATATAAATAATAGTGTCCAACCGAACAGTTCGGCCAGAAAATGCATTTGGTCTGTATTCGTTATTTTAAAGCATTATGGACAAATTTGGCGGATGGAAAAATGTTTATTGGACTGATTAGATGCTATTTTGTGTGTCAAATTTGAAGAAAAGTCTATAGTTAAGCAATGAATTCACTGTTCGGCCTCAGAAAGCTCGGCCAAATTGAAAATAGTTCGGCGGCCGAACTTTTAACTTTATAGCTAAATTTCGGCTTTTCTCTTAAATTTTATACACAAAATCGAATTAAATCGGCTGAACAAACATGTTTCCAATACCAAAATTTGTCATCATTGCCTCTAGATATCAAAAAACCGACAAAATGTAGTTTTTTGGCCGAACTGTTCGGTCGGACACTAATAAATAATAGTTTTTTTTTTTAGTTTTTTGAAGCCCTTTATCTTTCCCCACAGTTCAAATCTCCAATGTCCCCTTTCCAACACATTAATAAATATAAAGAATTTCCTAAGTGTTGCTTCTCTTTAAAAAAAAAAAAAAAACACACACACACACTTTTCATGATTTTTGCATCTGTTTGCAAAGTTGCTAAACTAACTATGCAAAACAACTGTTACTAATGAGCGGTATTTTTGGTTAGTTACTTTTTTAAATGACTGTCAAAAATAGTTATTTTACATTTCCCATAGTAAAATTACTACAATTATAGTCAAAAATTACTACTGCCGTTGACTAAACGATTGACTAACATGTAGTTATACTCCAAAAAAAAGTCAGTAAAGTCAGCAACATTCTTGTTAGGAGGATCTTACCGAAAGATTGTTAATATAAGCAAAAAAATTTGATAAATTCAGCAAAATTTTTGATGATATTAGCAATTTTTGTGCAAGGACCCTGAGAGCAAAACTGTTGCAGACTGTATTGACTTTTTTGTAGTATACGGAAATGATTTCTGACTGAATTGCTAACCAGAGACTACAGGTGTCAGTCAACCAATCTACCATCTGTACTATCTAAATCAGAAACTAAACTCGAAATTTCTTCATCACTTCAGGTTTTCTTATTTTTCTATAATCCACAAATTTTCAGATCATTACTTTATATTTCAAATAATGATAAAAATAAGTCATTATTGTTAAAGCCGATTTTTACTTTCAAACATTGCAAAAAGTAACTAGTTTCAATATGTCATAAGTACTGCAAAGTTTAAGCTGGTGTCATTACTGGTAGTCCAAAAAATTATGATATGTCATTACCATCTCTATATTGGATCCCAATAAAAGTCATAATCTCAGAGCGCTAAACAATTAGTAGACTGTGTAATCTTGGGGACATATTTCCGGATTCATAAATTTGCATGGAGATTTGTTGGGATTTTAATTTTCAAAATAGAGCCATGAACTTAATATATTCTGACAACACTGGTTGGCACTGATCGTATACGAAAAGATGAACGATGTTACCACATTGTATACATCTTGATATAATTTATTAATTTCGATTATATTAAATCATTTTCTTTTTCCTTATTTCTAATTTAATACTCTTCTATACTAAGCACTTGTTCACTTCAGTAACGCAACAAAATAAAATACTAGTTTCTTTTAAGTGTTACAAACAAAAAAAAAAAAAGTCTACAATGTTATCCTTAACCCTCAAACCGGTCATTTTTGTTTGTAATAACTCAAATTATATTTCTGGGACGAAAAATATACAACAAAGACGTTTTTAAAATTATGTTTTATTGCTTAATTTAGACGATAATGGCTGAAAAAGTTGACAGTTAATAGCTACCAAAACTGTTAAAAAACTTTATATTATTTTAAAACTGGTAACGAAAACTAATATTTTAGATAGAGTGATTGTTTGTTTGCAGGCGAAACTAATATTCGATTTTAACTGCAAATATTTTATTCAAGGGATAAAATCTCCGAAAAGTAGTTGGTTGTTTGTATGAAAGATAAGAAGATAATATTTTTTCAATATTGATTAGGAAAATCAATATTTTGAATGATGTGACTGTGTTTTGGTTAATTTTATATATTTTCTGTTTACAATATAGTTTTATTATTCTGATGTTGAATTTTAAGTACTTTTAATTAAAATTGTTGAATAATGATTGAATTTTGTTGGTTACAATGGAATTCCAACCAATTTATATTCTGTGTGTACTTTTCAGTGATTTGACTATATCTTTAGTTTAGATCAAGCCACTTTGGCCAGTCAAATTACCAAAACAAATATCATTTAACGTGCATCATAATTTATTCTTTATGATATTATTAACCCTAGAACACATACCCGCGTACAAATGTATCCACTTGCAACTTTGCAGTGCTGTAACTCAGGAACGGCTTAACTTAGGGCATAGACGATCTAGGAAATATAAGTAATTTCTAATCTTTTAAAGGTTATTTGATCCAATTCGGATAAGTGGTTCAGGAGCTACGAGCTTCCAAAATCGACACCTACGTAAACACACACAACATTTGGATAGCCCATGCCCGTGACCTTTTTTGCCTATATCTCTTAAACCAGGTAGAATATTTGCATGAAACAAAAAATCTTCAACATTTGTAAAATATAAATATACGCATTTTGAAAAAAAATAATGAAATTGGACCATTTAAACATTAGAAAAAGCCAAAATAAGATAGTAGGTACAAATGTATCCCGGGTGTGTGTTCTCGTAGAAAAAGTGGGGTATGCATCGTACGGTTAAAACAATTTCATATAATTTGTTTCGTAGATTCAATGAAGAATTTCATTATATCCCAAAATTTTTTTTATAAATATTAATAAATTGATCATAAACTTTTTTTATAGAATTTCATAGTTTCATAAAAAACATTCATTCCATTTCATAAATTATCTCTTTATAAATTTAATAAAAATTTTCTCTAGAGCTGTAAACGTTATCTAAAAGATTTCATTTTTTTATTTTTTCATAAAATTTCATAATTTCATTAATTATTAGACATTTCATATCAATGTAGAATTTTGTTAATTTCGGACTTCTATGAAATTGTTTAAAAATTCATATGAAGCGGTCCATTAGCTTAGTTCCAATGCATTTTTCAGGACATTCATAAAGAATTTTCAGGACATTCATAATTCAAAAAACTTCTTAATATTACAACAATTTATGAAACTGTTTCATAAATTTTATAAACCTTCATTGTCGGAATAATTCATTAGATTTATAAAGCTTTTCAGTAATTCTACAAACAATTCATAAAAATTGACTTTAATGAAACCTGTTTCATAGATTATATGAAAAGTTTCAAAGGACGAGTCCCAATGAAAATTTTCATTAAAGCTATGATGAAATTCATTCTCTCAGTGCATCTATTGAATACTGCTTTTAAATTGGTTTAGTAGTTTTGGATCTAGGTATATGTCGAAATTATACAAATAAATGTCTTTCTTTTCTACAACAAATAAAAATGGAAAAACCCCAGTATAGAAACGGTAATGAATTGATCGACTAAATTAACAGATTTTTTGATCGAACAATTAACAGATTAATTTTCCAAAGCATATAATAACCCCGTTCGACACGATTTTTGGGTCTGACTTCTAAATGTCAAATTTGGGTTTCTTTTATGTTACTACACTCAGGGAACTTCTGCTTTAAAAATATGTAGTTGTTTGGATTTGAATACAGTTTATTTATTTTGAATGTAAATGTCAGTCATTTGTAAAACTAATTAATATTCTTACTAACGTTGTAGCTCATTTAAAAAAACAAACCACATCAAATGACTGTTTTATGATTTTACATTAAGTTTTTACTGTCGTATTTTATTATTTAAAGAACTAAAAAAAATTTGTATTGTGGTCCATTTTTGGAACATTATAAAACAAATGACAATGTTAGTTGAATTTACTGAAAGTAAGTCGTCATTTCTTTAAGTGACATTTCATTTGTTTTTATAAAGGGAAAAATATTTATTTTTTATCAAAGTTTGTTTTTGATCTAAGTGCCTATACACAGTCGATTGTAAAATCTCCAAAAATTTACATATAGACGTAAAACCGTTAAAACAAACTTTAAAAGCCGGGAATGGGTAATTTGCTGTTTTTCGATGTCTAGAATCAGAATTTCTGCATTAAAAAAGAAACCCGAGTAACATTTTTTTTTTGTCGACTGTTGTAATAAATGTTTTTAAAACTACTACATAAGTCGTTTCTGTTCTCGAATCCTATTCCGCAAAAAAAAAAAAAAACGAATTCAAAAGTCTTGGCGTTCTTGAACTCACTTTCAATATTTTTTTTTACAGTAATTGAATTTGCCAACGTGTCAGGGTGCGAAAGTAATTATCATGTACTGTTTTGTTATTAACTATATGAAGAAATAAACAATTGGTTCATACGATTTAGAATTATTTTTATTAATTTCAAGCTAATATTTAAAGTTTGGACATTTTTCAACAATAAAAAAGTATTTTAGAGAATATCTAAAATATTAAATTCTTTTGGAAATATTTGACAGTTATTTAAAATACCCTTTTTCAAATAATAACCTTTCTGGTGGTATAAAATATACTTTTATTTGGTAACAATAAATTTTACTGTAATTAGACCCTCCATCCCATTGTGCAGGGAGGGTATATATCAGTTTATCAAATGCTTGTAATTCTTTTCTTATCTTAAAAAAAAATATTTCTACCAAATCACAACTTTTCCTTAAATTCACAACTATTTTTGCAATTTGACGACGAAAAATTTTGTATGTGAAAAAAATCTAGGGGTTTTGATAAAATATTTTTTTTAACAAAAACTTTGAAAACGCCAAAATGTACGAATTCAGGAATACAGATTTTTAAATTTTATGAATTTGAAAAATTTTACGTTTTCAATTCCCCATTAATTTCAGAACATACACGATTATCATAAAATTTTATGAATTTGATAAAATATTTATCTATCAACACAATAGGCGAAGAACATTTTTAGATTATATTTTGATGTTTTTCTTGAAATTGTATTTTATTTCACGACAATTATGGTTCATTTTTTGAACAGTAAAAAACATATGACAATGTTAGTTGAATTTACTGAAATGTAAGTCGTATTTTCTTTAAGTGAAATTTCGTTTGTTTTTTACTACATTTGCAGTGGTCTTTACCTACATAGTATTCGGCACACCGAAAAATTTTCTTTAATGCTCGTTCGCACGCTGCAGACCGCATATGGATACAACTAAATTTATCCTCATTCTCAAACAGTTTGTAAAGGCAGCATTAGAGCATTATAGGGTTAACATTATCATAAAATTAAATATTAACCATGCATAATATTTAAAGCCTTTTATACTGTTTTATATTCATTCTGTAGGTATTTTGTTGAATCTGATTTTTTCTTTTTTTAATTCTAAAAATTATTTTTGCATTAGACTTGTTTTGTTGTTACGTTTCTGAAACTTGCTAAACCAGATCCTTGACAGGTACAAAACAAAATAGAAAATATTAAAAAAAAAAGAAGAGGAATAATTCTTAGTTATTCCTTTATCAAAGTCTTGTAATTATTAAGCGGAATAAAGTTATGCGTTTTATAGGTAATAAGAGGCGACTTACTATCACACTACACATTCCAGTGTAGAAACGCATTACCAAATAAGTGATTATATACCCAGCGTAGAAACGGGTATATATATATATATATTAGGGCGGGTCGATTTAAAAATCGCTCAACGTACAAGGAAAATCGTATTCTAGGGATCAAAATAAGAAACTTTGCCGAAGGAACCATACCTCTAAAACGAATTCTGATGTCCCGACTTTTGACCCGTAGGGTAAAATTTTGAAACATCCCACTTTGACCCATTTAGAGTGTCATAATCGAATATAATTTATACATACATATGCTAGAGCGTCTTCCGGAGAGGAAATAGAGACCGTAATCTTGGAAAGACTCCTCCTGCTTTCTGAAATATCTCTATCCCGAGATTTGTACATTTTGCTATAAAAACACGGCTAAAAAGGCCCTCTTTCAACTTAAATTTTAACCCCTTAACGGTCACCTAGAATGATGATTTATGCATTAATCTGCTAGCGCGTCTCCCGGAAAAGAAGTAGCTCCCATAATCTTACAGAGATTCCTCCTACTTTCTGAAATATCAAAGTGGGCTTTTTCAAAATTTGACCCTACGTGTCAAAAGTCGGGCCATCAGAATTCGTTCTAGAGGTATGGTTCCTTCGGCAAAGTTTCTTAGTTTGATCCCTAGAATACGATTTTCGTTGTACGTTGAGCGATTTTTTTGCCTCCCTACAAATCGACCCGCCCTAATATATATATAAATATTATTTTTTGGACTACTAGTAGAGACGTCAGCTTACTGTCTGCATTATTTTAAAACATATAATAACGACTTACTAATGTCTAGTTGAGTTTCCTATTATTTAAATGCCAAAAATAATGCGTTACACATAAGTACTTTTTTTATCATTATTTTAAATAAATAGTAATGGTATGATAATTTTTTTAAAAATATATTTTAAACTCATTATTTTTCTAATTCTAGTAAGTACTTACATATATAAATTCATATCTTTTATTTTTTGTAAGCTGGAAAGTAATGACATTTTATGCAAGCAGGTCATTTAAGTTTTTATCTATTAACCCTTTTACTACGCTTGTACACTACAGTATATACATTATTCATCACTATATGCATAAACTGATTAACAGTGATATTTGTTAACAAAGTCCGATTTTTTTAATAATCCGAAAAAATTAAGGTTTGGTGTATATCCTAAACTAACAAAGCTAAAATCTTTAAATTTGGCACGTAGCTTAATCTAACCAGAACAAACTCGAACAAAGCATTTTAGGATGTTCGAATGTTTTAGTGTTAAAAATGGGCTGAGAAGTTTCAAAAATTCTTTTTTTGGTCCCATTTTCGGTGGGTAGGAAGGATTTTTAAGGACCGCTTAAATATAATAGACCCCCGAAATAGATATATATCCACAAAAAAAAAGTCGGTAGTAAAAGGGTTAAGTATAACATGTCGAAATAGCTCAGTTGTAAGAGCGGTTAAATGACAACATGGAGCACCTGTACCATTTGTATGCCCAGTGAAAAAAGGCATTACCATGTAAGTGGTTATATGCGTAAATATTTACACACAGAGAAATAAAGTGCCAACCGAATTGAAAAGTGTATTTTAATGGTAACAACCTATAAATGTAGTAAGTACAACAATATTTACATTAGATTACTGAATATGTTGGGAGTTGCAACTAAAATTCTGTTGACTTAACCGACCTTTGTTGTGATAACTAATGTTAAGTTGTGCCAACCGACTGAAACTCGTAATAATCAAATTTGAGTCATAGTAACTGAATTTCAGTTGGCAAATAGCTGATTTTTTTTTCTGTGTAGTAATGACAAGTACTTACAATTTTAATTACAAATCTCATTACTTTTATAAGGGAATATCGCGCAAAATATAACATATCATTACTTCACACCTTACGAAAAATCAAAAAATATGTGATTACCCATATGCCTACTAGTATTGACAAAAATAATGAGTCTAAAAAGAAATTAAAAAAAAATTAATTTAAAAATTAAAAATTAATTGATTTTAAATATAATGTGAACTCAAGGGATTCAAACCTAGAACACCATTTCCACATGTTATACTTGATAGATAAAAACATAAATAACTTGCTTGCACAAAATGTCATTACCTAGCAGCTTACAAAAAATCAAAAATAAGTAGTTCTACATGTACTTACTAGAGTTAAAAAAAATAATAAGTTTAAAAATTGATTTTGGAAAACATTTTAGATCATTACTTTATATTTAAAATAATGATAAAAACTACTACTTATTGGTAATGCATAATTTTTTGTATTTAAATAATTTAAATAAAGTAAGTCAGAGAGTAAGCTGGTATCATTACTAGTAGTAGGAAAATTATTGATATATCATTACCGTTTCTACACTGGGTGGCAATGCTTTTCTACTTTGGATAAGCACATATTTAGAAACTGTAAGTACTTACAATTGTCATTACAAATCTCATTACTGTTATATCGGGATGTAGTGTAAAATAATGACATATCATTACTTAACAGCGTACGAAAAATAAATAACTATGCTGTTCCCTTTAATGCTTATGGACAAAAATAATGATTGCAAAAATAAATTTTAAAAATCATTCTTTTTTAAAAATATATTTTTTATTGAAAATTTTTTTTTTAAATAAAATGTGCCCATACGGGCTCTAACCTGGAAGTGCAGGTTGTCAGTCAACCACTCTACCATTTGAGCTATCTCGACATGTTATACTTGATAGATAAATACATTAATGTCGTTACTTTCCAGCTACAAAATATAAAAAATAAGTAGTTATACATGTGCTTACTGGAGTTGAAAAAATAACGAATCTAATAATAGATTTTCATTATATTTTTAGATCATTACTTTATATTTAAAATAATGATAAAAATAAGTACTTAAGGGTAATGCAGTATATTTTGCATTGAAATAATGGTAAAAATTACTACTATAGTATTAGTGTTATTTGTATTAGAGTAATGCAAAGAGTAAGCTGGTGTCATTACGAAAAATAATGACATGTCATTACCGTTTCTTTTAAAAAAATTCGAAATTTTTAGAAATTTTTCTAGTTAATCTGTTTTTGCAAAACATTTGTATGTAGGGTATACAAAGACGATCGACTTGAATAATGCCGCCTTTACAACCCCGATACACCTTAATAGTAATGCAAGCATATTATTAAATAGAAAGATGCTGCCTGCTAACAGTCCACTGCAGTCTAAGGAGTAGACTTTCAAGATTTATCCACATACGTACGACACAAGCCATGCTAGTTTTAAATCATTGTTGGCCATAAAAATACATTTTTTAATTAAACACTTTATACACGTAATATAAGGCATTAGGTTTGTTAACTATAAAATTGTCATATATTTAATTGATTTGGCTTTTGAATTCTTCATTTTTTAATTTCTCGTTTTATATCTGCACTTTTTTTCTTAAATTTTGTAGCATATTAAAGCTTTTCTTTTATATTTGTTGTTTTTTATTAATAACATCTGGTTTTATAGAGCTGACAACTGCGAAAAACAGGATTGTCAGCATATCTAATTGCTAAAAGTAATAAGAAGCGGAGGATATTTTTAGACAATCTTCTTCTTCATTTCATCACTAGGGCAAGGAGTTTCAGGCAAATGCATGTTTTTTTTATATCGATAATCTAAAGCAGATATAGACTAAATATTGATACACTCAAAAAAAATGAAAAATAAAGTCAGTGAAGTCAGCTAAATTTTAAAAAAATGTTAGCTTTAAAAAAAATGCTAATGTCAGCAAAATCTTTTGTTGAAAATTAGCGTGCTTATTTTTAACAAAAAAGTAGACTGAAAAACACTTAAAAATTTGTAAAAAAAATTATACTTCAGTTAATTTATTTGGGCGAAAATCCAGAACCGTTGTTTTGTGAATATTTTAAAAATAATTTCCAATACGTTACAAAATATCAAAATGTTCATACTCCCATATTGAAGAAATTAACTGAACATAAAGAAATAATTGTGTATAACTTAAACAAAAGTGCGCCCCGGTAGGCTAGTTGGTAGCGTGCTGGCTTATCAGTGAGGGGGTCGTGGGTTCGATTCCCACTGGTTTGTTTTCGCTACAACGCGCCGAAGGCCATAGTAGCTAGTGCTCGGTTAGGGTAATAGTATATAATTTGTAATTATATGATTATTTTTATTTATTTTTTAATAAAATAATTAATAAAATAAAATAAAAAACTTAAACAAAAATATCTTTCAACTACTTACATTAATGGTTGTCTAAATGGTGACGTTTTGAATGAAGACAAATGCAGTAATTCTATAAACGAAACAAAAAAATATCGAAATATGACATATGTAATTCTTGTTTGCAAATAAAGAAAGAAAACAAAAAATATCCTATGATGTATGACCTTGTTTTTCGCTTTTGTCTGTCCACATGAAGGTATATTTGTTTGCAATTTAACCACACTCCATAAATTGACGATATAAATATTTAGTTTACAAATACACATTTTATATTTATTCAAATATTTTACAATGAAAAGTATTCAAGTTCGAGGTCATACTCTATATTTCTTTATTAGGATATTGTCCTAACAAATAATCTATAGAGTTTTTGTTTTCAGATTTATTAAGTGAATACTTTCAAGAATGTGTTGATTGATCTATTTCCGGAATTTTCTAGGTTCCCATCATCAGAACAGGTTTTGAAAGAAGTGACAATCCCATGCAAAACATCAAACATTCATATAAACTAGTTTTCTCGCTAAATGAGAACTAATATATGAGCTTGAAGTTAAATATTATCACCAAAGCTCAAAAATAAATTGAAAACTTGTTTGTTATGTGCACCCTCTACCTTTGGTAGAGGGTGTTATTTTTGTTATTTTCTCCTTTTTATTTTCACACTTGTTTTGTTTAAAAACAAGATGTAAGTGGTCAATTAACAAATTTGAAAACAAAAACTCTATATAATATAATTTGTTAGGACAATATCCTAATAAAGATATATAGTGTATGACCTCGAACTTGAATAATTTTCATTACACAATTAAAGGTCGAAAAAACATAATTTTTATTTTTAATAAAAATTATATCAAACTTAATTTTTTCGCAATTTTATTAATAATTCAAGCCGGATACAACACAATACATGTCTGCACAGTGTTGTCGTCCTTTTGTTTTATGTATAGAACACATTTGCAAAAATCTTCCTCAGTTGATTTTTTATATGACTTAAAATAGATGTACCTTTTAGTATAATATTCCTTGGCTGACATGTTGCGACCTCTACTTCATTCTGTCATGTATCAATGTGGTTGGTATACACGCTATTACACACAGAGAAAAGTTTTACTATTTGCCAACTGAAATCCGGTTAGTACGACTAAAATTCGGTTATTACGGTTATTTCAGTCGGTTGGTAAAACTGAACATTAGTATTCGCAACAAAGTTCGGTAAATTCAACTGAATTTTAGTTGTTAGACCCATAATATTTAGATGTTTAATATAAATATCGTTGTACTAACTGAATTTATAAGTTGTTACCATTAATATACACTTTTCAATTCGGTTGCCTCTTATTTCTCTTTATCATCACAATTTGGTAGCAAAATCAATTAGTAAAACATTAGTAAAATATTAATTCAAAACAGTTAAATGCTAAATAAGTATATCCAAAATTTAAGCTGAAAACACAATTTTGGCAAAAAAAAATTTTAAAACAGTATACTTGATATACAAAACGTTTTATTAATCTTTTTACTAACTAATTTTTTTTTTGAGAGAATGTATCATTAAATTTAGAACAAAATGTCGTTGATTTGTTGTTGCATATTTTAAAATAAATTCATATTTTAGCATATTTTGACTTTTTATGCAAATTTTATGTTAAGAATTTTTTTGTGGTTTGGTTTTTTAAATCAACTCATATATAGTCAAAAATTAAATTTCTTCTACTATTACCTGTTTTTTTTCACTAAAAAATAAAGATACTGTATTACAACTCATACAACTACAAATATTTACAGCAGAAGTTTCCTAAGTGTCCTTTTTATATCTTTGAGCTTTGATTTTTGGAAAAAATTTTTCTATTAAGTGCATATTGTTCATGTTTTTAGCGAATATTTTTAAGTTTTAGCTTCATTTTATAACCGCCTAGTTTCCTTTTTTAGTTGCATAACATTCCTTGCCCTAATCATCATCATCTATATCTTTATTTTTGTGATTCCCATTTAAATTAAAATTTTAAAGTGCTTTTAGCTTTTAACATTGAATAATAAGAGACATATAATTTAAATATAGAATTCGATATGTTTTGATAATTATTTCAATTAAAAAATGATTTGTTTCTAATGTTGAAAATCTTTTTTGTCGTCTTTCTAATGGGGCCAAAAATGATTATAAAATAAAATACATACATTAGAAGTTAATAAGAAAAAAAAAACTTACAAATGTTCAATATATTTTCAAATGAAAATACAACTCTTAGTTATCATCTTTTTTAAAATGTTTTTGCAATTTATATATGATCAGATATTTTGTTATATATGTGGAATTTCAACAATTTTCGAGATTTTGAGGCAAAATATTTAAACATTTGTTTTGTGTTAGGCGACGTTAATCGCTTAACTTTAACGGCGCAACCATTATGGAGGTTATAAGTTTAAATCACATTAAAAACATTTAAATTACATGCCTTCTTTCCTCTTGTTTCATAGTTAGTCATAACCCAGGAAAGATATTTTTTTGGTTTCTCAAAATAATCCACCGTTTTCAGTGACTTTTTTTATAACCTGTATTTATTAGAAAAATGCGAAAAACAACCGCGCTTTCTGATTTGGAAAAAGGACAAATTTTGGCTTTTACAATCCAAAAATTTGCAGAAGGCGAACGGTAATCGCTAATATTCTGAGTGATAATGAAAGTTATGGATCACAGAATAGAAGTAGAAGAAAGTCTAAGTTTTCGAGCTGCAGAGTGCTCAGTGCCCTAATTTCCAGCAGACAACTAACAGCTTGAAGAGTTCAAAATGCATCCGAAAATACAGTGCGAAGTAAAATGATCGAAATACTAGAGTCAACCTAGCTAATATGTTTGATTTGCTTTATTTTTGTAAATATACGGAGGTTGAAAGCTCGTTATAAATTTAAAATAACATAAAAATAATCTCGATGTATATAGAACCAAAATACTAATAAAATTGTAAAAAATGTTACTTGAGCCAGAGTAAAAACTAAACATTTTCTATATAAATAGAACATTTTTGGTCATCAAAGTTTAGTAACGTCATGATGCTTGTTAGGAAATGACCCTAACCACGTGATTGATTACTAATATGTGAAGAATGGAGCAAAACTTATGATTAATAGGTTTTTTGTTAAAGTTCTGGCTATTATGGAGGCTCTCGCTTTTCTAAAACTTCAGGTTCTGATGAGATCTTTAGCCAGATCGAAATACTAGTATCAACCTAGCTAATATGTTTGATTTGCTTTATTTTTGAAAATATACGGAGGTTGAAAGCTCGTTATAAATTGAAAATGAACGTAGTTCCACGACTTTTAGAAAGGCACAAGAAATGAATTCGCAGAGTTAAACATGACCACAAATTGGAACTCGATATGCCAAAACTACGATATCCTTTTTTTATAAATTAATTCCTTATTTCCCTTTAAGTGATAAAAATTAACAGTTCTGATTATACTGCAGCATTTTAATGCAGTTTGGAGTTATTTTATGTGGTTTCGCGAAAGAAACATTTCACTTCTTGACTGGACTGCATGCTCACCAGATTTGTACCCCAGAGAAAATCTATGGAGTTTTTTGGAGTCGTACGGTGTACCCATATGAGAGGTACTTTAACGCTGTTGAAGAGCTAAAATCCACCAATTTAACAGAGTTGTCAAATTTGGACTTAAACTTATTACAAAACTTAATAAGTTTCAATAACTAATAAAAAAAAGCTGAAATAGCTAATAAAAATGTATGTTGGTCAAATTGAGTTATAAACGGTTGATTCTTATATTACGGGCCAATTTCCAAATCATTTATGGAATTAAATTTTTGTTGCAGAATTTAGAATTTCAGATAGGTATCTTTAATCCTTTTAAAAATATCTACTTAGTTCTCGAAGGTACACATTTTTAATTTTTTATTTTTCATACTTTTGCTCTTCATACTTAACTGGATCGTCTTTTTTTCACCATATCGTTTTTCTTTTGCCTCTCGCTTTTCTGCCAGTACCTGTTTCGTAGTTTTTGCTTTATTTTTATCCTCTGAGTGTTGGTCTAATGTAAAAAAATATATTTTTGGCAGTGGAATGACAAAACTCTCTAAAATATAAATTTAAGTACTTATCTTTAAAAAACTGTCCTGAATCGGAAGTTTTTATTCAAAATAAACTTAAAAAATTCACATATAATTATAAAAAGTATTATACATTTTTTTAAAACGACACAGGAAAATGTATAACGTAAGTGTAAAAGCGGATTATAAAAGACAAAACGCGACAAAGAATAGCAAAATGAAAAATTAAAAACTAAATGAACATCGAAAAATTGCATCAATGACAAAAAATAAAAAGTTTGAACCAATTTTTTTATTTAAAGATTTATTTTAAAACTATTTTTTTATATTGCTCTTATTTCGAGTAACCGAGATCAAATGACAGAAAGATAAAATAAAATGGCAATTTTGTCTTCGCTGTTAATTATAAACATTAATAAAGAAATAAATCATTTAATATTATTTTTTACTTTTTTACTAAAATAAATAAAACCAACCAACTAATTTACCTCTCTCCTTCAAAATTTGTTCAAAAATTATATTTAATTAATGTAACATACTTCTCAATAAATCAGAAACCAGTGCGACTTACTGACAGTATAGAGAAAGGATTCAACATTGACATATATCTATTTTTAGAAACTTACCTCACTCTAATGTCCACTGTTTTCCCATATGTTGTAAGTGATGCCATATCTATGATATATTCTCTGTATATTCGATAGATGGCGCTTACGTAGTTAGGGAAGAATTGCCAGAGAGCAAAGTTTGATTTTTGTTTGAGTTTGAATTTTAACGTCTTTTTCAGACAATTGCAATTAATACTATAATTAATATGCAATTTTATTTAATTTAATTGTGAAAGGCATGGTAGAGAAATATTCGAACGCAAGCTTTATGTCACGAAAAGTTAATCATGTTACATATCATTTTAAAGGTAATTTTGTCATCTTTACTTTAAGACCTCTATAATTTGCGTAGCATCTCATTATATGCTTAATTTTGTATTTCAGTTCCTTTTTACGATTGCCTTAATTTAAGGTAATGTTAACGACTGCCAGGGTAATGATGTTTGAACACTTTGGTAGGCAATTTTTTGAAGAACAAAAAAATTTTTAGAAAAATATTTTACTGAATGTAAAGGACCTATAAAGCTCTATTGTGAAGTAAATACTAAAATGAAATATACTTTATTTTTTCCAGTTTGAATACACAAGAACATCAAATTAGCCGGTTATCTCAGAATCAACCAAATATGAAACTCAGAGAATAATAGGGTTTTTGAAAAAATCTTTTTTTGCAATAGTTTCAAGTTTTTGTAAATATGATATGAAACCAACCAAACCAAACAGATGCCAAAATTAAAATAATTTGATTAGTTTAAAATTTCTAGAGCTACAAAGTAGTTATACCTTTATACATTGGTTATAAATATGAAACAGACCTTATTTCCATGATTTTTAAAATAAAAGTTTATAATATTTGGTAGATGTTCACGTTCTTGTTAAGCTAACTTTACATATGTTGCAAATATTAACATTTTTGGCTGCATTTTGGTACACGTAATTTTTTAAGCTATTTACATATTATATTCGCTATTTTGTCATATACATTTTAGTCGCATTTTGCCTTTTTCCCATGAACCGCATTTTTTTTTTTTTTTTAGTAGAATATAGTAAAATATAGAAAAAAAACTGATAAAAACCGCGGATTAACTTGTTAATACTGTATACCAGCAAAAAATAACCTGGATTTGGTAAGCAGTAACAACATTTGTATGCTTCCAAAATAGGGTTTCACCGCATTTTATACTATAAAGCGTTTCTTATTGCCTAAGAAGGCCAGAATTTGAATGTGCTTCTAAGAGCACATGAAAGAAGCGCTTTTCACTCCCTGAAAAGAGAAATACCAAGGATTTGCTTTGGAAGCTCTTCGTAGTTAAATAATGCCTTCCGGAAGAGCTTCTGGGTAAGCACTATGTTTTGCTGGGATATTTATTAAACAAATTTGATACGAGGGGTACTATTTATATTTCGGGACTAGCAAATAATAACAAACATTTTTAAATAAAAATGGCTTTAATGTTTTTCAAAATATTCTCCTTGATGATCAATACACTTTTGCATTCGTTCAAATCATTTGTCATAGCAGTTTTTCCATTCCTCTCGAGACACCTCCAAAACATATTTTTTGAACGCTTCAACTGCTTCTTCGGGGCTCGTAAATCGTTGACCACGCAGTTTACCTTTGATATTCGGAAACAAGAAGAAGTCATTGGGTGCCAAATCAGGACTGTACGGAGGATGACTCACCAATTCAATGTTTTGACTGCTCAAAAATTCACTTGTTTGACGAGATGTGTGAGAGCTCGCATTGTCATGATGGAGAATGATTCGTTTTCGACGGTTGGTTTTACGAATTTCTTCGAAGACTTCCCGCAAACAAATGGTCGTGTACC
Source organism: Delia radicum (assembly GCA_021234595.1). NCBI lineage: Eukaryota > Metazoa > Arthropoda > Insecta > Diptera > Anthomyiidae > Delia > Delia radicum. The sequence goes on along the minus strand of CM037852.1, from coordinate 89,477,521 downwards.
ACTCAGAATTGACCGTCCTACGTTGCTCAAGAGGAACAGTGGCCACATGACCCATTTTGCGGAAGAAACAGGCTACCATTTGCTTTGCTGTGCTTCTTCCACGAACAACTTTTGTTGGATTTAGCTCGTCTTGGAATATCCACACGGTGGATTGCTGTTTTGTTTCCGACTCATACGCATATATCCATGATTCGTCACCTGTCACGATTTTATACACGTCATTTAAAGCACCGCGGTAGAACTTTTTAATCATTTCCTTACACCAATCGATGCGAGCCTTTTTTTGAGCGATTGATAAATTGTGGGGTATTCAACGAGAACAAATTTATTTTACAACTAAGTGTTCATGCAAAATCGAATGTATTGAAGTGGAACTAATGTGCAAGGATGCCTCTATCTAACAATATATCACATGACGATCTTGCGTTATCTGTTCACGCACTGCATCGTTGTTTGGCACAACAACTGATTTCGGACGACCTTCACGGAATTCGTCGGCGACCGAACTACGACCTTGACTGGAGTCACTACACCAGCGATATACTGTTGGTTTTGATGGTGCTTTATCGCCATACAAAGAACTGAGTTCATCGACACATTCTTGTTGAGATAATCCACGTCGAAAGTTGTGAAAAATAATCCAACGAAAACCTTATCTTGAAATTTCCATTTTTTGTCAAATTGATTTTCTTAACTCACTGTAAACAAAACAAATAGCACTTGTACATCAAAAGGTTGTGAGTACATTTATGCTAAAAAATATCAAACTTTATTATGGTGTTGCCAGATTTTAGCTATTGACATTAGTGTTGCCAGTTCCCGAAATATAAATAGTACCCCTCGTAACCAAATGTTGCTGACGCTCTTATGAGTGTTTACCATACAATATTAAGAGAAATATATTTACTTAGTAAAAACTTTGTGATATTTTCAAATATTTCTCATACTTAAAAATGCGAATTTTGAAGATTCGCTGGGACTAGCTATTCTTAATTGGGCGATGTTGTATGATGTACAACTTTATAACCAAAATTTGTTGAAATTTGTGAATGTGGGGGACATCCATCGGATGATTGATTTTATATATTTTCAGCCATATGTTCTCCCTTTACTTATCACAGTATTAGGATTTTTTTTAAGAATAATTGACACTTTTTATCCTACAGCAACTGTGGTTTGTACCATTTTTGCATTAAATCCTTTTCTTATTACCAGGGCAACCAGAAATATGCTCTAAAAATTCCATTTTATGCCCATAACAAATTACCCAAAAAATGGAAAATATGCTCCTAAAATATAAAAAATATGCTCTTAAAACCCGATTTCTCTTAAAAATTCTTATTTTAAAATTTATTGCTTATTAATTGTTATTAATCTGTATATTCTTAAAACAGGAAACTCAAAAACATGAAAAAAGTAATTGAATATCCGAAATTCATGTTGTAATCCCCAGAAAATATGGAATTAAAAAGATTCAAAAAATTTTATTTTTTGAAGAAAAAAAAAAAAAAACAAAAAAAGTAAAAAAATATGCTCTTAAAATACAGGTTTGTTCTAGAAACTATTAAAATATGCTAAAAAATAAAATTTTTTTATTCAAAATATGCTCTTAAGATCAAAATAATCCAAAATATTCAATAATATGCTATTAAGAGCAATATATGCAAAAATATGCTGTAACAAATCGATGACAGAATACGTCAATTATTCTGAAATGGATAAATGTCTTATTCATTTTTCAATACAACGCTTATGAATAAAAATGATACAGCATATTTATGGTTGCCCTGCTTATTGGACACGTGATAATTACTTTTAGATCAATTGCAAAATCATTTTTCTGAGCGAACATTAACAATATATCTTTAGAAGAAGTTCAATCGATGTCTTTATGGGAGTTTTATTTGTTTTGCACTGATTTTAATTTGTGTTATTTATGCATGTATTTGTCATTTTAGGATAAATGCTTCCAAGATTTAAAAAAAAAATTACTTTTTTAATAAATTAAAATAAAAAAATGTTTGCTGATTGTGACCGGAAAATACAAATTTACTTTGTTTCGAACATCTGGATCAATTGTAATTTTATTTAAAAAAGGAAACAATACCTTCTTAGAATTAAAATCAAAGAATATGTAAGTGAACAACATTTTAAAGCAAAAACACAAATTTTAAGGAAGACAGATGCAATTTTTCTAATGAAAGGCAGAAAAACAGACATTATTCCACTTCACCAACTCAACAACTTTAAAAAACAGCAACACAAAATCTTCATCAATAAAAAAAAAAAAAACAGCTACTAAAAATCAATGATGCAATTCATTCAATTAGATGGATGACTTCCAGTGACAATAAAAGTTTCAAATCAAATCACAACCACATGTTTTAAGCAAAAACCATTCAATACGTTTACAACTATGTATAGGCCAAGTCACTCATTGCAATGGGTTCTAAAAGAATTTGAAATAATAAAATAAAGTAAAATGCTGAAAAAATAAAATCAATGCTCTAAAGTCATTAAGTCAACAGTTGCAGACATTAACCAAAGATAATAATGTTTATGGACCGGTTTTCCCTTTTCAAATACAGTTGAATTCCAGGAATTATTTAAAAGGAGCAGGAAAAAATAGTTTAAAAGGAGCTATGCAAAAAACAGTTCAATATACACAAACAGCCTAAGGGGGAACTTTTTTTTTGGAAAATAAAACAGCAACACGTTTTTTTAAAGACTGAGATTTAATTTGAGAGAACACAAAAAGTTAGAAGGGAATATTAGTTAACAGAGATGTCCAAATATACTGGCTCCTTAAACTCTTAAAAAATTGTTCAAATACATTTTAAAAATACTTAAAAAAAAATACTTCTGAGATTATGTATGCAAGAACAAAAACACCGTGTATTGAATAAAACTAGTTTTAATCACAACAAAACTCGACCTGACGATAGATCAGTGGGCTACAGAGCTCTGTCTAACGTGTAGTGCAAATGCATGTGGCATTAGAAATCAGTTTATCTATACCACGGTCAGTGATTGCACAGAAAATTTCATATAGACGCAATCGAACAAATAAAAACATAACAAATATTATATTATTCAAAAATTCAAAAAAAACAGGGTCACTGACGAAGGTTCAATACCAGAAAATGCGCAGTCTGATATAGAAAAATTGAAAATTCACAATGTAGTTATGATTTTAAGGAAATACACTCATTCTTCTCTAACACGCCTTTCACATTTAAAATTAAATACAAATTGCATATTAATTATAGTATTAATTGCAATTGTCTGAAAAAGACGTTAAAATTCAAACTCAAACAAAAATCAAACTTTGCTCTTTGGCAATTTTTCCCTAACTACGTAAGCGCCATCTATCGAATATACAAAGAATATCATAGATGTGGCATCACTTACAACATATGGGAAAACAGTGGACATTAGAGTGAGGTAAGTTTCTAAAAATAGAACTGTTGTGTTGTTGGAGTTGTACTTCTGAGATTATGCATGCAAGAACAAAAACACCGTGTATTGAATAAAACTAGTTTTAATCACAACAAAACTCGACCTGACGATAGATCAGTAGGCTAAAGCGCTCTGTCTAACGTGTAGTGCAAGTGCATGTGGCATTAGAATTCAGTTTATCTATATCGCGGTCAGTGATTGCACAGAAAAATTTCATATAGACGCAATCGAACAAATAAAAACATAACAAATATTACATTATTCAAAAAAAAAAAAAAAAAAAAAAAAAACAGGGTCACTGACGAAGGTTCAATACCAGAAACTGCGCAGTCTGATTCAGAAAAAATTAAAAATTTGCAATGTAGTTATGATTTTTAGAAAATGCACTCATTCTTCTCTACCACGCCTTTCACAATTAAATTAAATAAAATTGCATATTAATTATAGTATTAATTGCAATTGTCTGAAAAAGACGTTAAAATTCAAACTCAAAAATACACTACATTTGAATTAAAATCACTTGTAATGTGTAGTTATTTTTAATTATTAAAAACTAACTCTCGAATGTACTAAAAACAACTACAAATGCAGATTAAACAACATTACCAGCATTTAAACACAAATGTCAATAAAAACAAAATTTTTGTAAATATCTTAATCTGTTTATTATGTAATAAACGCACTATTGTAAAACTATATTTACATAATATATCACTTTAAATATTCACTTTTCGCAATATTTTTTTCCAAATCATTTCTGACACAAGTCTGTCTTTAAGAGATTTAATATTGTTCTTTGATTCCTTTTCGTCATATTGACTTCATATACAAATGATGAGGGGACGCGAATAAGGGCATACAGACCATGAAGTAAATTGTTCAGGAGACGAGAAAAACTTAGAAAATGGTAAAAAATGAGTATTTTTAAATATTTATCATTATGCAAAAAGGGTATACAGAAAAATTTATTTTTGAAAGCATGTTGGAATAATTATAATTTGGTACGGTATTTATGATCCGCTTTTGAACGACTTTTGATTCGACTACATTACCAGGCCAACATTATTTATAAGTTAGAAAAGTTCCAAGGATATCAAGGACATTTCTTTTTTTGTAGAAATGGAAGGATAAAATATAAATGTATAAAATATAAATTTAGTACATTTTATTAGTCAGTAATGTAATTTTAACAAATAAATTGAATGTGATAAATTAACGCTGTACTCATAATTCTTTTTTAAACCTTTGACGATCACATTGAAGTATAGTGCCCAGAAGTTTTTATAATATATATTTTTATAATATATTGTTTTATTTCAGATATATACCCTTTTAGATGTTCCTACTTTAAATACAAATTGCACTTATAATAAAGCAGTTTTTGCCAATTTTAAAAATAAACTTACATCTTTAGAATGTTATATTTAAACTTTGTCAATAAAATCTTTGTTTACTATTGTATTTTCAAAATTGTGCTCATAAAAATAAAGCTATATGCAATTAATGTTAAAAAATTAATGAAAAAAAAAATTAAAAATACTACAGAAAATTGAACTTTCGAAGTAATTTTTTTACTTAGGTATGTCTAAATGTACTAGTACTGTTATATAATGTAAAAACGCGACTCCCAAAATATGGTCTCTATACCCTTATTCGTCTAAAGTGCTCAAATATTAAATAGCAACAAGAAAAAAAATATAACATTTTATAATATTCAAGTAAATAAGTTTATTTTCCTTCAATAAATAAATATTCAAGCTCGAGGTCAATTTATTGAATTACAACAAATAGGTCGAAGTAAAATAAGCACTTAATTATTAGTTTATTTTCTTTAACAAATCTTCCCTTATATTTTATTTATTTAATAAAATTTATAGCATTTTTATTATTTTTGTGTATCAGGGATGTTAAATGGGGTTTTCAATTTTGTACCAACCTCCAAAAAAAATTGTACTTTTTGGACCTTCGCGGTACCACTTTTTTTTAAATTTATTAAAACAACAAAAAAAAAAGTACATACAAATTCGCTTATACACAAAAAAAAAGAAAAACTTAACAATAACACACATTATATGTATGAATAAAATAAGGTACAAAAAAGTCTTATGAATATATGACATCAAAATCATGGAATTATTTGTTTAGTTAATAAACTATTTGGAATTTCTACATCATAGCAGCATATATTTGTCGATCTTAACCAATCCTTTGTCTGTATGAGACTTGATGTTAATGTAGGCACATGTAGTATGTTTCTTTCGTTAGTTTTAATTATATTTTGAAAAGAAATATAATAGCCACATTTGCAGGCGAGTGTGGAATGGATTAAATCCCAGCAACGACTCTTGAAATGTCAGGAAACATATTGACATTCAATTCATTTTGAAAATTGGCTACTACCGACCAAAAACTACAAAGTTTTAATTTTTTAACAACTTCAGTTGCTTCGTTATTAAAATTGACTTTGCTTGTCAAAACTTCGCAAAATTTTATATAAGATTGTTTGGCATTCGTCTTTCATTTCTTTAACAATAATTTAACTTAATTTTCACTTCTTCAGAGTTTTAATAAATTCAAAATAAAAGTGAAGTTGGCTGCAACATGTGTCAATATATGTAAGAGCTCTATACAACACAATACCAGTCGCATACATAGCTGCCAGATAAATTTTGTGAAAAATCGTCAAATTTCCGTTTTAAAAAAAAAAAATCTACAAAATCCTCAAAATGATGATAAATCGTCAAATCTGGCGGATATGGTGGCATATATTTCAAGCGCTCATTACATAAAACAAATAAATGCAATGAAAAAGGACACAATAACAATTTGTTTGCTATACTAAAAATTCAAAAAGGGGAAAAATTAAAAATTTTTAAATTGTACCAAATGAGTCGCGGTAGTACCACGGTACTTTAGAAGGTCAAAATGTACCAAAAAAAGTACAATTGTACCAACTTTAACATCCGTGTTGTGTATCTTCTTTAACAGTCTCTTTTACAGTAAAGGTTAAAGAGAAATAATGTAAAAACAAGCCACTTGTTGCAGACGCCGTATTGGTTTTTTGTTTTCGAGAAGTAGAAACAAACGCATGAAATAACCGTACCGCAATGCAGTAATTATGGTTGATTGTTTAAAAAATCAACTCTCAAAAACGTTAAATATAATATTTCTAAGTAAAACAACTGCAATTAGAGGTAAAATAACTAAAAACGCATTACTGCACAAATAACTGCCATTTTGTAACTGTATAAGTTTACAGAGTGTGGGACCTTTGCATCGTGTCTATAGTCTTAAACCGTCACGAAAGGTCTGCTTAGGTATTTCTTTAGATTTTAAGAATTAATATGCTTCAAAGTTCTAAAATTTAATTGCATCAACTTGTATAGCCTCAGTCTTTGGTTTTAATTTTATTGCCCACCTCTGCTTATATAAATAATGCCCTTTAAGCCATCTTTGGTTTATTGTATAGGAAACCTGTTTAAAATTTCAATGATTTCAAATAACTGAAAGTGTATTTGTTGCTAAACAAAAAACAGAAACTTCATGCTAAATGATTTTTTTTAAATATTACTCCTTTTTAGTGTTTAACATAAACATTCATTGTTAATTCTTAAAACCCCCATTGACCTTGTGTTATTTTGCAGAGTATCTTAAGTTTGCAAAATTTTACAGATTTAAAAAGAAAATTAATTTTAAGGCATCACCTTCGGTTAACCCAAAAGAAATATAGTTTGTCTTGGTCAAATATGGTGTTCGCTTTAATGTTCAATACTTAAATAATTCTTTGTCAAAACGTTAACGTACCAAATTGATTTCGTAATCCTTCCCAGCAAATCTTTCATTACCATATAAGTGATTAAATAATAAAACCAAGAATTTTTTCACATTATAATTCGGAGTCAATACATTCAGGAACTTCTGTTTTAAAAATATGTAGTTGTTTGGGTTGTAATACAGTTTCTTTATTTTTAATGTAAATGTCAGTCATTTGTTAAACAAATTCAATTTTTTTTATTTACCTTGTAGTTCATTTAAAAAAACAAACCACATCAAATGACTGTTTTATGATTTTACATAAATTTTTTAAAGTAGTAAATGTTTGTTTATTTTTGACTAACATGTGGTTAATTTTTACTACAATTCATAAGTCATTTTGTGAACATTAAAAAACAAATGACAATGTTAGTTGAATTTACTGAAATGTAAGTCGTCCTTCTTCTTTAAGTGAAATATCATTTGTTGTTAACTAATGCAGTGGTCTTTATTTACATAGTATTCTAAGTGTAGTTATTTTTTAGACAAATTTGTTTTTATAAGCAATCGAGCTTACGCGAGACTACCTGTTTAATTACAATAACAACACTGCGCCGCTCGAAAAATAAAAAAGGGTATTGACCACTGCTCCAAAATTTTTCGGCTACTGTGATTTTTATGGCGTAAATAACATTAAAGTTTTGCATGTTTTAACGAAGTGTTTTATACGTACAATTAAAAAAAAGGAATTTGCACTTATTTTTTTAATGGTAAATAATGAGGTGACTTTCAACAACATTTGGGATACAAAATTGTTAAATAAATAAGCAGCACTAACAAGTAAATCCGCGGTTTTTTCAAAGTTTTTACTATATTTTATAATTTTTGCACAATTCGAAATCGATCATTTTGTACATTATCATTTTGTACATTATCCAAAAAAACAATCTTAACAATTATTTCGTGCAAAAAAGAAGACCAAAAGAAAGTCCGGTTCATGGGAAAAAACGCCAAATGTGCCTAAAATTGACACAGAAAAAACTAATAACGGATTTCAGTTAAAAAACTAATTGAATCAATTAATATTGTAATTGATTCAATGATAATATTAATTAAAACTTTTATTGCAAATTAAATACAAATAATATTATACTCGCAAAAAAAGTGTGTGAACGATACGTTTGTATGTATGTTTTTTAAATGCTGCGTCTGTTTGAATGTGTGTGTGCTTGTTTCGTTTGTAAACTTCAAATGAATTTGGTATTTTATACTGAAAATTTTCTATTTAACCATACAGTGTACGAAAAAATAATTTGAGATATATATTTAAAAGTCAATTAAAATATTAATTGATTCAATTAAATACTTACTTAGAAACAAATATAATTCAAAACAAATCTTTAATTAGATATTTTAGGTTGCTAATATTTTCTATGTAGCAAAAAAGAATGACCTATGAGATCATCTTTTAGTGTACCTAAATTCAGCCAACAAAAGTTAATATTATATTCACAAAAATAGTAAAATCGGAGAAAAACGTTGATTTACTTGTAATTTATAAAACAAATTTGATACCCAAATCAGTATTTACCATAAAAAAATTAAGAGAAAATGATTTATTTATTAAATTTTATACATACAAATTTTTGTTAAAGCATTCAAAACTAATGCAGTTTTGCAACAAATCTGGCCTATAAGTAAAAAAACTGGGTTCACCGTTAAAATCAGCATGGTTGAAATATTCAGGATCAATGGTCGGTACTCTTGTGTTTGATTTTAGGGTTCAATTTAGTAGCACTGTGTATTGTAATATTAGAAACTACTTATTTTTTAATTACCGATCAGTATTAGGGTAAGCCTTATTATTTTAAAACTTGTAACCACATATTTTATAAGCTGCTTATAACCACAAAATTTTATTTTTATTCATAAAAAAAGTTAGTACAGAAGAATGTTAAACATGTTCTAAGTCAGCTGAACTTATTTTTTCCGTTACGTAAAACTGTTTTGTACGCACTTTCATACACAAACATAGTATTTTCAGACACACTGTGTTTAGAATTGAACACTTTATGCCTAATATTATTATTCCTTTGTTAAATTATAACATTACGCACACATTTTGTAAATATGCTAACATGCAATGCCAATAGATATTTTGACTTCTTAAAATTCAACGGCAACTAAAAAGTCAAAAAGTCAAAAAATAAGAAAAAAGACACTAATTTTTATTTTCTGAAAGCCAACTAAATTAAGAAACAAAAGTTTTGTCTAATCACATAATTTTTTCACCTTCTAAATTTACATCAGTTGTTAGCACATTAAAAAATATATATTTTGTAAATAGTTTTGGCAAAGGAAAATAATAATAATACACCCATAGAAATAAAATGGTAAAAAAAAAAGCAGAAAAAGCTACTATAAATTAGTTAAAAATTACCTTGCACAGAAACTGCAGTTCTTTTTTGCGAAATATTAATAAAATAAGAACAGAAAAAAAAAACTTTACAAAAGTTTAGTTATATTCGATGTGATTTTAAGTTAATTGAAATTAACAAAATATTCTGCTAAAATCAGCAAAAACATTTACTAAATATTAGCATATATCGTTTTATTAAAAAAATATTTTGCTGTGTTCAGAAATTGAATTTTTTAAAATAGGAATTTTTGGGTTTTTCCACCTACTTAAAAGTGCATTTTTAGGCACTTCATGCGTATATTTACTTCCAAAATAAGCATTTTCACTCACAAATTTAGTAAATTTAAAAAAAGACAAAATTTCAAAAAATTTTTACACGCTTTCATTGTAAATTTACATAATATGTGTGCAGTAACTTACACACAATGTGTGTATTTTTTTGAATACACACACAGAGTAAATTTAACCAATTTATAGTACACTCTAAAAAATGACTGCAAATTTACTACTATAAAACGAGTAAAGTTTCATGTACTATTACGCAAATTCGGTAAATTTATACATAAAAATGCGTAAAACTATTTTGCGCACACTTTTATATACAATAATACCCACTTACAGTATTTTTACCAATTATGTGTTTACAATTAAACACATTATGCCCAAAAGTAGTATTATTTTGTTAAATAAAATTTTTACGCACAAAGTTTGTAAATATACTAACTTATAATAGTAATAAACATTAGGACATTTTTAAATTGAAAACAAATGAAACAAATTATAAAAGCCAAAAAAAATCTAAAAAATTTAATTTATTGAGAATTTTAATAAAAAAAATGTATAACTGTAGTATTTCTGATAGTGTTTAGTTTATAGTTTATTTCCAAGTGCAGCCTAATTGTGGAAAAATATAATATACGTACAGAGCTTTAAAAATAAAATTCTTCATTCGATTTTTTCAGTCGGTTTGTACTCAATCGATTTAAAAATATCGCCAATATTGAAAAAAATTGCCAAAATTGAAAACATCGCCAAAAATCGCTAAAATTTAAAAAATCTTAAAAAAACGTTAAAATTAATAAAAAAAACCGCTTACAATTAAAAAAAATCTCCAAATTAAAAAAAAAAAAAAAAAAAGCTAACATTTAAAGAAAATAGAAAAATCGCTAATATTTAAAAAAATCGCAAAAAAATTAGAAACATTCCTAATAAAAATGAAAAAAATTTTAAAATTAAAAATAAAAAATTGCACAAGGATAAAAATTAAAAAATTTTGAAAACAATTTTCAAATTGGAAAGCTTAAATTGAAAAAACGAAAAATATTGCCGAGAAAATAGTTGTAAATGTATCTTTATTAGTTTTCGAAACACAGGCGATGTTCCAAATAAATTTTCTTTTTGCTTTGCGATGCTTTGTTTTCGAGAAAAACGCGATCTAAGAAATTTAGAACCGGTATTGGGGTTGATTTTTGAACACCGGTGCAAAAATTTTTCCAGTAGCTCTTTTATTTTTAGAGTTGTGGACGGTTTTTATTTAGTCAATACATATTTCGAAAACTAATGGAGGTGGAGGAAAAATGGTTGCACCACTGCTCAAAACTCAACCCCATTACCCCTACAACGATCCTAAATTTCGATTTGATTGACTTGATTCGTAAATCGCGTTTTTTCACGAAAAGTAAGCATCGCAGATAAAAAGGAGTATTTATTTGAAACATCGCCTATATTTCAAAAACTAACAGAGATAAATAAATGACACAGACAACTTTTTCCAATTTGAGCTATTTTTTTTTATCAATTATGGTGATTTTTTTTTTTTTAAATTTTCGCGATTTTTTACTTTTGCCTTTTTTAAATTTTGAAGTTTTTTTCATTTTGGCGATGTTTTCACTTTTTCTCATTTTTGGCGATATTTTTTATTTTTGGCGATTTTTTTAGTTTTGGTGATTTTTCAATTTTGGCAAATTTTAATGTTTTTTTTTTTTAACTTTGGAAATTTTTTTTAAATTTTGTCGATTTTTTCAACTTAAGTGATTTTTTACATTTTTGGTGCTTTTTTTCAATTTTGGAGATTGTTTTAAATTTTTGGGGATTTTTTTCATTTTAACGATATTTTTTTCAATTTTAGCGTTTTTTTCCAATTCTGGCGGTGTTTATCAGTTTCGCCGAATTTGTCAAATTGTAAATCGATAAACTTGATTGATTAAAAAAAAATCATTCGATTTAAAACCGATCTGATTTTTTCAAAATAGAATTCAATCTATCTTTGAAACTCTGTATATGTACATTGTACAACCACATATACACAAATATTTATATTATATTTATATGTATTATTATACAACACATTAATAAAACTCTTTCTAAAAATGAATTCTTTGTTTTATTTGAAACATTTTTTGGGCTGTTTTTCTTTCTTACGCATTTTTAGGCTTACGCATATAAAAATGTATTTTTACGCATTTTATCCGTATATTTACAATTAAAGCATGTTTTTTTACTCAACAACTCAGTAAAATTATTCATTTATTTCTAAATTGCATAGTACATTCACACGATTTTTGTTGACCAACTTAACGTAATGTGTGTATTTTTTTCATTTACACACATGGAGTAAATTTACCCAACTTATAGTAGGAGTATAGTTTCCTACTATAAGTTGGGTAAATTTCAACAGAAATTAATTAGAGTTTATCTTATTTCACCACAAGAACAAATTTCATCCGTATTTTAAAAAAGTTTTCAACCTAATATTTAGTAGCTGGTGATTTTTAAATTTACAAATGTGTAAACTACAATTGTTTTGAAAAAATACTTTGTTTGTGATGGAGTTATATTATCATAATTTTTTTTATATAATCATAAAATAAGCTATATCTCGGAAACTTAGAGAGTTAAGGGCAAATGGACCAAAAATCGTTACTTCATTCCAACTAACCTCTTATATTCCCGGCAATAAATATGAACCTGCCTGTCACATACGGATGGAGGATTTTAGGAGACATTTTCTGATAACTCCGTTAAAAATTCTGTGCGTTTTTTTATGCAGCGAAAATGCACAACTACTTACAAAAACTTCCGCGTCTAATAAAAATAATGAGTTTTGCCGCCGTCTTGTATGGCGTATGCCTTAATGCTGCTGCTTATTATTGAGATATTGGTAATGAGAGCCTATTAATGAGATTTTGCTGGGTTATACTGTATAAAAAAGCTTATTTCATTTTTGTTTCTTAACAGTTATAAAAATAAGTAAATTATGCAAAAAGTCAATTCTTAAGATTGTTTTCGATATTTTTTTGTATCTACGTATATGGGAGGCAGAGATTAAAATTTATATAATCAAGAAAGTATCAGTTATCTACTTTTATGCTATGTAATCAAAAAATATCCGCTTCTTTCTTAAAATGCATTTTCACTGCTAATCATGGTTTAATTATAAAAGTTTTGCTACTTAAGTATTTTGTTCGGTTGCCCTAGACCATTTTGACAAAATACAAAACTATAATATTTACGAAATTACAAAACGTAATAAGCAAATAAAGCTCGGCATGAACAACTCATATTCACACTAAAATATTGTTGTTTTAAAAATTTACAATAATTTTGAAAATTTAGATTTGTTATTGCAATAGTTTAAATTCTATTTTAGTATATATAATGTGAGATTTAAAAGATATTTGATTAGATTTCGTGAATTAAATGGTGTGTCGCCCATGGCCATGTTCAAATATGGTCACAAATAACAGACCTTGGTCATTTATGCTGCACTCACAAAAATAAATCTGTAAAAATAGCAAAAACAATGTTACTGAAAATTAGTTAAAAATCTGCCAAAATAAGCAGATTTTTTTTACTAAACATTACTAATATAAGAATAGCAAAAATAAATGTGTTGAATTTACAAATATTTAGTTCTATTAGTTCTATTTGAGCTAAATTTTAGTTAATTGAAAGTAACAAAATAATCTGCTAAAATCAACAAAAACATTTACTAAATATTAGTAGACAAAAAAATCATTAAAAAATGTGAAATTTTTAAAAAAAATTTTGGGTTCGGGTCGAAATCCTGTGTATAACAAAATTCTGTTTTCAAAATCCTGCTTTTCGTAATACTGTTTTACAAAATACTGTATAACACAATACTGTTTTGCAAAATCCTGTTTAACAAAAACTTTCACTGTAATAATTAAGTAAAACTTTTCTCAATTTATATATCATTATTAAAATAAACCATAACAAAACCAAAACACAATTCTAATGTAATCAACATATATCAATATCAGCTGATCTCATTGCAGATGTTATCAGTTCACCTGTGTTGATACCCACGTGTAAGTCAATCAAATCATGTGTTTAGTAATCTTGTCGTTTTGTTAAAATTGTTGTTTTGTGAATAATTTATAATGTCAAAAGTTAATATTATTAAATCAAACAAAGGAAATCAGAAATTATGTATTGATGGATATTTCTATCACTTGGAGAGAAATTATAAGTCAGGCACTTCTAATTGGGCTCGTGTTGTAAACCAACATTTTTACTCAATACAAACAGTATTGAGAAATCCCGTATTTTATAAAACAGTTTTATGAAACACAGTATTTTGTAAAACAGTATTATGAAGAGCAGGATTTTTAAAATTTTTTTGATCAGTATTTTGTCTAAACATAACAGTATTATATGGGATATTTCAAATTTTTTGAGCACCTGCTGAAACCGACATACTATGGCTCTTATTTCGGTAAGTTTTATGAATTGAAAAAAACGTTGTACAGGGTTTGGATGACTATACTTGAAGGATATGACGTGCAAAGTGTTACATTGAAAAGTCTTCACCTTACGAATTGGTGGTCATCTAAAATTCGAAAAATTAAAAAAACGACTTGAAACTTGCAAGATTTTTTCATTCATTCAGTTTTCTCTGTAATAGTTTTTAGCTTTCAGATCCAAACCAATACAAAATATAGTCACTAGACTTGGAGGATATATCCACAACATATCGCTGCTGGGTGAAAAGTTGCATGGTGGTTTACAAGTGAAACCAAAATTTTCCGAATTTTGAACTTTTTGAAGATTTTAAATAGGGTTTTTGCGCCGTTTAATATTAAGCGCAGAATTATAAAAACGGAGTAATTTTATAAAGTTAGAGGTATATTAAGTTGGTGTCAGCGCACTAATAACGTATCAGCGCACTAATAACGTATCACGGGCATCACAAACTTAAAAGAAATTAGCGTAAATTTTTTGAAAATGTATCTTTTTTGCGTCTGACAATCTGAATTGTATTTTTAGTTGGCTAGTGTATTGCGTGATGTGAGTAACTTCGTAAAGTGCACCTCCGAGGCGAAAACGCACTTTAAAATTTTTAAACGCAAAAATTTTATCAACTTTTGAAAATTTTTGCAAAAAAACAATTTTGTTTTAAGCTTTTTTTTTTATCAAAACATGGCATAGGAACATGTTTAGGTATCTAAATAGATTCTTCGCGATGGACTAAACTGATAAAGTGCAAAAAAATTAATTTTTTTCAATCCTGGCGCGTGCAGCTGCAGTTTTTTCCAAACACATTTCGCTTTGTGACAACTAATGCGCTGTATCAATTCCGCTCAAACGTACATCGAATGGAAGACTTTGCTGAGCTTGATACTAAAATCAAAACTAAGGATTTAAAATTTTATGGAGGAAAAAAAATGTTTCTAACCTCAAAAAGCATCCTTGTATGAAATATTTGATTTTGAAAATTTAAAAGTATTATTTTTGAATTCGGGTTAATAAGTAACCCAGAATCCCAACAAGTATTTTATAATCGGTCCAATATTAATATTTGCAAAAAAACCAATAGAACATCCTCGGAAGCCAATATTTGTTTTAATTTCTCAAAAGTTTCTATTTCAAATTCATTTAGATCTATTCGCACATTTTTCGATTTCCTACTACTAACATTTCCATTTTCACCACCTAAGTATTTGGTGAGTGGTTTTGCAATCTGCGAATAATCTTTTACAAATCGACGATAATAGCTTGCTAATCCTAAGAATGACCTTAGACTCCTAAGACTTGTTGGTATTTGAAAATTAAGAATGTCCTTTATTTTGTCAGGATGCGTACTTATCCCATTTTCCGACACTATGAATCCCAGATATTCCACAGATTTTACAAAAAAAATAGATTTTTCTTTCGAAATTCTCATATTTGCCACATACAGTTTATTCAATATTCTCTCAATATCCTCTAAATGTTTTTCGGCAGACTGAGAAAAAATTATGATGTCGTCGACATACACATGACAAATTTTTCCAACCTCATCACGCAATATATCATCAACGGCCCTTTGAAAGATCCCTGGGGCATTTTTCAAACCGAAGGGTAAACGACAAAACTCATACTTTCCGTTATTTATACTAAATGCCGTTTTTTTTCTATCCTTCTCAGCAAGGTTTATTTGATGATAACCTGATTTCAAGTCTAATGTGGTAAAAAATTTTCCGGTTCCTAAATTGGCAAGTATAACAGAAATATTTGGGATTGGATATCTGTCAGCAGTTGTTTTAGAATTTAGTTTTCGGAAATCTATGACCATTCTCTTTTTTGGCACTCCATTCTCATCTACTCCCTTTTTGCTCACCACTAACACAGGACTATTGTAAGGGGAATATGAAGGTCTTATGATGTTGTTTCTTAACAATTCCTGGATTTCCTTATTTACAAAATCATTCATGGATAAAGGATAAGGTCTCGCTGAACAATAAATCGGTTCATCAGTTTCCGTTTTAATAGTCGCCGTAACTCTGGTATTAAATGGTAACGCCTCGTTAGGACTAGCGAAAACGTTGCTATATTTATTTAGTAAATTGTCTAGTCCTATCAGATATTCCTTTTTCGTAGTCTCAATCCCGTCATCAAACGCATAATTAATTTCCCTACTGTATAAGTACTTTAGCTTTTCCTTGCCACCTTCATATTCCAAAATTCCTTTCTCAATATCAATTTTCGCTTTAATCTCCTTAAGAAAATCGTACCCTACAATTCCATCAAATGTGTCCAAATCGGGCAAATTATAAAACCAAGTACGTCTGTTAAATATATTCATTACATACTTCCTTGTAATCATCGTTTTTCCATGTACAGATTCTACTAAAAAAAATTTTGTAAGTGGTATTTCGCCTCTCAATGAATTTAAATTTGCAATATAATTTTTGGATGCTCCAGTATCTATTAAAATTTTTATGACCCTTCTTTCCAATGTTCTTTCTGCATAAGGGAGGAAGGACTTTCCCTTAAAAAATTAACTTCATCTTCAGTATTAAGTTCCCCATAGAGGTCATCCTCTACTTCACCGTTTTCGTAAAAACTCGAATTTTCGATCTGACCCATAGTGCGTTTTGAGCACTCAGGAATTTCCTGATGCTGAATCATATTTACTCTTTGGAATTTGTTCAAATTTTGCCTATCGGAGGAATAAGTGCGTTTTTGCACTTGTTGGTCACTGGTCACGTTATTGAATCTATTACTAAGGTCGATGTCCATAGGTTCCGGATGTTGGTGGTAATTTCGCTGTGGATTTGAAAAATGTTGAAAATTTCTGCCCATGCTATTGTTAAAACGGTTACTAGTTCTAGGGAATATATTATTTCTGTTTGCTAGAACATTTCTATTTATTTGATTGGCCTGTTGCCGAAATCTATTACTGATATTATTTGGAGATATTTGTTGGTAATGTGGTGAGTTATGATTTCGGTCCCCCTTTGAGGAATTATTCCAGTATGTAGAAGCAAAGTTATATCTACATTGGTTTGTCTCCAATTCTTGCGCCAGTGCCAGTGCAGAAGGCATATCTGTAGGTTTGCAAGAAAATAAGATGTCACACATAGGCCTACAGAGGCCTGAAATAAACACCCTTAACGCATCCTGCCTGTATTTCTGGTTTAATGATTCTATCAGCGCACTATTACCTCCATTCGTCATGATGACCTTGTTTATTATAAGTGTAAGTTTTTGCTCAACCTCATCATAAAATGATGTGATTGATCTCGAACCTTGCTTAAGAGTTGACAATTCATGTTCAAGAGTGAATATTGACCTTTTGTCACCGTATGAAAAATCTAATCGATATATTATAGCCTTAAAATTTAACACCGTGTTGTATGAACTGAGCAACGTATCCGCAGAACCAACCACCTTATTTCTAATGATAGCTACTGCCTGATAATATTTCGAGCTACCCTCGTATCCCTCAAAAAGTTTATGCGCAACTGTAGCAGCCTGTCGCCAAGAAACATACTTTCCCATGTCGCCAGAGAATTCGGGCACTGATTTCACTATATCAAGAGATTCGTTACACTCAACTCCAGCAACTATCGCTATTGGCCGAAATTCCTCCACCCGAGTAGGTGCTTCAATATTCCCTAACCTTCTCTTCAATTCATCTATCTCCACCTGCATATGTAACCTAGTCTGTTCCGTGGCCGACAATATAGCCGCCGAAATTACATCCTGTAAAGCCTGAGAATTCATTTTCCTTTCACTAGTGTCACTCCCTATATGCAAATCCGATAGTATCTCAGATAATTCGTCAACACTCATATAAACAATTAAAGTAATTCAATCATACTACTAATATAATGTTATAAAAAATTTATCATATAATTATTTAAGATAAATTTTGTTTACCATTTTCTTTAATGGATATTTCGAAATAATTCATAAATTTTCGATATTTATCTAATTTTTTTTTTTTTTTTTTTAATATAATGTAATTAATAAATTCAAAATTTTTTTTAATATGTCAAATAGGTAGGTTGACTTTATTTTTATAAAAGAATTTTAAGTGGTATAAGTTTTGATAGATTTTTAACGTATCTCTTAACAATTTTAATTTCTCTTAAATTAGAATCTTTATTTTCTTGTTATTACAAATTTAAAAAATTTTTTTTTTTTTTTTTGTTATAATTTATAGTTAATGTTAGGGTTTACAGTTTCATGATATTACATTAGCAATCTTTTTAAAAAATTATTTTATCTCTTAAGAATATAATTTAATTCCATGGTCTTACTTTAATGATGAACTTGAAATTTTATTACTTTCCAATTTACATAGCTTCTCTTTATTCGTTTATTGTTGATAGTCCAGTAAATTTTTTCAACTTTATGTAGCGATGTTAAACTTGCTCTTCGTTATACTCCAATTTCCAATATACGTTTCTTCTCCTTATTTATTTGATGTTTAAATTTTTATTTTGTCTACCTTTATTCTATCTCGATTTTTGTTTTTATGTTTTAATTTTTTTTTTTTTTTTTTTTTTGATGTTAAGTAAAACGATTTTTTATAAAGTTTTTTGTTTCTTTTTTTCTAGTTCCGCTATTTTTATTATTTTCATGTGTTTCCTTCTTATTAAGGTTTTTAGCTCGTACAAATTTTCAATTTGCTTTAGTTATTTTAGATTTATTTCTCAAGTATTTTTGCACATTGTTTGATTTGGTTTTACAACTTAATTTTTTTTTTAATTTTTCTTTGTATGAAGGTTTATATGAACAGTGTGTTTTTTTCTTTTTTTTTTTTTAGCTTAAATTTTTTCATTGGTTATTTAAAAAATGTAGTTTTCAAAATTTTACACAAACTTGCATGTTTTGTTTTTATGATTATAAATTTTTTTTTTTTTAAAGTACGATTTGAATTCAAAACTTTTCACACACAAAAAAAATTTTTGGTACAATGACCCAAGTCGGGCGCCAGTTAATAATAAATGAGTTTTTATTTGTTGAATTTAAAATATTTTATTTAATAATTCATATTTCACTAAAATACGTTTAATAATTCGATAATAATTGTCACAATAATTAACATGTGGTTATTTAAATTAGTCACTAGCGGTATCTTCTATGAAGATGTTTAGCTTTTAAATCCATTTACCAAACTGAACTTTCCTTAACATTAAAGTCATAACGCAGTCATTAATTCATTTAGAACAAAGAAGAAACAATAATCTCACTATTTGTCACTCTAATAACCGTTATCCTACAATCATTAATTTAACTTTACTCTGTAAAGTTAAACAAGATCAAAGACCCAATAGGAAATGTAAAATTAATTAAGTTAAATTGACTACTTTATTTAATTTAACTATTGAAATCTAAATGTGATATCAATATAACATTAACTTATACGCTGCAATCTCTAGTCATAATACACTGTGTTGTTAGTGTTTGTTAAATAAACAATAACACTTTCTAACTTTAGCATTAGGGCCATAAGTCAGTTTTACTGTACTCTGCAATTTTCAAATGTTTAACTTTTAAATTTTACTTCTCATCGGGTAAATAAAACAATACGGGTAAAACGGTAATCTTTTCCATTCAAAAATTATAATTTGGGTAAATCTTCTACCCCTTCTTCTACATTGGTCCTCTGAACATTTTCGGTGACGTGAAATGAAACATGTAAGGACCTATCAGTAGATAAAATCTATATTAAATTAGGGAATGCAAAAAATTTTTTAATTAATAAATAAATATTGCACGGTTTTTTGTTTAACAAAAAAACAAATGATGTTAAACTTGAATAATCTTGCTCACATTATTGTTTTTTTTTTTAGCTTTTTTTTCAAGCGAATAAAAGCCTGCCCTTATGAAATCAGAAATCTACATTCGTTTAGCAAAAGTTTCTGTTGATTTTAACAAAATAAGCTGTTATTTGCAATCTACTAAATTTAAGGTAAATATAGCAAAAATGTTGTTAGTCTTACAGTTTTTGTTTGCTATTTTGTGTCTACAAATATTTAGTAAAATTGTTTGCTAATTTTACAGAGTAAAATGCTATTTTCAATTAACTAAAATTCATATCGAATATAACTTAAATTTGGTAAAGTTAACATATTTGTTGTTGTTGTTTTTATTAATATTAAGCACAAAACTCTGCTAAATTTAACAGTTTTTTTTTTGCAATTAAATAATTTTTAGTAGCTTTTTTTGCTATTTTTACGGGTTTATTTCTATTTTCTATTTTTTCTATTTTTTTCTATTTTTACGGGTTTATTTCCATTTTTGGGAAATACATAATTTTATTTAAAATATAAAATTTCGAATAATTTGGAGCAAGCGAGATAACTATTATGATTTTTTAAAAAAGGCTGACTTTTTACATAAAGGGTCCGCCAAATTACTTTTTTTTTTGAACTCCTGAACCAATTGGACTTTGTATGGCGTGATACCAAGGTCTTTAGGCAAAATTCATCTCAATGATGTCTCCGAAATGTTCAATTGTTGAGAACGACGGTGAATTGATGTTGATGGCGCTTGACGCACACTTTCTGCCACAGCAGCAATATTCTCGGGTGTACGCACTGATTTTGGCTTTTCATACGAACCTTATTCGTTCAGCGGAAGGATAAAACTAATTTTCTGTCAAATCGGACATGAGCTAAGTGTTACCATTCACGAAATAAGCACTACATAGTTGGAAAACGTTAGATGGCGGACCCTTTATAAAAAACTAACAATTGAAGTTTTTTTACGATTTAATTTTTTTTGTACAAAATTTGAAAAAAAAATTGAAGACAGTATAGTACTTTGAAAAGCTATATTCCTAAAAGATATTATGGTCTTTAAAATTTTTACTATTAAATAAGTAGTTATTGACCATAGTGCAAATGCAATTACTTGTAATGAAAATGCAGTTTTTTAATGTATTTTTTTATTATGTCTCTCCTTCGATTTGTACGCTGTTTTTATTTTTGCAAAACATAGGATTTTTGATACTAATTAGGAATTTTTTTTTTTTTTTTTTGATACACATGTTGGAGTTTTCTAGACAAAGATTTTGTGGGAGATAAATAATAAAAAGCTTTTTTTAAAAAAATTGTTAAAATAAGTTAACTTGCGTTCCCCGAACACATCAAAATCTTATTTAGTACTATGAAATATGTTTTTTGAAAAACTTTAAACAATTGAAAAATTGTCCCCTATTTTCTTTTCTTTATGACATATCTAAATTTCATTAAGATCCGCTTGTAGGTGCAACATTCCAAATCAAAATACAATAGCTTATGGGTCAATTATTTCGGCATATTTTGGTTATAGATTATATTGTTATGGCAACTAAATAAACAAGATGCGAGGGCGGATCAATAAGTCCGTGACTTTTCGAACTTCCCTAGTAGTTATATGAAATGCAACACTGCACCCATCAAGTAACACCTGTTAATAGACTACTGTCAAATTTTGAGCAAGTTCCGTCATTTACTTTGCGTTTAACAGCTGTTAAAAACATACAACCTCGTGGATTTTTTTAAAAATGGAAAAAAGTGAATTTCGAGTGCTCATTAAACATTATTATTTGCGAAAAAAAACCGTCAATAAAACCAAGGAAAAGCTTGATGGATACTATGGGGACTCTGCACAATCGATTTTAATGGTAAAAAAGTAGTTTACTGACTTTCGTTGTGGTCGCACAAGTACAAATGATGCTGAAAATGTCGAAAAAATCCACGATATAGTGTTGGCCGATCGAAGAGTAAAAGTGCGTGAGATTGTTGATGCCCTAGGCATTTCATATGACAGTGTGGTTTCGATTTTAAATGATCAGTTGGGTTTCAGAAAGCTGTCTGCAAGATTTGTGCCGCGATTGATCTCAATTGACCATAAATGTAATCGTGGCCAATAAGGTGATGGCAACAGTTTTCTGGGATGCACGCGGGATAATCTACATCGATTACATTCAAAAGGTAATCGATGTGCCAACTTATTGGACCGATTTAAAGAGGATTTAAAAAAAAAACGACCCCATATGGCCAAGAAATGCCTATTTTATGGACCTCGAAAAATTCTATTTTTTGGAAGGGATACAAAAATTGGAGAAACGTTGGACTAAGTGTATTGAGCTAAAAGGAGATTATGTTGAAAAATAATTTTTTTTTTTTAAAAAAACCTTGTTTCATACAAAAAGTCATAACGCCATGGAAAAAATGTGCACTGAAGTCAAATTTTTTTTGAAGTAGATATAGAGGATATTAAACTTGATGATAGTTGACAGTTTTGACTTTTTAATGCAACAATAACAAAAAATGGCTTACTTTAGAGAATGGGTCATATTACATTTTGTATGAAAGCTTCCAATGTGAACTTTATCCAGCCAAAATATATTCTTTTCGCTTGTTATGTTTTTAACCTATTTCGGTATTAGGAACGCACACATGTACTTTGATTTTGTAAGGCTAGTGATATATAAACTTAAACTCAAATTATTTTAAAAGTATTTTATCTTTAATTTCTCTTTTGATAAGATGATAACTCGGATACTGAAAAAGATAAAAAAAAAATAAATAAAATTTTTACAATTTCTAACGCAAAAATTAACACAGAGCACAAACAAATAGTTCTTAAAAGCCAAAATCCTAACTTTTAAAAATTAATATGGTTATGACCTATAATTCTACATAATTTTTTTTTGACGTATGGTACAGATTTTCCACAAAATTACTTTAAAGATTGGCGCAAGCAAATGCAGTTTTTTACATAGAACGTGTTTAAAATGCAATCAGTCTGATTCCTTTCCGTTGAAATGTAAGACCAGCCCCTATAGTCTTATTTAACATATATTTTTGATTCACAAATCTGGAGGCTTAATTCGCTATTTAGGGTTGTTTTCATTTTTCGCAATTTCAGTTCACCTTAACAAATATGTTAGTTATGCAATATAAAGAGCGTATTAGGGAGAGGTGTCTCAGCAAGAAAACAATTATTTTAATATGGTGCTTCATAAACAAAATGTGCGATTTGTTAAAAATTTTATATGGCAGCATAGCTTTGCGAGATGAAGCCAGAGTCCAACTTTTCCAACGAATTTTGTATTAAAAACTCTTTGAGAAAATAACTCTTTTCTTACTGATAAACCTCTTCTTAAATGACTCTTTCCACTGCATAAACATTTCATTGTGTCGATTGATTATTTAGCGATCAAATTCGCAAAAACCGATAAATATAGAAGATAACGATTAGCCACGTATTTAAGTTACATCTTTGGGAATCAAATATATACTATAAATATTAATACTGGTATTGTTCTTAGATTTCAAAAAGTGCCATTTAAATCAGCGTGTCCAAAATATACAAAAATTATGGTCAGAAGCTCAATAATTTTTTTAATGTCATGTAGTGTTATTAAAAGTTTTGTTAAATAATATTTTGAATAAATTTTTTTCAGAGTTGTATTTTACCGTATGTACACTACTATGTGGTGTATAGAATTAGTGTTAATGTTTGTAACACTAAAAAGTATTAGACCTAGACTAACCTTTTAGTATAACGATCGACTTAGAGTCACTTTTTGAGTTGATTTAGCGATGTTCGTCCGTCGGTCCATGAAGATGGTATGCATTGTTAAGTTTTGTTATATAATATTTTGAATAAAAAATGTTTCAGGGTTGTATTTTACCGTATGAACACTATTTATACCCTATAACACAATGTGATGTATAATAAGTTCATGCTGATGTTTGTAACAATAAGACCTACCTTTTGGTATACCGATCGACTTAGAATCACTTTTTGAGTCGATTTATTGATGTTCGTCTGTCTGTCTGTACATGCATTATTGTTCACACAATAATTTGGTACACTTATTTATATATGTAGAATCCTACTGGTTAAAATCGGCCTATGTTTAAGAATTATTTTTTAATCATCTTTCGGACCTCATCTGTCGGTTTTTGAGAGCTGGCTGGCATCTTAAAAAAACTCAATAATGAAAAAAGTTGGAAAAATATTTCCAAGATTTGTGTGTGTTGTGGTGTACTGGCTAGCGCGTTGTACTGTTACACAGATGGTCCCGCGTTCGATTCCCGGTTACGACAACATCACGTTAGAGAAATAATATGTATGATGTATCCCTCAAATGTATTGCCCACCTTTGGTGTTCCCACCGAAGTAAAATACTGAAGCAAGGGCTATGAACCAAAAAGCTTCAATTAGTTAGCCAACTCTCCATCAGGTGGCGAGCAACAACTAAGACTTATAATCTCGCGCAATTACAGTGTTGCTACTATCCAATTTCCAACGAAAGCAACATATTAATAACTAGCCAGAATATCCTGAGTGTTGCTTCTCTTACAAAAAAAAAAAAAAAGAAAAGATAAATATTCAAGGACATTCAACCCACTAAAATGTTACACCCAAATACTTTTTGACTTTCAACCAAACTGGTGTACATGATCCTATAGTCGAAATGGCCGACTTAAACTTTTTTTTTTTTGATTTGATTTAAGATTAAGAGAACTCTCAAAAAAATAATATTTCCGAGTCAGTTATTTTGAGTTTACATGCTATCCAGAAATGAAGACCAATTATTATACACTTACTTTGCACGTATAATACACGGTGGAGTTATATAAAAATGTATAAAATTGAAATCTGTTACAGATTCTATTTTAAACTTAATTACGTTTTTACAATGCTAATATTAAAACTTACATCAATGATTTTATATTATAATAATATAGAACAAGGCTATTTGTACTTTTCCAAAATAAATTTCAATTGGCTTTTAATAGAATTATATCAGCATTTTAAGCATTATACAGGGTTGCCACTACTGAAATAACTTTAAACTCAATCGCCCCTCGATACAATGATCCAATATCAACCGAAATTAGACAACAAAATATTTCCGAAATCTAGCTTAGCAAATGCTTTAAATTTTAAGAACATTTCTATTCTTATTAAAAAACATAATAAAAGTTACCTAAAGTCATTTAATTTTTTTTATAAAATACAACAAATTTCTAAAGGCTCCAATTACATAAAAATCGATGAGACTCAAAACCTTTTCCCGAACTACCGTTACATAAGGAATTTTCAGATATAAAATCGTCCTATCTTATTTTATAAACTTTTCTCTAAGCTCTGACTTAAAGTTTTTCAATAATTTTTACCCAAAATTTGTTTAAACTTTGGCTTAAAATTAAACCTAAATTACACAAAAAATTATGTGGCAAATATTAAAATGTTACTATTATTTTATAATTATTTAAAAGGTGGCAACAATGCCAGCATCGTACATACACAGTATTACAGAATGTAATTATGCATACAATTGAATGCAAATTTTTCAAACTTAAATGTTCCGTAATCACGTGTCCCAAATACGCATTTAGTTTTTCTAAAAGTTTTCAAAGGCAAATGAGAATAGTTTGTGTCTGAACACCACATTTAAAATTCTATAGTTCGAATTTGTAAATTGAAAGAAAACAAAAACGACTAACAAATATTTACAATCACATTGATCTTCGATTGACGCGTGCATTTATCTGAGTAAAATTGTAGAAATAAACAAAATATATGGATCATTGGTTCGCTGAATTATTGCTATTGTTAGTAGTTTAACTGCAAATATATTTAGGCCGAGATTTTAGGATGTATATTATTTTTGAACTGAGTTTAACGCAGGGAGGAACCTAAAAACTGTTCTTTAAATGTGGTTTAGTTTATTATATTTCAATAAAGATCAAAATTCAAAATAAGAGAAAGTTGTTACGACAAATTTTTGTTAATAAACATGGATATGGCAGACATAATTCGTTTTGGGTTTAACTAAACCCTGTTTAACTGGTATCCCAAAATCTCGGTTTTGAGATGGTTTGAGTTTTAGCAAAGAATACACTTTCAATAGGTTATAAGCCGAATATGATAACACAGTGCAACTATTTCTCGTGTGCGGTTTTTCAAAGTATTTATGGAGACTAACAAAACCCCATTTGGGTTTTGCTAGTTTAGCTGCTGTTAGGATTTAATGGACTCATGTATATTTTTGCTAAAACTTATTTTTTCCAAAGAACATGCAATTTTGGTCACGGCTAAATGCTTAAATATAGCAAATAAATGCTTTAATATAGAAAATAACAAGTGTCCAAAAATAAATTAATTTTGTTACGTTTATGGTCATATACACTGATAATAATCAATGCATAAAATTACGAAAAAATGACAAAATAACCAAATTTTTTGTAAAATAAACGAAAATTTGTACATTTTACGAAAGTTTTTGTAGTTTGCCCAAAGTTGGAAAGAACAAGTGAAAAAATTTGTTAACTCTGGAATTTAACTTTTAATATACGCAATGTTTCAATGAAGTGGATACAAGTGGTGAATAATTTTGAATTAGTTTCATCCACGTAGAGGACACTTGCATTTTGCTAAGCCGATAATCTAGTTCCTAACGGCCACGATGAAACCAGATGCTACGCGTGCACTAATTATGCTTATGGAAAAAATAAGAGCAAGTTGAAGACAAAAGCATATGTTGCAGCTTTTACTGCCTCACATCCACTGACACGCTCTGATGGTGTCGAGCTACCTATACCTCCGAGTCCTGAGGTTATGTCAGCATGGGCACTCGAAAGTGTTTTCTCCTTGACATCCAATTTGCAAGATCCCGATTATGCGCCCAATGTAGAAGATGATGAACCAAAACCGCTAATACAAAACGAAATGGATAACATTGTGGCTCATTGTGACTCACACAGCAGAACGTTAGCACCGGAAACGCCAAGCCGAATTTCAGCATTTATCCGTTGACGATATACCGTTGACGTTAAAAATACGTAAACTTACTGCAATGATATAAAAGACTTAGTGAATAAATTTAGAATGGAATACTACGCTAGCGACTGGCATTGGAACATATTGGACAATATATTGAAGAAAATGAAATAAAATAACCACAAATGGAAGATTTGCTGTGACCTGAAAGTATTGCAAGTGTTATTTTAAAAGGCGGTTTAAGGAAATTCATTTATTTCCCTTGCGATTGGGATTCGCAAAGCAAAGTCGATCACTATCATTGTAAATACTGGAGAAAAGGAGCTCTCGAAAACGGTTAAAATTGGTTAATGAACCTTTAATAAAGGATATCGATGATAGATTGCTGCCGCCATTGCATATGAAATTGGGAATTACTAAGAAATTTATCGAAATGGCGATCGTAGATAATGAGGAAGTTTTTGACTGTTTGAAAACCATATTTCCAGAGATGACAAAATTAAAAATGGTATTGTTGCCTATTTAAATATTTTTATATCTATGTTTGCTCACTTCGCTCTATTCGCATTGCTATTAATTTTTCGCAAATGCTTTTTTACTCTCAACAGTTGTATTCAATGGGCCGGATATAAAAAAATTAATGAAAAGCGAAAGATTCACGAACATACTAACAAACTACCACCGGAGAGCCTGGGATTCACTAAAAACTGTTATCGAGGGCGTTTTAGGAAAGAATCGTGGTAAGTCAGACGAAGTAAAGAAATTGGTGAAAACAATGCTCAATAACTTTAATAAAATCATTGCATCTATGGCATTGAAATTACATTTTCTGCATCACCATTTTAATTAGTTCTTACACCAATTGCCCACCGAATCGGAAGACCCAGGAGAGCGATTCCATCAGGTTACCATACCAATGGAAAACGATACAAAGAAAAAAAGCTGGATGCTTTGATTGCAGAAGATTGTTGGTAGAGCCATAAGGTATCCCAATATGAAGATGGAGGCACCGAAGTCATAGAGGACGATAGATTTTAAGGACACGCCGAAAGAAATATGCCATTGAATGTGCTATCAAGCTCAGATTATGATGATGATTCAGATCATGGACCTGAACCACCAGCGAAGAAACCAAGATTAAAGCCCCATAGCCACCCTTTTATATCCGCGCCTGCTCTTAAAGCTGTTAGAAGAACAGATTTGAAAAAGCTTAACTACACTCAGGGAAAATGCTTCATCATATTGATAAAGTTTTTCGAAAACGTCATTGATTTTCGTTCAGTGTAACACTTCATAAATATAATAAAGCTGTTTCATAAGAGGGAAAATTTATGACAGTCTTCTTCATATTTATGAAATGTTTCACAAATTCGATGATTTTTTTTAATTTAAATAATTGCATTCCAAGTTTAGCTTTATACTCGTACCAACACATGACTTAAATCGCTTAAGCCAATTATGTTTCAGCCTTTAGTTGCAAATGCTATTTTCTTGATTCCAAATAAAAATTTCAATAATTGTTTTTCATAAAGTTTATGAAACTTTTTTATGAAATGATGAAGGTCTATGAAACATTTGTCATAAATTTGTATGAAACTTTTAAATATAATAAACAATTGATGACAAACGATTTATGAAACAATATCGTAAATATGATGAAACTTTTTTCTCTAAGTATACTGGTATACTCTTTCCAACTTAAAAATAGTAAGTAAATCGTTATCGATAGTATATTTTTATTTCGAAAATGTTTCCATTAAAACTTATCTCTTACGCTTTAAACTTTTACCACCGTCCACTATGCGGGAGGAAATATTTTTTTTAATTGAAATGAATTCAGAACTGAAAACAAATTTCATTTTTCAAAAAGTGCAATCAATTAAAACTATTTAAAAAACATTGTTTTGTATTTTTTGAGCTGATAATTATATACAATTATATCAAATATTTCATCATATACAATTTCCATATGTATTGAGGTTATTGTGAAATGTACATAATAGTCAATGTGCAGTAGAGTACACATGAAATATATGAATATAGCAAAGTTGTTTTTTTCTCACTGCCGTGCATTTTATCATAGACAAGCCGGCTAAAGCCGGCTTGCCCGGAGTGCCCCTACACGCAGAGAAAAGTTATGATTGAAGAGGATTATGGACACAAAATTATCATATTTTGATTCTAATTATCATATACATGACTCTGGATGATCATATTACGATTACCGAAGTCGATTTTATCGTCATTTGGGATCATAATATGATTGCTACGAATTGTAGTCATAACATCATGATCTTAAACCATTATAAAACGATGCTCTTTTTTCTGCGTGTAGTTCTGCCTAAAAATTTTTATTCATTGTAAGTTCTGTGAATATTTAAGGAGTTTTTTTATATAATGACCAACATGTGGAATATTATACAGAATTCATGTGATGTTGATCACAGATCCAGATCCTTGCCTGTAAACTGTAGCTGAAGGAATTTGATGCTTCATAACAATGTAGTTTGTGTGTGAATTTTATTTACCTATAATAAATAATTTTAATTCGTTTTTGTTTGTATAAAAACATATATATTTATGATTAGTAACCTTTGATAATTAATGAAATTGCGATAAATCCACATTCTATCGTTGCCCAATAAAGATGTGTACATTCCTTGAGTACATTCCTTCGTATAATGAGGTAGTATCACATTTGCAAAATACCCCATAATACGTACACACTATGGTCCGAACCATAGCGGCTTAAGATGTATTTTTATTACTAATTAAAAAATGTTTAAACATTTTTCTACGAACGGTTACCCACCCTAACCGACCGAGAGGGCTCATCCCCATGACGTAGTGATACGTACACACTATGGTTCGAACCATAGCGGATTAAGATGTATTTTTAGTACTAATAGGGAGTACGCCCGCTGCATTGTTAGCGTGGGGACGACATTGTTTTGCCTTCAAATTTAAAATATAATTGATTTTAGATAAGAATTTAATCTTTTAATGAAAATAAAACACAATATATTAGTGTTGGTATCCAAACATTTAGGTAGGTATGGAATGGCTTTATCTCCATTTCAAATTTGGGGACTACGAATGAAAACATTTCTGTCTTAACTCTTAAATCAAAATGGTTATAAGATCGGTTTTCAAAAGAATATTGTGTGAATAGACAGAATGCGGCAATGTTTATTATTTTGCTATTCTGTGGTATATCTTCGCTGAGTAAAACATTTATGGAAGGCTGAAAAATAAAAAATGAATCCTTTATTCCGTTGTCCAATAAAAATTACATTTTAAACTTTAAGGCAAAGCAAGGTGTTCTCTATGATAACAACAAGTCTTCCCCTTATCGTCCTGCTTAAGCCCCTTCGACTAAAAATCTGAAATTTCAAGTGTATTAGCCAATAATCTATGGGCTTTTAGGAATTTCAAATAAAACTTGATACAAATGTGGCACAAAAACAAATGTTCGCTTAATCACTCAGCAAAAACCTCTTGATTTTGAAATTAGGCATATATGTTCCTCCTCTGGCGTAGACATCCACAAATATGGGATTATTGGAAATGTTTACGTAATGGGGCAAAAAGTAAAAAGGTTTCCTCTTGATTTACTGCCCAAACCCTTTTGTCTAGAAATGTAAATTTTATAATATGTATGCCCTGAGGTATAGGCAAAATTACTGGAAAGAATTTTCAATAATGGCGTGGTAAAAATTGTAAAAAATATTAAACTTGAAATTCGGAATAAATTAGACATCCACTAAGGAGGGGTTTTTGTAAACTTTTCAGGGGACGGAAGGAAGAAAAAAGAGGAGACGTCTCCTTCTGTTCCAAAAATTTTTTGGAACTCACCAAAAACACTGGATTTAAGTAAGAAAAATTGGGATTAATCACAAAGCTTAAACCGCTGGAGTTAAAATTTGGCTTGAAGGTTCCTCGTCCGGCACAGATATTATCTAAGAAGAAATTTATATGGAAATATATATGAAATTCCTTAAGATGAGGGGCAAATCTCCCTTGTAATATTCTGCCAACTAACATTTGGCTACAAATTTGACCTTTAAAATATGTGTTTCTACTTTTTTGTAAAAAGGACTTTTTTCGAAAAATACGCATCTTTTTTTGAAAGAGTACTTCTTTTTTTTTTGTAAAGGTATTTTTTATTTTGAAAAAAGTACCTTGTTTTAAAAAGTCTTTTTTTCTGGTGAAAGCACTTTTTCCATGAAAAATTTTTTTTTTGTAAAAGCACTCGTTTTTAATAAAGTATTCTTTTTTTTTGAGGAAAAAGTAATTATTTTTGAAAAAGTACTTTTTTTGGAAAAAGATATTCTTTTGGAATAAGATAAATTTTTTCGAAAGACTTTTTGGCCATCTCCGTTGGAATATCAAAAAATTCCGTCTTTCCAGGAGGAAACTGTATACAAAATTTTCAGTTATTTGGCCCAGTGGTCAAGGCTGGTCAATGTTGAGCCAGTCAGGAAAAAAGGAGGGCTTTTCCCACTTTTTGGCCATCTCCAATGGAATATCAAAAAATCCCGTCTTAGTGGAGGTCACCTTCCCTGGAGGAACCTATATGCAAAATTTAAAGTTTCTAGGATCATGAGCTAGGCTGGGCGATGTTGAGTCAGTCAGTATCTCACACTACTCTTTTATATAAATAGATAGACAGATGAAAACTACTATTACTTAAAAAAAAAAGTTCCATATTGTGAAAAAAAAAACTTTTTTTAAACCCGTTATTCTTTTGAAAAGTACCATTACTTATAAAAAAACCGTTAGTTTTTGAAAAAAACTACTTTTAAAAAAAACGTCCCTTTTTTGAAAAAAACGTTTTTTTTTGTTTTAAAAACCCGTTCTTTTTTTGAAAAGTACAGTTACTTAAAAAAAAAACGCATTATATTTTTTTAAAAACCGCTATTTTTTTTAAACAACAGTTACTTTTTTAAACCCGTTAAAATGTCGTTACTTAAAAAACAAAAACCTTTTGCAAAAACGGAAGACTTTTTCCACTTTTTCGCATTCTCCGTTTTAATATTGGAAAATCCCTTGTAAATTTCAAGTTCCCAGGTCCAGGGGTCTAGGCTGGGCGATGTTGAGTCAGTCACGCACACCACTTCTTTATATATATAGATTATTTATATACATTAATATGAAAAAAATATACACGAAATATTTTAACCTTTATTTGTAGTCTAAGATTTTAACACGATAAGTGTAAAAACCCACTAAAATAAAGTTTTAACGGGAAAAGGTGTAGAAAATTAGAACGTAATTATAACAAAGTTATATTTGTAGACAATTTTGTAGAATTCTGGTTACAAGAATTGCAGGAGGTTGTTCAAGGTTGTTCGTTAAATCGAGATATTCGTTAAACAACAAAACGAATTAAAAACAAAACTATGATGCAATTATTATTACTATTTTTGAAACTTATATATTTTTTATTTTCGTTCAACTTGTTCGTTAAAGCGCTACTTCAGTGCAAAAAGTTTGACATTCGTTGAACCGGGAATTTTTTTCATTGAGTGTTGTTTTTTAATTTTAAATACAAAAAAAATAGAAAAAAGCACTTCAAAAATTATAAATTTTGTTCGAAAAAGTAATTTTTTAAAACTGTAATTTAATTTTTGAAAAAATGTATTTTTTCGGCATTTTTTTGAAGATGGTACTTTTTTAGAAAAGTAAATGTTTTTTGGTACTTTTTTGGAAAAGCTAAAAAGCTAAATTTTTGCTAATTTTTTATTTTTTGAAAAATGGAAGTTTTTTTTGGAAAATGTACTTTTTAGAAAAATTAAATTTTTTTGGTACTTTTTTTGGAAGACTGGTTATTTTTTTGGTGGAAGATACTTTAGGTGGGAAATGGAAATTTTTTTAGGAAAAAGTATTTTTTTGCGGAAAAATTACTGTTTTTAGTATTTTTTATGGAAAAAGTACTTTTTGAAATTTGTATTTTTTTTAGAAAAATTTATTTATTTGCTTGGAACTTGTATCTTTTCTTGGAAAAGGTTTTTTTTTTGGGAAGAAGAAATTGGTACTTATTTGAAAATTAAATTTTATTGGTAGTTTTTTTTTTTTTGAAAAGGTACTTTTTGGTATTTTTTTGGAAAAGGTACTTTTTTCAGTACTCTTTTTGGCAGATACAAAAAGTACTTCTTAAAATTGCTACATTTTTAGAAAAATTTAATATTTTGCCAATAGTTTTGGTACTTTTTTTTGGTAAAAAGAAAAATTTTTTGGTACTTTTTTTTGAAAATGAACATTTTCGGTACTTTTTCTCTTCGAAAATGTACTTTTTTTTTGGTACTTTTTTCTAAAAAGGGTATATTTTTTGGTACTTTTTTTGGGGAAAGGGACTTTTTTCTGTAATTATTTTCTTTGAATATTTCCAGAGGTCTTGGATGGGAAAAATGGACATTATTTTCCGAAAAAGGAGGAGTTTTCCCACTTTTTGGCCTTGTCCGTTGGAATATCAAAAAATCGCTTATTAGTGGAGGTCTAAGTCGGAGGAGGAACATGTGTACCAAACTTCAAGTTCCTAGGTCCAGCGGTCTTGGCTGGGCGATGTTGAGTCACTCAGCTCTCAGTCACTCAGTCACGCCACTCTTATATAGTTATAGATAGGGTGTAAAAAATAAGATCTGCGAAAAAACTGGACTTCTTTCTATTGCTCAAACCGTTCACGCCGTTTTTACATAAAATGGACTCAAAATGGCTCATAGATTTGTTGTTCAACAACTTTTTGAATAATTTGTTTCGTAAAAAGTGTTATTACACTGAGAGAATTCTCTGCATGTTATCAATGACTTTTTGCATTATATCTATGAATTGTCACTAGAGTTCGTCCATGGAAACTTTTCATTAAATTAATGCACTTTTCATGAAACTTTATCAACAATTTCATATGATGTATTACAAATTTTATACAACTAATGAAAAAGTTTCATTAAAAAAATATACATTAAAACTTTTTCATAAAGTTTTAGAAATTTTTCATTCACGTTGTGTAGAAAACTTCATTAGTTTAGTGAAAACTGTCATTAATGGTCGTCCAAGGAATTCTCTCTGTGTAGGGTTATTCTGCACCCTTCTGCCGTACACCCTTTTGACCAACATATTAAAATCCCGTTTTTTTGAGATCAAAATCAAAAATTTTTGAAAAAAAAAATCTTTTCACAAAATTTATTAATTTTTGTGAAGCGGTAAATTTGTTTGCTACACATCAGCTAATTGGGGATCAACTGTAGTTTTATAGTAGGAAACTGTACTCCTACTATAAATTGGGCTAGCAATCGAGCTCAAAAAATTAAATGAAGGCATATTGCTAAAAATTAATATTTTTGTATGAACCTAGATTACATCGCACACCTAGTACAAAAGTGACTGAACTCAAAATTTTTCATTTATCAGAAATCGAAAAAAACATTTCCAACTTTAAACCAATTGAAACATAAAGAAAGACATAACTGTTTTTTTAGCAACAGCTAACAACAACAAAATACATTGATATTTTTTTTTTTAGATAAACAAGTATATTGTGCATAGTTTAAGCATATAAAACCGAAAAATTAAAATTTTGAGTTGAGTCACTTTTGAACTGGGTGTGCGATATTATATTATGTGTATTTTTGTAAGCGAGAGGGTAATGGGTCCCATTAGTTTACTTATTTTTGTAAGTGATATTAAAAAATAAATCAATGTAATTAAATGTAAAATATATATGACCGCCAGATTCGAGACCAACAACTGCCTAAGCCCCCTATAAGAAACTTTGGAAAGTTCCATTCACTATATTCTTGTTTGGGACAAAACTCAAGTGACAATGAACGATATTTTTAGAATAAATGTTTTTCGAATAAATTGTGGGTAATATTATTATTGTGCTTTTTTAATTTTTCTTCGTTTTATCTAAACAAATGACTTTTTTTTAAATTCGAATGTTGAAATATTTTGTCAGTTGTATAAAAATATTTGCATAAGTTTTCATCATCATTTTTTCAACATGCGATTTGCTTTAAAGGCGACAAATAATATATTAAATTTACTTGCTTACATTCACCGTCTGCTATTACAAAATATATCCCCCGATTCAGATAGACGTCACAAAGCTGGATTTCCATCTAGCACATACATTTTATTTTTGTACACAACAAGAAAATACACGTACAAGATTGAAATTCTACTTTTTGACGTATTTCTGATTCCGAGCAATAACGTATAGTAATATAAATTTTGTATAAAATATCTTAAAGACTTGTGTTGACATATGATGTTTTAAATGATTGCAGTGACTTTCATGTAAATGCATATTTGTAATCGGATTTTGACCAAATACTTTTCGTAATCATAGAATATGCATCAAAATGGCACACGCAAATAATAATATGGTTGGGGCAACCATATTCGAAGAGCATCATACATTTTTGGATTTATGATAGCGACAACCATACTCTTATCTATTTCTTAGTCTAAATATGATGATAATATGGTATTATGGTTCCCAATTGATCTCGATGTTATCATATTATGATTATGGAAATTTTCATAAATTATCAGAGTATCATACATTATTCTCCCAGCATTATGTTGAAGCCGGATTAGAAAGTTATGCATGTTTTTTTTTTTAATAGTACACTAAGGATATTATGTAGTTAAAGACGACAACAATTGTAGTTAAAACAAATGAAATTTCTCTTGAAGAAAGGACGACTAACATTTCATTAAATTCAACTTACATTTGTAATTTGTTTCTACTGTTTAAAAAAATACTAACAATTGTAGTAAAATTAACCATATTAAACAATAATTTTTTTTTTTTTTAATAACAAAAAAACAACTGTACAAAAAATTAAATTTGTTCTACAAATGACTGACATTAAAAATAAAGAAACTGTATTACAACCCAAACAACTACAAATTTTTTAAGCAGTTCCCTGAGTTTACAAACGTAGTTTTATTTATTTATTTAATAATTTACACATTCAAAATAATTTAAGTAATCAAATTGTTTTTGCGCTGACCAATAAGATTTGTGCTATTAAGGAGTTACATAGATCATTATTTTGTCGCTATGCGATGTTTACATACATTTTTTTATTTTAGTTACTAAAAAAGCCAAACTCTTTTTCAAATCCTATTTTGTCAGGAAAAATAAAATAATGGAAACATGTGATTACAGAATAAATACGCTTTAAAATATTGTTAAGAATACAATTTCACAATATATTTATAATGATCATAACATGTTTGTAGCAATCACAATGTTTGCACAATAGCCTAGTTATCATATTGTGGATGGAAATGATCATGGAAAATAATTTCGTCATCATTTGTTACCATATTATAATTATTGCAAATATGTAATGATTAAAATCCCGTGTATTTTGTTTACATTTTTCTTTAATATTTCTTTAAATTTTTTTGTTTACAATTAATTTTGCGTGAGTATAACAAATTTAAAAATTAAGCACTTTTTTATCACTTTTTACTTAATTTATAACACTTAAATGTATAACAAACAATAACATCATTTAAGGAATGCGTGTCAAATTAACCAAAATTCATTCTTTCACTGAAAATGTCACCATTGCAAAAATCACCACAGAGTTGTTTTTCTGTTTTTATGTTTAATTTAATCTTAATTTAATCTGTTCAGAACCATACCTTTAAAACGAATTCTGATGCCCCGACTTTTGCCCCGTAGGGTCAAATTTTGAAAAAGCCCACTTTGATATTTCAAAAAGTAGGAGGAATCTCCCCAAGATTATGGGAGCTACTTCTTCTCCGGGAGACGCGCTAGCAGATTAATGCATAAATCATCATTCTGGGTGACCGTTAAGGGGTTAAAATTTAAGTTGAAAGAGGGCCTTTTTAGCCGTGTTTTTATAGCAAAATGTACAAATCTCGGGATAGAGATATTTCAGAAAGTAGGAGGTGTCTTTCCAAGATTAGGGTCTCTATTTCTTCTCCGGAAGTCGCTCTAACAGATGAATGCATAAATTATATTCGATTGGGTTGGATTCGATTGGGGCACTCTAAATGGGTCAAAGTGGAATTTTTCAAAATTAGACCCTACGGGTCAAAAGTGGGGACATCAAAATTCGTTTTAGAGGTATGGTTCCCTCGGCAAAGTTTCTTATTTTGATCCGTAGAATACGATTAGACTACTGTCAAGTTGAGCAAGTTCCGTCATTCAATTAGCATTTAACAGTTTTTCAAAACATACCACCCGTGGATTTTTTTAAAAATGGAGAAAAGTGAATTTCGAGTGCTCATTAAACATTATTTTTTGCGAAAAAAACGTCAATAAAACCAAGGAAAATCCTGATAGATAAAAAAGTGGTTTACTGACTTTCGTTGTGGTCGCACAAGTACAAATGACGCTGAACGTTCTGGGCCACCAATTGACGTCAATACACCTACAAATGTCGAAAAAATCCGCGATATGGTATCGGCCGATCGGAGAGTAAAGTGCGTGAGATTGCTGATGCCATAGGCATTTCATATGGCAGTGTGGTTTTGATTTTAAATAATCAGTTGGTTGGTTGGTTTAAGAAATCTGACCGCAAGATGGGTGCCGCGTTTGCTCTTAATTGACCATAAACGTAATCGTGGCCAATAAGGTGATGGCAACAGTTTTTTGGGATGCACACGGGATAATCCACATCGATTACCTTCAACAGGGAAAAACAATAAACGGCGACTATTATGCAAACTTATAACACTGATTTAACGAGTATTTAAAAAAAAACTACCCCATATGGCCAAGAAATGCCTATTTTATGGACCTCGAAAAATCCTATTTTTTGGAAGGGATACAAAAATTGGAGAAACGTTGGACTAAGTGTATGGAGCTAAATGGAGATTAAGTTAAAAAATAAATAAAAACAAAAAATGTGTTTCATTCAAAAAGTCACGAACTTATTGATCCGCCCTCGTACCATATCAAGAGATTATTATGATAACCGAAAAAAAGAGATTTTTACTCAAATATGATTAAAGCAACCATATTATTGGTGAAATATGATTGATACAATAATAATTTAATTGAAACAACCAATTATGGCTGTAGAAAACATAGTTTTGTGGCCGTTATTATATTGCAGATATATTTGTTTCTGCGTGCATTGATTTGTTGTTCCATATTTTTACATATATTATTGTAAAGTGCATATATAATAGTATTTAGTTGCATGTAATGCACTCAATTCCATACTTTTCCATATTTGGTAAAACTTGAGAATTAATAAAAAATATATGACGCTTTAATTCTGATCTCTCCCACTTCAGAAAAAAGATTGCCAGATTAACTTAAAACTTACAGAAAGTGTTGTGCTATAAAATATAAGAATATCATGAAAAGACTTTTTTAATTTTTCAGTTAAGTGGGCGAAGTAGGCGGTAGTAAACTTCTAAAAATTGAACATTTTTGAGGAGAAGTATCTTAATATTTAAATTTACTGTGCTTAACTGGAACATTGAAACATTTTGAAATAAATCATTATCTATGGGATATCAACTGATGACATCTGCTTTTGAAAAAGTTCAGAACTTTGTCTGAAATTTTGAAATAAAAAAACAAAAAATCTTTAATCGTAAATAGTTTTTGTGACATTAAAACCATTTTTTTAGATGTAATTGCTAAGTTCAAGTCATATTGCGAAATGCCGTATTCTTGCTCTGAAATTTGCGATATAATGTAATGTTGTGAATATTCAATAGAGTTAAGTGGATTTAAATTCAATAAATTACCCAAATTGCAAAAATATCATTTTTATTACACTTAAAAATCGAACTTTATATAGCGAATATCGGAAAAACAAGCGCTAACTTTTGGCAAGTGAAGGCGAAACACTTTTTAACACATTTGTAATATCGGAACGTGTTACTTGGATCAAGTTCTGCAAAAACTTCGTCCGTTTTGCGCTGCATCACTTAATTATCGAAATACTGGCTATTTTGTAAAGTGGGCATTTTTTAAATGGCCAGTATCTCTAAAACTAAGCAAGATAAC
Source organism: Delia radicum (assembly GCA_021234595.1). NCBI lineage: Eukaryota > Metazoa > Arthropoda > Insecta > Diptera > Anthomyiidae > Delia > Delia radicum. Next base: position 89,438,351 of record CM037852.1, on the reverse strand, counting down.
GCAATACGTAATTAATGTACTAATGCTAATCAAGTTTCAATGCTAATGAAAATGTCCGGAGTATGATATTAACACACACAGAGAAAAATTTAGCTATTTGCCAACTCAAATTTGGTTACTACGACTCAAATTAGGTTATTATTAATTTCAGACGGTTGGCACAACTTAACATTAGTCGTCACAACAAAGTTCGATTAATTCAACTGAATTTTAGTTGCAACACGAAACAAATTTATAAATCTAATATAAATATCGTTGTACTAACTGAATTTATAAGTTGTTACCTTTAATATACACTTTTAAATTCGGTTGGCACTTTATTTCTCTGTGTGCATATATATAATATCATACTTGTGATTTTTGCATTAGCATTGAAATTTCAAGGCGAGATTTTGCCACTTGTTACCCCTCCCCATAATGTTCTAATACACCCCGCAATGTTTTACCTCAGCATTAAACAAATCACCAAAAAATTTAACTAACGAACAAGTTATTCATGTTCTAAAAAGTATTTATTGATCGTTTTAAAAAAATATCACCGTGTGCTTTTTAGGATCTAAAAGAAGTCATACCCACTTTATGCCGCTTTCCGATATTTAAAAGAATCTTAAGTATGTCGGTTGCGTATTGTAGGTATACGTTTTTAAGATAGATCCAATTTTCTCAAACTGCAAACCGCTGCAAAGAAATATACTGAAAAGTATGGTAAAGTGACGAAATTTTAAAAGACTGTACATATTTATTTCTTAAATGCATAAAATGCATTTTGTTTTATACAAAATTGATTTAAACAATTACATTTATAAGTTAAAAACATTTTATTTACATTTTCTTTTGTTTTTACAAGTTCAACTCACACCTCAACTATACACTGAGCTGTGTCTGAAGTTTGTAAAAAAAAAAGTCGGACTTAGTAAGAAAATACATAGTATACCGATCGACTTTCCAGAAAAGTCTCCCGATTTGTTTTTATCAATCTTAAAAAAGTTCGGATATGTGATAGAGAATATAAAAATTAAGGACTTTTTTAGTAGACCAATGTCACGATTAAGTGTTGAAAGGTGGGGTCAAAAGTAGTATATTTTTGTATTTAAACATGTCTGAAATTAATACAACTCAAATTTGTTTTGTACTCAGCGTTGGAGTTCTCGAAAAATTTTCTTTTTTTGATGCAAATATGCCTATGTAGTATGTTATGGTTGAAATTTATTTCAAATATTTAAAATGAAGTGAAAAAGCTCTACGGGAAAACTTGCATAGAAGCAAAATAATTTCGAATGTCGGAAAACTCTCAGAGACCGCCTAGAGTAAATTTAATAGGCATTGACATACATATTTTTTAGCTTAAATCAATTATTATTTTTTAATAAAACGCCACTCAAAATATTTTTTTTTAATAACAAAAATACTTTAAATTTATCGGACTTCTTTCGTAAAACAGTTTATGCGTTTTCAAAAACTGTTGCATTTGGTACCCAATTTGTCTGAAATTTCTCTGAAACAATTCGAAATAAACCGAGGAACGAAAAATGTAATAATTTTTAAAATCTGAAATTTCCCTGAAACAATTCGAAATAAACCGAGACAAGGAAAAATGAGATTATTTTTAATACAATTTTTTATCCCCTGTACATGAGCTTGGGCCGCTAAAAAAAATTGTTTATTCCTTATTTTATTCTCCTTTATCACATATCAGAATTTCATTAAGATCGGAAGAATCACTTTATGATTCGATCCGTCAGTTCGCCTGTGTGTCTATATAAACCGTGTAATAAAAACTATATGTCGCAAGTGCAAACAATTTAAGATTCAAAAATAAATGTTTTGATTTATTTCGTATTATATTGTCAACTTTGTTGCAGTACTTGGTATTTAAAAAATGTCTCATAATTTCCAAGTATTTTTGTCATTTAAACAAATGTGTTTTAAGTGACGTCAAAACTAAAATTTTATTAATTAATTACAGTTGGTTAGAGCGAAAAAAATATGCATATTAATGCATGTTAAATTAAATTGATGGGGTGTCTGAGCTTTAACTGAATAAATGGCAACCCTAAGTTACTACATTGTCAATTTGGATAACAACATTTTTGTTTACTCGAGTACTTTAATCCGGTGTAAAAATAAATCTAAATTTCTTTAATTTTCGACATGTTTCATACAAAAATTTTAAAAATGTTGGATCCCATCTTTTAACCCATAAACGGGGCATTGAGCCGCTAAAAAAATAAACCCTTCTTTTCCCCCTATTTTATTCCCTCTATTACACATTTGAATTTCATTAAGCTCGGAGGGAATCCATCGGGAGACTGTCCTCGTCCGTTATTTCTCATATAACTAAACCATCAATAATCATTAGGCGCTTCCCGAAATTCGAACTGCTTTCCGTTATATGATTGATATTAAATTTTGTATAGGGTATTATATAGCCAAAATGCCCGAATTTATTTTTTTGTTTGCATTTTTGCTGACTTCATTAGTAAACGCTTGTTAACATCTGCCTGTCTATACAGAATCTGAAAGTGATACTACAAACATTTAGCACCAATAATGTTACAACACATTTTTGTATATTTTTTTTTTTTTTGACTTATTTTCATTATTACAATTGATGAAGTGTCAATGACTTTCTTGAATCTCTAGAGCAGCGGTTCCCACCTAATCTTGCTTCACGAACCCCTCCAGAGATTTCTATTATTTCACGGTCCCCAAAAAAACTTTTTTTTTTATATATTAAGAATTGCAAAAGTAACGAAACTGACAAAGATTCGATTTTTGTTTTTAAATTAAAAAAAAAGCATTACAATAACCAAAATACAGTAAAACTTGATTAGGCTGAACTCAGATGAACCAGAAAATCGAATTTGTTATAATAGAGATTCGTATTTACTGGAGCAAAATTTCTTTGCAATTTCTTTACAGTCCACAAAATATTAAAAATTGTTGTAACCTTTTTTTTTAATTCTGAAATTCATTTGTTTACATAAATTGATAGTTTTTAATACATTTGAGAAAGAACTTCTGTGTGTTCGGCTTAAAATTTGTAACAATTCAGAGAAATTTTAGGAAGATTATATGAAAATTTGTTCATCTTGACCGAGGATTCATCTTACTTGAGGGTTACACGATCAAGTTTTGCCTATCAAGTTTTAATACACTCACACTTTTTTACCAATACACTCACACTTTCTAAAATTGAAACGAACTTGCTTCAGATTTCTGTTTCAAGTGGAGTGTATGAATTTACGTTCAAGAAAACAGCTGATTACAATTCTTTTGAAGTTGTTTTTGTTTTTTCTTTTATAAATATTGAAATTGCTTTCAACTTGCGTGCAGCCTACGTCACAGCTGTCAATTTTTACATATTTTGACAAACAGTATATGCAAAAGACTATCAAGAAAATCTTGATCGTGTGCCTGCAGTGTTAATCAAGTTTGTGTTAACAACCCGGCAGAACGTTCAAATAAGTTTGTAATAAACGAGTTCGTCTTAAACAGGCTGTAGTGTACGAAGCATCTAGAAAGAATCGTTGAAAACAGAAAAGTGCGAGGAAAGTTTCCATATTTTTTTTTTTTGTACATAATTAAGGCATGTTCACAATACTGAAGTACTTTACGCTACAGATTGAATTTAAGAACTAAAGAAATAGAATTATCAAAAAAATCTTAAAGTCCAAATAATTAAATAACAAATTAATAAAATCAAATCTGCAGCGTACACTCAAAATAGTTCGTAGTTTTAATTAACTGTAGAAGTAATTTAACATTTTATATTTAACATGACAAATCGTTTGAAATCCGGACAACTTAATTTTCATTTAAGTTAAATGTTTACTATTATTTATTTTTAAATATTGTTTAAATAACTAACAAATGCGTAAGAACGAATGAACAGTAAGTTAAAAGCAACAGATCAGTACAAATAAAAAGGTCGAGTCTGCTATTTGAAATTATTTCTGTTTTTTTTGGGTTTGGTTTTCTTCTTCTACATAACGTAGAGAAAAACATATGTAGAAGGCCGGGTCGATTTGTATGGAGGCAAAAAAATCGCTCAACGTTCAAGTAAAATCGTATTCTAGGGATCAAAATAAGAAACTTTGCCGAAAGAACCATACCTCTAAAACGAATTCTGATGTCCCGACTTTTGACCCGTAGGGTCAAATTTTGGAAAAGCCCACTTTGACCCATTTAGAGTGCCCTAATCGAATCCAACCCAATCGAATATATTTATGATCTATTTCCTCCGGAGAAGAAATAGAGACCCTAATCTTGGAAAGACTTTCTGAAATATCTCTATGCCGAGACCCGCCCTAATACATAGTCTCCCAATAAGTCTTCATCCCAAAATCCTTGATAGCGCCGCTCAATGGTCTTAATTTGTTGGTGAAATCTCTCGCCGTGTTCGTCACTTACGTCACCAAGATTGTCCAGAAAGAAGCTCAAATGCGTATGCAAGAAATGGATTTTTAGAGACATATTTACACATGTAAGAAATAAATAAAATGGTAAAAACTACCAGGAATGAAATTAAATAACGGCATTCCGTACCCATCTTGTTGTAGTTATTCAGCAAATCGGTAATAATTACCTCGAAGTAGGAGCTTTTATTGTTCCCAAGAAAATTAATAACAAAACGCTGAAATGAATTTTCCTTGAACGTTGAGCGATTTTTAAATCGACCCGCCCTAATATGTAGTGTATGTGAATGGCTGTAGTATTTCTGGAAACTTTTTTATTTCTTCAGTTTGAATTGAAATAATTTTGTATATAAAAAAAAAACATAAAAAAACTGAAATTTTTCTCATTTTTTTTTTAAGCAAGTAAGAAATAATAATTATAAATTGCACTATCACCTTCAGGCGTTTATCTCTATGTAATTATAATGATAGCATCTACAAAGTCATATTTTCACGTAAAATTCATTATTTGAACAAGACAAAAAAACTTAATCCTCATTTTTATACTTAAAATATCTCTAGATGGCGATACGTATCATGGATCATAAAAATAAAATCATTTTTGAAATCTTGAGGAAATTTTCTTTCATTTGATTATGCACACCTATATGTTTATACGCTTACCGGTTTTTGGGTCCGGATCCCCTCTAGAATTTCTTTTTTAATTCCAGAGGTGGTAAATTTTTTTTGTAGGAACGCCGCGTAAATTGCATTACACTACATAATATTCTGAGTGTAGGGTACTCCATAAAAAAAAGTTTTGATATTTGAGCCATAGATTTTTTAGAAGTTTTTGATTAAAAAAATCTCTTTTTAATGAACTACTTTTAAATGCAAAATTTTGTTTTTAGAAATTTGTCCTTATCTAATTCGTTTGAGCTTGTATTTTCAATTAAATGAAAAACAAAACATTTATGTTGAAAATTTAAATAACAAATACAACTTTGAAAATTGTTAATATAATTAATTATAAAAATAATCAGCGAGAGTCACTTATCTATTATGACTCACAGTCATTAAAAGCATCCACTTATTGTAAGTGATATGAAATTTTAGGAGAGACTGAACTTATCCAACCAATGGAGTCCAAGAAAACTGTTCAATTATTCAATTCTGTTATTGTAATAATTAAAATTATTATGATGTGAGCAAGACTATTCAATCTCAAGATCATTTTGGGGGCCTTACGGTCGCCTGTGGGTCCGCGGCCCCCATTTGGGAACCGTTGTTCAAGAAGAAGGTAACAATAGCAAACTGATAAACAAAAAAATCAATTTCATTCTTTATTTAATTGAGTTGAAAAATGTTAAGAACAGAAATTAATCAACAGATTTTAACCCATTTTGCACTGCCGTTGCCTGAAACCAATACCTACTTTTAAGGCCCGATAATTTTGGATAGGAGGGAGATACAATAATGCCGTAAAAAGCATGTGAAAGTATGAGGTCTTAAGTATTCAAATATTATATAAAAAAAATAATATCAGAGCAATTCCATATAATATCACCGTGAAATTAATCGATGTTTTCCGGTTTTGATAAAATTTTGTGAGTGTGTGCTGTAGTGAACGCAAGTATTAGTGAACTCAAGTATTTTTTGCAAACTTTGGCAACCCTATATCTTCAAATTGTGGAGAAGGGACTTCACTTAAAAGGTCATAACTTTTGATGTGTACAAAATATCTACAAATTAAGAACGGCTAGATTTTAGGGTATAAATAAATTTTCGCAAAAAAAACTTTCAAATCAGTTTTTGAAAAAAAATCAATTTTTTTAAATTTTTAAAATTTTTTATATATAGCATTTTCAAAAAAAAAAAACTTATTTGGCGGACCCTTTAGAAGTATGTACACCAGAAAATGTGTTTTTTTTCAATAGTAATAGTAGTTGTTCAATAGCAACAATTAAAAAAAAAAAATCACATTTTTTTTAAAAAAAATGGGTTTTTTCCAAACATTGATTTCAAAGTTTTTTTTTTAAAAATTTTTATTTTTAAAAAATATGTAAAATTTGACGATATTTTCTACACATCAAAAGTTATAACCTTTTAAGAGAAGTCCCTACCCCACAATTTGAAAACATAGGGTTGCCAGAGCTTTCCAAAAAAAAAAAATAATTGTTTTTAATACTTGCGAGTGTGTGCGGTATTATACACTCACAAAATTTTATCAAAATCGGAAAACATATATTAATTTCAAGGTGATATTAAATGAAGGTGCTCACTATTGTTCCATATAATTAATTAAAAATACAATTTTTAACATGATTTTATAGTATTTTTTTTTGTTTGAAAAAATTTTAATATGTATATAGAAAGAAGGCCTATGTTAAAATATTCAAAAAATTGCTTAATTTTCGTTTTTAATGTAAAAAAATTAGCTATTTTTCTCCAACAAACACACAAATTTTAAAAATTGATTCGCCAGTGTTGCAATATTACAATTTTCACCAAAACTATTATAAAATTCTCAAAAATCGTTAAAATCCAATAGATCAAATTGTGCGTTATAAATAGATATTTGCTTTAACCCTCTAACTGGCAAACGATGTTTTGCAACGAAATTCATACCATGTGCTCCACTCGAAAAATAAATAAAAAGTTATTCAATAAAATTGTTTATCGTTACCTAATTTAGGCGATATGAGCCAAAATATTTAAGGGTGCATTTTGGAAACTAAAGCATATAAAAGAAAATTTTTGGCCAAAAAATATTTCTCTTATCAAGATATAACCACGCTCTAAAAACTATTTTGTTCTGCTCCTGTTTAAGAAGATATCTCGGTTTTTGCTTCTTGGAAAAAGCGAAATTAAACGAAAAACTATCAAAACTTTAATTTATATTGTTCAAACTTCAAAGCTTTGCTATTAATACTTAATGTTTTCTTTCTGCAAAATTTCATAAAAGTCCGTCTATTAGTTTATAAGTTAAGACGATGTCATTTAGAGGAAGCCTGATAAAATCCTGTTAGTCGTTAGACTTAAGTAAGGACTTAATATTAAACATAAAGCTTCAATCTTACTTATATATTATTATAAAAAGTTACTTAAATTGGTTTTTTGATTTTTGAAAACTACTTTTTTAAAAAAATAATTAGTTTTTGAAATTTTACATAATTTTGATTTTGAAGATTTCTTGCTTCCAAACCGTGGAGGGCACACGAACAATTGTTTCGCAAAATATTTAGCAAATTTAGTTTTCTATCGGAATATATTAATTTCTAGTATAAAACGATCATTTGACGCATTTGTGGTAAATTTTATAAAGACTTCCCTAAGGCAGCCTTACCCGTTATAGGGTTAACAACAAATAAAAACTGTCTTACAGTTTTATTAGTTTTTTGTTTTTATATGCATCTACATTATTTTAATGTTATTTTTAATTTATAACGAGCTTCCAACCTCCATAAATTTGCAAAAATTAAGAAATCAAACATATTAGCTCGGTTGATACTAGTATTTCAATCTGGCAAAAGATCACATTAGAACCCGAAGATTTAGAAAAGCTAGAGCTTCCCGAATTGTGATTAAAAAAATGTTAACCCTGTAAGTACATACACAGCGTCAAAGTTTGAATTTAAATTGCGCATGCCACCCCTAGAGACGAAATAAGTGTACAAAAACTTCAGAAAAAGCTTACTGATAGACCATTACATCTTTTTAGCGAGTTTCGTCAAAAAATTCCCATGCGCTCGATGAGTGGTATAAAATGAGTTAAATAAATTGCTAAAATATATGTAGAAAACCATAACATGAGTACATATTCGGTAAAGGCAAGTACTTACAATTGTCATTGCAGTTCTCATGACTTTTATATGAATATGAAATTTTTTTTATTGAATTTTTTTTTTAAATAAAATTTGCCTACAAGGGACTTGAACTTGGGCCTTCAACAGCTCTACCATCTGAGCTATTTCGATATTTTATACTCCACAGATAAAAATATAAATTACTTGCTTGCACAAAATGGCTTTACTTTCCAGCTTACAAAAAATCAAAAATATGTTGCAACAAAAAGTCGACTTTTAGAGTTTTCGACTTTTGTAAAAATTTTAAAAGTCGACTTCTCCTTTAAAGGACTAGTTTTTTCAAAACTCGACTTTTTGACTTTTTCAAAGTAGATTTTCTCCACGAAAACCATCTGGCCACAAAACTCCACTATTACGCTCTAACAAATATATTTGAGGGATCTTATCGGATATTACTGGATACCCCAAGTTTAAGATAAACTTGGATAAGAATAAATATCGATCTATATCAAATGAGATCTGATTTTGTATATGAGATATAAATTTTTTTCATCGGGTTTGTATCAAAATTTCTAAATCGCGAAAAAAACATATTTTTAGATTGTTTTGGGGTCAGGTCAATTTATTGGCATGTTAACGTAGAATTTATGCTTTATTGGTAATGATAAACAACTCGAAGTTTATTAACATTAAAATAATCTTAAAAAAAAATTATAAAACTTTCCAAATTTTTAAGACAAAGTTTGAAAAAACCGTTTCGGTATTTTTTTTTTGCGATGACAGTAAAAATCGCTAAAATACCATTATCTATTCAAAACCCTTTCAACTGACTATCGTTATCGCTGAAATACCGTTACCGAATAAATTATATCCAAATTTTACATTCTAGTAGGACTTAACTTCCTTTTGTTTTCACCAATGGCTTTATGTTTGTCTATTGTGTTATCGAATTAAACTAAATTTACTCTTAAGCTATAAATATATAAACAAAAATTAAAACAGTCTAAAAGTCAAAGGCAGAAGTCGACTTTACGACATTTTCATTAGAAGAAAGTCGATTTTTGACTTTTTAATAAGACTTCCAAAACGTCGAAAAAAATGGAAAAAGTCGATTAGTCTATTGAAGTAATAGACTAATCGACAATTTTTTAAACTTTCGATTTTAATCAATTATTGTTGCGATTATTTAAGAACTAGTAATAACGTGTGTCGCCCCATGAAGAAAATTTAAGAATTCTGAAAATTTTTCTTAAACTACTTTAATAAAAATATGTCTTGCTACACATAATTTTTAATTAATGTTGACACGCTAATTACGAATATTTAAAAATTTTTGGAACCGGACCAACGGTTTTCGAGATTTTGAGTCTTGGTTTTTACTAAAAATTGAATTTTTCCACCATTCTACAATTTTTTTTAAAAATTATCCCAAGTTTTCTTATTTTTGCACTAGCAAAGCAGACAAAACTACTTTTCCATATTGGCTGAAGGACAACTTGCAAATTTACCTACAATTATCTCGAAAAAACAGATAATTTATATAGTAAAATTGTTATGCTTTTCCATTTTATGGACATGATTATTGAAGGAAAATTTACTTTGACTGTTGATTTTCATTAACTATTGTTTTGATTGTTGTAGTACTAGGTCCAATTGTTGTCTAATATTTAAAAACAAAATTAAAATAATTTTTAAAAAATATTTTTTGTGATTCATCATCTCTGATTTCAGAAATAATTATGATCATTAAAGCATAGTATTTGAGTGCAAAAGCAAAAAATTTTAATATGATTTTTAAAAAATTTGTGTAATAGAGGGAAAAGATGCAGTTTTTAGTGAAAACCAAATCGCAATATCTCGAAAACTGATGGTCAAATTCAAATCAAGTCAAATCAATCAAAGTCAATTCAAGCCAATGTTAATAAAAAATGTTGTGGCGCAAGACATATTTTTATTAAAGCAATTTAAGAAATATGTTCAAAAATCATAAACTTTGGTAACGTGGCGCACCGGATTGAAACTCGCTGATTATTCTTTTGTACCTAATACTACAATAATCTGAACCATAAATTTAAATTTTTCAAAAAAATTTTTTCTTCATACTAATGTACTTATAAAGGGCCTTTTTTTATTCAGGTATAAAACTTTAAGTTGGCAACACTTTTTTAACTGGCGGTCATTTAGTCAGCTGTCACGTGATTTATGTTTAGTTTGGTTTGGTTTGGCATTTCAACATGACAAGACTGACGCCTGAACAACGCTTCCAAATTGTGCAAATTTATTTTGAAAATCATGGTTGTGTTCGAAATACGTATCGCGCACTACGTCCATTTCACGGTCAACACATTTAGTCTAATTGATAATATGCATCCATAGACACGTCGTGCAGTGCGTACAAAAGAAGTTATTGCTGCTGTAGAGCGTAGCGTAGAGGAAGATCCCAATCAGTCTATCCTTCATCGTGCACAGAAATTGGATATGTGTCCATCCACTTTATGGAAGATTTTGCGGAAAGATCTTGGTTTACGCGCCTACAATATCTACAAGGAAGACCCCAATCAGTCTATCCTTCATCGTGCACAGAAATTGGATATGTGTCCATCCACTTTATGGAAGATTTTGCGGAAAGATCTTGGTTTACGCGCCTATAATATCCAACTCGGGCAAACAATTGAAGCCACACAATCACCTAGTAAGGCGTAGATTCGGTGAATGGTCCCAAAACAAGATTGCCGTTTATCCCGACTTTCATAAGCGAATATGGTTTAGCGATGAAGCTCACTTTTGGTGTGGTAAAAATTGTAAAAAATATTAAACTTGAAATTCGGAATAAATTAGACATCCACTAAGGAGGGGTTTTTGTAAACTTTTCAGGGGACGGAAGGAAGAAAAAAGAGGAGACGTCTCCTTCTGTTCCAAAAATTTTTTGGAACTCACCAAAAACACTGGATTTAAGTAAGAAAAATTGGGATTAATCACAAAGCTTAAACCGCTGGAGTTAAAATTTGGCTTGAAGGTTCCTCGTCCGGCACAGATATTATCTAAGAAGAAATTTATATGGAAATATATATGAAATTCCTTAAGATGAGGGGCAAATCTCCCTTGTAATATTCTGCCAACTAACATTTGGCTACAAATTTGACCTTTAAAATATGTGTTTCTACTTTTTTGTAAAAAGGACTTTTTTCGAAAAATACGCATCTTTTTTTGAAAGAGTACTTCTTTTTTTTTTGTAAAGGTATTTTTTATTTTGAAAAAAGTACCTTGTTTTAAAAAGTCTTTTTTTCTGGTGAAAGCACTTTTTCCATGAAAAATTTTTTTTTTGTAAAAGCACTCGTTTTTAATAAAGTATTCTTTTTTTTTGAGGAAAAAGTAATTATTTTTGAAAAAGTACTTTTTTTGGAAAAAGATATTCTTTTGGAATAAGATAAATTTTTTCGAAAGACTTTTTGGCCATCTCCGTTGGAATATCAAAAAATTCCGTCTTTCCAGGAGGAAACTGTATACAAAATTTTCAGTTATTTGGCCCAGTGGTCAAGGCTGGTCAATGTTGAGCCAGTCAGGAAAAAAGGAGGGCTTTTCCCACTTTTTGGCCATCTCCAATGGAATATCAAAAAATCCCGTCTTAGTGGAGGTCACCTTCCCTGGAGGAACCTATATGCAAAATTTAAAGTTTCTAGGATCATGAGCTAGGCTGGGCGATGTTGAGTCAGTCAGTATCTCACACTACTCTTTTATATAAATAGATAGACAGATGAAAACTACTATTACTTAAAAAAAAAAGTTCCATATTGTGAAAAAAAAAACTTTTTTTAAACCCGTTATTCTTTTGAAAAGTACCATTACTTATAAAAAAACCGTTAGTTTTTGAAAAAAACTACTTTTAAAAAAAACGTCCCTTTTTTGAAAAAAACGTTTTTTTTTGTTTTAAAAACCCGTTCTTTTTTTGAAAAGTACAGTTACTTAAAAAAAAAACGCATTATATTTTTTTAAAAACCGCTATTTTTTTTAAACAACAGTTACTTTTTTAAACCCGTTAAAATGTCGTTACTTAAAAAACAAAAACCTTTTGCAAAAACGGAAGACTTTTTCCACTTTTTCGCATTCTCCGTTTTAATATTGGAAAATCCCTTGTAAATTTCAAGTTCCCAGGTCCAGGGGTCTAGGCTGGGCGATGTTGAGTCAGTCACGCACACCACTTCTTTATATATATAGATTATTTATATACATTAATATGAAAAAAATATACACGAAATATTTTAACCTTTATTTGTAGTCTAAGATTTTAACACGATAAGTGTAAAAACCCACTAAAATAAAGTTTTAACGGGAAAAGGTGTAGAAAATTAGAACGTAATTATAACAAAGTTATATTTGTAGACAATTTTGTAGAATTCTGGTTACAAGAATTGCAGGAGGTTGTTCAAGGTTGTTCGTTAAATCGAGATATTCGTTAAACAACAAAACGAATTAAAAACAAAACTATGATGCAATTATTATTACTATTTTTGAAACTTATATATTTTTTATTTTCGTTCAACTTGTTCGTTAAAGCGCTACTTCAGTGCAAAAAGTTTGACATTCGTTGAACCGGGAATTTTTTTCATTGAGTGTTGTTTTTTAATTTTAAATACAAAAAAAATAGAAAAAAGCACTTCAAAAATTATAAATTTTGTTCGAAAAAGTAATTTTTTAAAACTGTAATTTAATTTTTGAAAAAATGTATTTTTTCGGCATTTTTTTGAAGATGGTACTTTTTTAGAAAAGTAAATGTTTTTTGGTACTTTTTTGGAAAAGCTAAAAAAGCTAAATTTTTGCTAATTTTTTATTTTTTTGAAAAATGGAAGTTTTTTTTGGAAAATGTACTTTTTAGAAAAATTAAATTTTTTTGGTACTTTTTTTGGAAGACTGGTTATTTTTTTGGTGGAAGATACTTTAGGTGGGAAATGGAAATTTTTTTAGGAAAAAGTATTTTTTTGCGGAAAAATTACTGTTTTTAGTATTTTTTATGGAAAAAGTACTTTTTGAAATTTGTATTTTTTTTAGAAAAATTTATTTATTTGCTTGGAACTTGTATCTTTTCTTGGAAAAGGTTTTTTTTTGGGAAGAAGAAATTGGTACTTATTTGAAAATTAAATTTTATTGGTAGTTTTTTTTTTTTTGAAAAGGTACTTTTTGGTATTTTTTTGGAAAAGGTACTTTTTTCAGTACTCTTTTTGGCAGATACAAAAAGTACTTCTTAAAATTGCTACATTTTTAGAAAAATTTAATATTTTGCCAATAGTTTTGGTACTTTTTTTTGGTAAAAAGAAAAATTTTTTGGTACTTTTTTTTGAAAATGAACATTTTCGGTACTTTTTCTCTTCGAAAATGTACTTTTTTTTTGGTACTTTTTTCTAAAAAGGGTATATTTTTTGGTACTTTTTTTTGGGGAAAGGGACTTTTTTCTGTAATTATTTTCTTTGAATATTTCCAGAGGTCTTGGATGGGAAAAATGGACATTATTTTCCGAAAAAGGAGGAGTTTTCCCACTTTTTGGCCTTGTCCGTTGGAATATCAAAAAATCGCTTATTAGTGGAGGTCTAAGTCGGAGGAGGAACATGTGTACCAAACTTCAAGTTCCTAGGTCCAGCGGTCTTGGCTGGGCGATGTTGAGTCACTCAGCTCTCAGTCACTCAGTCACGCCACTCTTATATAGTTATAGATAGGGTGTAAAAAATAAGATCTGCGAAAAAACTGGACTTCTTTCTATTGCTCAAACCGTTCACGCCGTTTTTACATAAAATGGACTCAAAATGGCTCATAGATTTGTTGTTCAACAACTTTTTGAATAATTTGTTTCGTAAAAAGTGTTATTACACTGAGAGAATTCTCTGCATGTTATCAATGACTTTTTGCATTATATCTATGAATTGTCACTAGAGTTCGTCCATGGAAACTTTTCATTAAATTAATGCACTTTTCATGAAACTTTATCAACAATTTCATATGATGTATTACAAATTTTATACAACTAATGAAAAAGTTTCATTAAAAAAATATACATTAAAACTTTTTCATAAAGTTTTAGAAATTTTTCATTCACGTTGTGTAGAAAACTTCATTAGTTTAGTGAAAACTGTCATTAATGGTCGTCCAAGGAATTCTCTCTGTGTAGGGTTATTCTGCACCCTTCTGCCGTACACCCTTTTGACCAACATATTAAAATCCCGTTTTTTTGAGATCAAAATCAAAAATTTTTGAAAAAAAAAATCTTTTCACAAAATTTATTAATTTTTGTGAAGCGGTAAATTTGTTTGCTACACATCAGCTAATTGGGGATCAACTGTAGTTTTATAGTAGGAAACTGTACTCCTACTATAAATTGGGCTAGCAATCGAGCTCAAAAAATTAAATGAAGGCATATTGCTAAAAATTAATATTTTTGTATGAACCTAGATTACATCGCACACCTAGTACAAAAGTGACTGAACTCAAAATTTTTCATTTATCAGAAATCGAAAAAAACATTTCCAACTTTAAACCAATTGAAACATAAAGAAAGACATAACTGTTTTTTTAGCAACAGCTAACAACAACAAAATACATTGATATTTTTTTTTTTAGATAAACAAGTATATTGTGCATAGTTTAAGCATATAAAACCGAAAAATTAAAATTTTGAGTTGAGTCACTTTTGAACTGGGTGTGCGATATTATATTATGTGTATTTTTGTAAGCGAGAGGGTAATGGGTCCCATTAGTTTACTTATTTTTGTAAGTGATATTAAAAAATAAATCAATGTAATTAAATGTAAAATATATATGACCGCCAGATTCGAGACCAACAACTGCCTAAGCCCCCTATAAGAAACTTTGGAAAGTTCCATTCACTATATTCTTGTTTGGGACAAAACTCAAGTGACAATGAACGATATTTTTAGAATAAATGTTTTTCGAATAAATTGTGGGTAATATTATTATTGTGCTTTTTTAATTTTTCTTCGTTTTATCTAAACAAATGACTTTTTTTTAAATTCGAATGTTGAAATATTTTGTCAGTTGTATAAAAATATTTGCATAAGTTTTCATCATCATTTTTTCAACATGCGATTTGCTTTAAAGGCGACAAATAATATATTAAATTTACTTGCTTACATTCACCGTCTGCTATTACAAAATATATCCCCCGATTCAGATAGACGTCACAAAGCTGGATTTCCATCTAGCACATACATTTTATTTTTGTACACAACAAGAAAATACACGTACAAGATTGAAATTCTACTTTTTGACGTATTTCTGATTCCGAGCAATAACGTATAGTAATATAAATTTTGTATAAAATATCTTAAAGACTTGTGTTGACATATGATGTTTTAAATGATTGCAGTGACTTTCATGTAAATGCATATTTGTAATCGGATTTTGACCAAATACTTTTCGTAATCATAGAATATGCATCAAAATGGCACACGCAAATAATAATATGGTTGGGGCAACCATATTCGAAGAGCATCATACATTTTTGGATTTATGATAGCGACAACCATACTCTTATCTATTTCTTAGTCTAAATATGATGATAATATGGTATTATGGTTCCCAATTGATCTCGATGTTATCATATTATGATTATGGAAATTTTCATAAATTATCAGAGTATCATACATTATTCTCCCAGCATTATGTTGAAGCCGGATTAGAAAGTTATGCATGTTTTTTTTTTTAATAGTACACTAAGGATATTATGTAGTTAAAGACGACAACAATTGTAGTTAAAACAAATGAAATTTCTCTTGAAGAAAGGACGACTAACATTTCATTAAATTCAACTTACATTTGTAATTTGTTTCTACTGTTTAAAAAAATACTAACAATTGTAGTAAAATTAACCATATTAAACAATAATTTTTTTTTTTTTTAATAACAAAAAAACAACTGTACAAAAAATTAAATTTGTTCTACAAATGACTGACATTAAAAATAAAGAAACTGTATTACAACCCAAACAACTACAAATTTTTTAAGCAGTTCCCTGAGTTTACAAACGTAGTTTTATTTATTTATTTAATAATTTACACATTCAAAATAATTTAAGTAATCAAATTGTTTTTGCGCTGACCAATAAGATTTGTGCTATTAAGGAGTTACATAGATCATTATTTTGTCGCTATGCGATGTTTACATACATTTTTTTATTTTAGTTACTAAAAAAGCCAAACTCTTTTTCAAATCCTATTTTGTCAGGAAAAATAAAATAATGGAAACATGTGATTACAGAATAAATACGCTTTAAAATATTGTTAAGAATACAATTTCACAATATATTTATAATGATCATAACATGTTTGTAGCAATCACAATGTTTGCACAATAGCCTAGTTATCATATTGTGGATGGAAATGATCATGGAAAATAATTTCGTCATCATTTGTTACCATATTATAATTATTGCAAATATGTAATGATTAAAATCCCGTGTATTTTGTTTACATTTTTCTTTAATATTTCTTTAAATTTTTTTGTTTACAATTAATTTTGCGTGAGTATAACAAATTTAAAAATTAAGCACTTTTTTATCACTTTTTACTTAATTTATAACACTTAAATGTATAACAAACAATAACATCATTTAAGGAATGCGTGTCAAATTAACCAAAATTCATTCTTTCACTGAAAATGTCACCATTGCAAAAATCACCACAGAGTTGTTTTTCTGTTTTTATGTTTAATTTAATCTTAATTTAATCTGTTCAGAACCATACCTTTAAAACGAATTCTGATGCCCCGACTTTTGCCCCGTAGGGTCAAATTTTGAAAAAGCCCACTTTGATATTTCAAAAAGTAGGAGGAATCTCCCCAAGATTATGGGAGCTACTTCTTCTCCGGGAGACGCGCTAGCAGATTAATGCATAAATCATCATTCTGGGTGACCGTTAAGGGGTTAAAATTTAAGTTGAAAGAGGGCCTTTTTAGCCGTGTTTTTATAGCAAAATGTACAAATCTCGGGATAGAGATATTTCAGAAAGTAGGAGGTGTCTTTCCAAGATTAGGGTCTCTATTTCTTCTCCGGAAGTCGCTCTAACAGATGAATGCATAAATTATATTCGATTGGGTTGGATTCGATTGGGGCACTCTAAATGGGTCAAAGTGGAATTTTTCAAAATTAGACCCTACGGGTCAAAAGTGGGGACATCAAAATTCGTTTTAGAGGTATGGTTCCCTCGGCAAAGTTTCTTATTTTGATCCGTAGAATACGATTAGACTACTGTCAAGTTGAGCAAGTTCCGTCATTCAATTAGCATTTAACAGTTTTTCAAAACATACCACCCGTGGATTTTTTTAAAAATGGAGAAAAGTGAATTTCGAGTGCTCATTAAACATTATTTTTTGCGAAAAAAACGTCAATAAAACCAAGGAAAATCCTGATAGATAAAAAAGTGGTTTACTGACTTTCGTTGTGGTCGCACAAGTACAAATGACGCTGAACGTTCTGGGCCACCAATTGACGTCAATACACCTACAAATGTCGAAAAAATCCGCGATATGGTATCGGCCGATCGGAGAGTAAAGTGCGTGAGATTGCTGATGCCATAGGCATTTCATATGGCAGTGTGGTTTTGATTTTAAATAATCAGTTGGTTGGTTGGTTTAAGAAATCTGACCGCAAGATGGGTGCCGCGTTTGCTCTTAATTGACCATAAACGTAATCGTGGCCAATAAGGTGATGGCAACAGTTTTTTGGGATGCACACGGGATAATCCACATCGATTACCTTCAACAGGGAAAAACAATAAACGGCGACTATTATGCAAACTTATAACACTGATTTAACGAGTATTTAAAAAAAAACTACCCCATATGGCCAAGAAATGCCTATTTTATGGACCTCGAAAAATCCTATTTTTTGGAAGGGATACAAAAATTGGAGAAACGTTGGACTAAGTGTATGGAGCTAAATGGAGATTAAGTTAAAAAATAAATAAAAACAAAAAATGTGTTTCATTCAAAAAGTCACGAACTTATTGATCCGCCCTCGTACCATATCAAGAGATTATTATGATAACCGAAAAAAAGAGATTTTTACTCAAATATGATTAAAGCAACCATATTATTGGTGAAATATGATTGATACAATAATAATTTAATTGAAACAACCAATTATGGCTGTAGAAAACATAGTTTTGTGGCCGTTATTATATTGCAGATATATTTGTTTCTGCGTGCATTGATTTGTTGTTCCATATTTTTACATATATTATTGTAAAGTGCATATATAATAGTATTTAGTTGCATGTAATGCACTCAATTCCATACTTTTCCATATTTGGTAAAACTTGAGAATTAATAAAAAATATATGACGCTTTAATTCTGATCTCTCCCACTTCAGAAAAAAGATTGCCAGATTAACTTAAAACTTACAGAAAGTGTTGTGCTATAAAATATAAGAATATCATGAAAAGACTTTTTTAATTTTTCAGTTAAGTGGGCGAAGTAGGCGGTAGTAAACTTCTAAAAATTGAACATTTTTGAGGAGAAGTATCTTAATATTTAAATTTACTGTGCTTAACTGGAACATTGAAACATTTTGAAATAAATCATTATCTATGGGATATCAACTGATGACATCTGCTTTTGAAAAAGTTCAGAACTTTGTCTGAAATTTTGAAATAAAAAAACAAAAAATCTTTAATCGTAAATAGTTTTTGTGACATTAAAACCATTTTTTTAGATGTAATTGCTAAGTTCAAGTCATATTGCGAAATGCCGTATTCTTGCTCTGAAATTTGCGATATAATGTAATGTTGTGAATATTCAATAGAGTTAAGTGGATTTAAATTCAATAAATTACCCAAATTGCAAAAATATCATTTTTATTACACTTAAAAATCGAACTTTATATAGCGAATATCGGAAAAACAAGCGCTAACTTTTGGCAAGTGAAGGCGAAACACTTTTTAACACATTTGTAATATCGGAACGTGTTACTTGGATCAAGTTTTGCAAAAACTTCGTCCGTTTTGCGCTGCATCACTTAATTATCGAAATACTGGCTATTTTGTAAAGTGGGCATTTTTTAAATGGCCAGTATCTCTAAAACTAAGCAAGATAACGCAATACGTAATTAATGTACTAATGCTAATCAAGTTTCAATGCTAATGAAAATGTCCGGAGTATGATATTAACACACACAGAGAAAAATTTAGCTATTTGCCAACTCAAATTTGGTTACTACGACTCAAATTAGGTTATTATTAATTTCAGACGGTTGGCACAACTTAACATTAGTCGTCACAACAAAGTTCGATTAATTCAACTGAATTTTAGTTGCAACACGAAACAAATTTATAAATCTAATATAAATATCGTTGTACTAACTGAATTTATAAGTTGTTACCTTTAATATACACTTTTAAATTCGGTTGGCACTTTATTTCTCTGTGTGCATATATATAATATCATACTTGTGATTTTTGCATTAGCATTGAAATTTCAAGGCGAGATTTTGCCACTTGTTACCCCTCCCCATAATGTTCTAATACACCCCGCAATGTTTTACCTCAGCATTAAACAAATCACCAAAAAATTTAACTAACGAACAAGTTATTCATGTTCTAAAAAGTATTTATTGATCGTTTTAAAAAAATATCACCGTGTGCTTTTTAGGATCTAAAAGAAGTCATACCCACTTTATGCCGCTTTCCGATATTTAAAAGAATCTTAAGTATGTCGGTTGCGTATTGTAGGTATACGTTTTTAAGATAGATCCAATTTTCTCAAACTGCAAACCGCTGCAAAGAAATATACTGAAAAGTATGGTAAAGTGACGAAATTTTAAAAGACTGTACATATTTATTTCTTAAATGCATAAAATGCATTTTGTTTTATACAAAATTGATTTAAACAATTACATTTATAAGTTAAAAACATTTTATTTACATTTTCTTTTGTTTTTACAAGTTCAACTCACACCTCAACTATACACTGAGCTGTGTCTGAAGTTTGTAAAAAAAAAAGTCGGACTTAGTAAGAAAATACATAGTATACCGATCGACTTTCCAGAAAAGTCTCCCGATTTGTTTTTATCAATCTTAAAAAAGTTCGGATATGTGATAGAGAATATAAAAATTAAGGACTTTTTTAGTAGACCAATGTCACGATTAAGTGTTGAAAGGTGGGGTCAAAAGTAGTATATTTTTGTATTTAAACATGTCTGAAATTAATACAACTCAAATTTGTTTTGTACTCAGCGTTGGAGTTCTCGAAAAATTTTCTTTTTTTGATGCAAATATGCCTATGTAGTATGTTATGGTTGAAATTTATTTCAAATATTTAAAATGAAGTGAAAAAGCTCTACGGGAAAACTTGCATAGAAGCAAAATAATTTCGAATGTCGGAAAACTCTCAGAGACCGCCTAGAGTAAATTTAATAGGCATTGACATACATATTTTTTAGCTTAAATCAATTATTATTTTTTAATAAAACGCCACTCAAAATATTTTTTTTTAATAACAAAAATACTTTAAATTTATCGGACTTCTTTCGTAAAACAGTTTATGCGTTTTCAAAAACTGTTGCATTTGGTACCCAATTTGTCTGAAATTTCTCTGAAACAATTCGAAATAAACCGAGGAACGAAAAATGTAATAATTTTTAAAATCTGAAATTTCCCTGAAACAATTCGAAATAAACCGAGACAAGGAAAAATGAGATTATTTTTAATACAATTTTTTATCCCCTGTACATGAGCTTGGGCCGCTAAAAAAAATTGTTTATTCCTTATTTTATTCTCCTTTATCACATATCAGAATTTCATTAAGATCGGAAGAATCACTTTATGATTCGATCCGTCAGTTCGCCTGTGTGTCTATATAAACCGTGTAATAAAAACTATATGTCGCAAGTGCAAACAATTTAAGATTCAAAAATAAATGTTTTGATTTATTTCGTATTATATTGTCAACTTTGTTGCAGTACTTGGTATTTAAAAAATGTCTCATAATTTCCAAGTATTTTTGTCATTTAAACAAATGTGTTTTAAGTGACGTCAAAACTAAAATTTTATTAATTAATTACAGTTGGTTAGAGCGAAAAAAATATGCATATTAATGCATGTTAAATTAAATTGATGGGGTGTCTGAGCTTTAACTGAATAAATGGCAACCCTAAGTTACTACATTGTCAATTTGGATAACAACATTTTTGTTTACTCGAGTACTTTAATCCGGTGTAAAAATAAATCTAAATTTCTTTAATTTTCGACATGTTTCATACAAAAATTTTAAAAATGTTGGATCCCATCTTTTAACCCATAAACGGGGCATTGAGCCGCTAAAAAAATAAACCCTTCTTTTCCCCCTATTTTATTCCCTCTATTACACATTTGAATTTCATTAAGCTCGGAGGGAATCCATCGGGAGACTGTCCTCGTCCGTTATTTCTCATATAACTAAACCATCAATAATCATTAGGCGCTTCCCGAAATTCGAACTGCTTTCCGTTATATGATTGATATTAAATTTTGTATAGGGTATTATATAGCCAAAATGCCCGAATTTATTTTTTTGTTTGCATTTTTGCTGACTTCATTAGTAAACGCTTGTTAACATCTGCCTGTCTATACAGAATCTGAAAGTGATACTACAAACATTTAGCACCAATAATGTTACAACACATTTTTGTATATTTTTTTTTTTTTTGACTTATTTTCATTATTACAATTGATGAAGTGTCAATGACTTTCTTGAATCTCTAGAGCAGCGGTTCCCACCTAATCTTGCTTCACGAACCCCTCCAGAGATTTCTATTATTTCACGGTCCCCAAAAAAACTTTTTTTTTTATATATTAAGAATTGCAAAAGTAACGAAACTGACAAAGATTCGATTTTTGTTTTTAAATTAAAAAAAAAGCATTACAATAACCAAAATACAGTAAAACTTGATTAGGCTGAACTCAGATGAACCAGAAAATCGAATTTGTTATAATAGAGATTCGTATTTACTGGAGCAAAATTTCTTTGCAATTTCTTTACAGTCCACAAAATATTAAAAATTGTTGTAACCTTTTTTTTTAATTCTGAAATTCATTTGTTTACATAAATTGATAGTTTTTAATACATTTGAGAAAGAACTTCTGTGTGTTCGGCTTAAAATTTGTAACAATTCAGAGAAATTTTAGGAAGATTATATGAAAATTTGTTCATCTTGACCGAGGATTCATCTTACTTGAGGGTTACACGATCAAGTTTTGCCTATCAAGTTTTAATACACTCACACTTTTTTACCAATACACTCACACTTTCTAAAATTGAAACGAACTTGCTTCAGATTTCTGTTTCAAGTGGAGTGTATGAATTTACGTTCAAGAAAACAGCTGATTACAATTCTTTTGAAGTTGTTTTTGTTTTTTCTTTTATAAATATTGAAATTGCTTTCAACTTGCGTGCAGCCTACGTCACAGCTGTCAATTTTTACATATTTTGACAAACAGTATATGCAAAAGACTATCAAGAAAATCTTGATCGTGTGCCTGCAGTGTTAATCAAGTTTGTGTTAACAACCCGGCAGAACGTTCAAATAAGTTTGTAATAAACGAGTTCGTCTTAAACAGGCTGTAGTGTACGAAGCATCTAGAAAGAATCGTTGAAAACAGAAAAGTGCGAGGAAAGTTTCCATATTTTTTTTTTTTGTACATAATTAAGGCATGTTCACAATACTGAAGTACTTTACGCTACAGATTGAATTTAAGAACTAAAGAAATAGAATTATCAAAAAAATCTTAAAGTCCAAATAATTAAATAACAAATTAATAAAATCAAATCTGCAGCGTACACTCAAAATAGTTCGTAGTTTTAATTAACTGTAGAAGTAATTTAACATTTTATATTTAACATGACAAATCGTTTGAAATCCGGACAACTTAATTTTCATTTAAGTTAAATGTTTACTATTATTTATTTTTAAATATTGTTTAAATAACTAACAAATGCGTAAGAACGAATGAACAGTAAGTTAAAAGCAACAGATCAGTACAAATAAAAAGGTCGAGTCTGCTATTTGAAATTATTTCTGTTTTTTTTGGGTTTGGTTTTCTTCTTCTACATAACGTAGAGAAAAACATATGTAGAAGGCCGGGTCGATTTGTATGGAGGCAAAAAAATCGCTCAACGTTCAAGTAAAATCGTATTCTAGGGATCAAAATAAGAAACTTTGCCGAAAGAACCATACCTCTAAAACGAATTCTGATGTCCCGACTTTTGACCCGTAGGGTCAAATTTTGGAAAAGCCCACTTTGACCCATTTAGAGTGCCCTAATCGAATCCAACCCAATCGAATATATTTATGATCTATTTCCTCCGGAGAAGAAATAGAGACCCTAATCTTGGAAAGACTTTCTGAAATATCTCTATGCCGAGACCCGCCCTAATACATAGTCTCCCAATAAGTCTTCATCCCAAAATCCTTGATAGCGCCGCTCAATGGTCTTAATTTGTTGGTGAAATCTCTCGCCGTGTTCGTCACTTACGTCACCAAGATTGTCCAGAAAGAAGCTCAAATGCGTATGCAAGAAATGGATTTTTAGAGACATATTTACACATGTAAGAAATAAATAAAATGGTAAAAACTACCAGGAATGAAATTAAATAACGGCATTCCGTACCCATCTTGTTGTAGTTATTCAGCAAATCGGTAATAATTACCTCGAAGTAGGAGCTTTTATTGTTCCCAAGAAAATTAATAACAAAACGCTGAAATGAATTTTCCTTGAACGTTGAGCGATTTTTAAATCGACCCGCCCTAATATGTAGTGTATGTGAATGGCTGTAGTATTTCTGGAAACTTTTTTATTTCTTCAGTTTGAATTGAAATAATTTTGTATATAAAAAAAAAACATAAAAAAACTGAAATTTTTCTCATTTTTTTTTTAAGCAAGTAAGAAATAATAATTATAAATTGCACTATCACCTTCAGGCGTTTATCTCTATGTAATTATAATGATAGCATCTACAAAGTCATATTTTCACGTAAAATTCATTATTTGAACAAGACAAAAAAACTTAATCCTCATTTTTATACTTAAAATATCTCTAGATGGCGATACGTATCATGGATCATAAAAATAAAATCATTTTTGAAATCTTGAGGAAATTTTCTTTCATTTGATTATGCACACCTATATGTTTATACGCTTACCGGTTTTTGGGTCCGGATCCCCTCTAGAATTTCTTTTTTAATTCCAGAGGTGGTAAATTTTTTTTGTAGGAACGCCGCGTAAATTGCATTACACTACATAATATTCTGAGTGTAGGGTACTCCATAAAAAAAAGTTTTGATATTTGAGCCATAGATTTTTTAGAAGTTTTTGATTAAAAAAATCTCTTTTTAATGAACTACTTTTAAATGCAAAATTTTGTTTTTAGAAATTTGTCCTTATCTAATTCGTTTGAGCTTGTATTTTCAATTAAATGAAAAACAAAACATTTATGTTGAAAATTTAAATAACAAATACAACTTTGAAAATTGTTAATATAATTAATTATAAAAATAATCAGCGAGAGTCACTTATCTATTATGACTCACAGTCATTAAAAGCATCCACTTATTGTAAGTGATATGAAATTTTAGGAGAGACTGAACTTATCCAACCAATGGAGTCCAAGAAAACTGTTCAATTATTCAATTCTGTTATTGTAATAATTAAAATTATTATGATGTGAGCAAGACTATTCAATCTCAAGATCATTTTGGGGGCCTTACGGTCGCCTGTGGGTCCGCGGCCCCCATTTGGGAACCGTTGTTCAAGAAGAAGGTAACAATAGCAAACTGATAAACAAAAAAATCAATTTCATTCTTTATTTAATTGAGTTGAAAAATGTTAAGAACAGAAATTAATCAACAGATTTTAACCCATTTTGCACTGCCGTTGCCTGAAACCAATACCTACTTTTAAGGCCCGATAATTTTGGATAGGAGGGAGATACAATAATGCCGTAAAAAGCATGTGAAAGTATGAGGTCTTAAGTATTCAAATATTATATAAAAAAAATAATATCAGAGCAATTCCATATAATATCACCGTGAAATTAATCGATGTTTTCCGGTTTTGATAAAATTTTGTGAGTGTGTGCTGTAGTGAACGCAAGTATTAGTGAACTCAAGTATTTTTTGCAAACTTTGGCAACCCTATATCTTCAAATTGTGGAGAAGGGACTTCACTTAAAAGGTCATAACTTTTGATGTGTACAAAATATCTACAAATTAAGAACGGCTAGATTTTAGGGTATAAATAAATTTTCGCAAAAAAAACTTTCAAATCAGTTTTTGAAAAAAAATCAATTTTTTTAAATTTTTAAAATTTTTTATATATAGCATTTTCAAAAAAAAAAAACTTATTTGGCGGACCCTTTAGAAGTATGTACACCAGAAAATGTGTTTTTTTTCAATAGTAATAGTAGTTGTTCAATAGCAACAATTAAAAAAAAAAAATCACATTTTTTTTAAAAAAAATGGGTTTTTTCCAAACATTGATTTCAAAGTTTTTTTTTTAAAAATTTTTATTTTTAAAAAATATGTAAAATTTGACGATATTTTCTACACATCAAAAGTTATAACCTTTTAAGAGAAGTCCCTACCCCACAATTTGAAAACATAGGGTTGCCAGAGCTTTCCAAAAAAAAAAATAATTGTTTTTAATACTTGCGAGTGTGTGCGGTATTATACACTCACAAAATTTTATCAAAATCGGAAAACATATATTAATTTCAAGGTGATATTAAATGAAGGTGCTCACTATTGTTCCATATAATTAATTAAAAATACAATTTTTAACATGATTTTATAGTATTTTTTTTTGTTTGAAAAAATTTTAATATGTATATAGAAAGAAGGCCTATGTTAAAATATTCAAAAAATTGCTTAATTTTCGTTTTTAATGTAAAAAAATTAGCTATTTTTCTCCAACAAACACACAAATTTTAAAAATTGATTCGCCAGTGTTGCAATATTACAATTTTCACCAAAACTATTATAAAATTCTCAAAAATCGTTAAAATCCAATAGATCAAATTGTGCGTTATAAATAGATATTTGCTTTAACCCTCTAACTGGCAAACGATGTTTTGCAACGAAATTCATACCATGTGCTCCACTCGAAAAATAAATAAAAAGTTATTCAATAAAATTGTTTATCGTTACCTAATTTAGGCGATATGAGCCAAAATATTTAAGGGTGCATTTTGGAAACTAAAGCATATAAAAGAAAATTTTTGGCCAAAAAATATTTCTCTTATCAAGATATAACCACGCTCTAAAAACTATTTTGTTCTGCTCCTGTTTAAGAAGATATCTCGGTTTTTGCTTCTTGGAAAAAGCGAAATTAAACGAAAAACTATCAAAACTTTAATTTATATTGTTCAAACTTCAAAGCTTTGCTATTAATACTTAATGTTTTCTTTCTGCAAAATTTCATAAAAGTCCGTCTATTAGTTTATAAGTTAAGACGATGTCATTTAGAGGAAGCCTGATAAAATCCTGTTAGTCGTTAGACTTAAGTAAGGACTTAATATTAAACATAAAGCTTCAATCTTACTTATATATTATTATAAAAAGTTACTTAAATTGGTTTTTTGATTTTTGAAAACTACTTTTTTAAAAAAATAATTAGTTTTTGAAATTTTACATAATTTTGATTTTGAAGATTTCTTGCTTCCAAACCGTGGAGGGCACACGAACAATTGTTTCGCAAAATATTTAGCAAATTTAGTTTTCTATCGGAATATATTAATTTCTAGTATAAAACGATCATTTGACGCATTTGTGGTAAATTTTATAAAGACTTCCCTAAGGCAGCCTTACCCGTTATAGGGTTAACAACAAATAAAAACTGTCTTACAGTTTTATTAGTTTTTTGTTTTTATATGCATCTACATTATTTTAATGTTATTTTTAATTTATAACGAGCTTCCAACCTCCATAAATTTGCAAAAATTAAGAAATCAAACATATTAGCTCGGTTGATACTAGTATTTCAATCTGGCAAAAGATCACATTAGAACCCGAAGATTTAGAAAAGCTAGAGCTTCCCGAATTGTGATTAAAAAAATGTTAACCCTGTAAGTACATACACAGCGTCAAAGTTTGAATTTAAATTGCGCATGCCACCCCTAGAGACGAAATAAGTGTACAAAAACTTCAGAAAAAGCTTACTGATAGACCATTACATCTTTTTAGCGAGTTTCGTCAAAAAATTCCCATGCGCTCGATGAGTGGTATAAAATGAGTTAAATAAATTGCTAAAATATATGTAGAAAACCATAACATGAGTACATATTCGGTAAAGGCAAGTACTTACAATTGTCATTGCAGTTCTCATGACTTTTATATGAATATGAAATTTTTTTTATTGAATTTTTTTTTTAAATAAAATTTGCCTACAAGGGACTTGAACTTGGGCCTTCAACAGCTCTACCATCTGAGCTATTTCGATATTTTATACTCCACAGATAAAAATATAAATTACTTGCTTGCACAAAATGGCTTTACTTTCCAGCTTACAAAAAATCAAAAATATGTTGCAACAAAAAGTCGACTTTTAGAGTTTTCGACTTTTGTAAAAATTTTAAAAGTCGACTTCTCCTTTAAAGGACTAGTTTTTTCAAAACTCGACTTTTTGACTTTTTCAAAGTAGATTTTCTCCACGAAAACCATCTGGCCACAAAACTCCACTATTACGCTCTAACAAATATATTTGAGGGATCTTATCGGATATTACTGGATACCCCAAGTTTAAGATAAACTTGGATAAGAATAAATATCGATCTATATCAAATGAGAT
The DNA here is from genome assembly GCA_021234595.1 of Delia radicum. NCBI lineage: Eukaryota > Metazoa > Arthropoda > Insecta > Diptera > Anthomyiidae > Delia > Delia radicum. The sequence continues at coordinate 89,410,330 of CM037852.1, read as the reverse complement.
CTGATTTTGTATATGAGATATAAATTTTTTTCATCGGGTTTGTATCAAAATTTCTAAATCGCGAAAAAAAACATATTTTTAGATTGTTTTGGGGTCAGGTCAATTTATTGGCATGTTAACGTAGAATTTATGCTTTATTGGTAATGATAAACAACTCGAAGTTTATTAACATTAAAATAATCTTAAAAAAAAATTATAAAACTTTCCAAATTTTTAAGACAAAGTTTGAAAAAACCGTTTCGGTATTTTTTTTTTGCGATGACAGTAAAAATCGCTAAAATACCATTATCTATTCAAAACCCTTTCAACTGACTATCGTTATCGCTGAAATACCGTTACCGAATAAATTATATCCAAATTTTACATTCTAGTAGGACTTAACTTCCTTTTGTTTTCACCAATGGCTTTATGTTTGTCTATTGTGTTATCGAATTAAACTAAATTTACTCTTAAGCTATAAATATATAAACAAAAATTAAAACAGTCTAAAAGTCAAAGGCAGAAGTCGACTTTACGACATTTTCATTAGAAGAAAGTCGATTTTTGACTTTTTAATAAGACTTCCAAAACGTCGAAAAAAATGGAAAAAGTCGATTAGTCTATTGAAGTAATAGACTAATCGACAATTTTTTAAACTTTCGATTTTAATCAATTATTGTTGCGATTATTTAAGAACTAGTAATAACGTGTGTCGCCCCATGAAGAAAATTTAAGAATTCTGAAAATTTTTCTTAAACTACTTTAATAAAAATATGTCTTGCTACACATAATTTTTAATTAATGTTGACACGCTAATTACGAATATTTAAAAATTTTTGGAACCGGACCAACGGTTTTCGAGATTTTGAGTCTTGGTTTTTACTAAAAATTGAATTTTTCCACCATTCTACAATTTTTTTTAAAAATTATCCCAAGTTTTCTTATTTTTGCACTAGCAAAGCAGACAAAACTACTTTTCCATATTGGCTGAAGGACAACTTGCAAATTTACCTACAATTATCTCGAAAAAACAGATAATTTATATAGTAAAATTGTTATGCTTTTCCATTTTATGGACATGATTATTGAAGGAAAATTTACTTTGACTGTTGATTTTCATTAACTATTGTTTTGATTGTTGTAGTACTAGGTCCAATTGTTGTCTAATATTTAAAAACAAAATTAAAATAATTTTTAAAAAATATTTTTTGTGATTCATCATCTCTGATTTCAGAAATAATTATGATCATTAAAGCATAGTATTTGAGTGCAAAAGCAAAAAATTTTAATATGATTTTTAAAAAATTTGTGTAATAGAGGGAAAAGATGCAGTTTTTAGTGAAAACCAAATCGCAATATCTCGAAAACTGATGGTCAAATTCAAATCAAGTCAAATCAATCAAAGTCAATTCAAGCCAATGTTAATAAAAAATATTGTGGCGCAAGACATATTTTTATTAAAGCAATTTAAGAAATATGTTCAAAAATCATAAACTTTGGTAACGTGGCGCACCGGATTGAAACTCGCTGATTATTCTTTTGTACCTAATACTACAATAATCTGAACCATAAATTTAAATTTTTCAAAAAAATTTTTTCTTCATACTAATGTACTTATAAAGGGCCTTTTTTTATTCAGGTATAAAACTTTAAGTTGGCAACACTTTTTTAACTGGCGGTCATTTAGTCAGCTGTCACGTGATTTATGTTTAGTTTGGTTTGGTTTGGCATTTCAACATGACAAGACTGACGCCTGAACAACGCTTCCAAATTGTGCAAATTTATTTTGAAAATCATGGTTGTGTTCGAAATACGTATCGCGCACTACGTCCATTTCACGGTCAACACATTTAGTCTAATTGATAATATGCATCCATAGACACGTCGTGCAGTGCGTACAAAAGAAGTTATTGCTGCTGTAGAGCGTAGCGTAGAGGAAGATCCCAATCAGTCTATCCTTCATCGTGCACAGAAATTGGATATGTGTCCATCCACTTTATGGAAGATTTTGCGGAAAGATCTTGGTTTACGCGCCTACAATATCTACAAGGAAGACCCCAATCAGTCTATCCTTCATCGTGCACAGAAATTGGATATGTGTCCATCCACTTTATGGAAGATTTTGCGGAAAGATCTTGGTTTACGCGCCTATAATATCCAACTCGGGCAAACAATTGAAGCCACACAATCACCTAGTAAGGCGTAGATTCGGTGAATGGTCCCAAAACAAGATTGCCGTTTATCCCGACTTTCATAAGCGAATATGGTTTAGCGATGAAGCTCACTTTTGGTCAATAAACAAAACTGCCGTATTTTGAGTGATAATAATTCTCAAGTGTATGTTGAGACACCGTTACATCCAGAAAACCTGACTGTTTGGTGTGCTTTATGGGCTGGTGGAATCTTTGGTCCGTACTTCTTTTAAAACGATGCTGGTCAGAACGTTACAGTCAATGGTAAAAAAAAAATGGAATAAAGTAAATTTCATCTCAATATAAAAAAATTCATCTTTGTTTTATTCTATTACAAAGTTCTATACCTCTATAAAAAATACCCTTTACTTGTAACTGGCTACGGCCCTCGTTCAGGGCGATGTTTAGTGTACTGATAGAATTTAAACTGATAGATTTATATTATAAAAAAAATCATGATTTTGTGCTTAAATTTCGAAAATTTGAGAAAAATAAAGAAAAATATACGAATAAATAAGGTGAATGATGTAAATATAGAAACCGCAATATTTCAAAAACTGCTAATGACAAAAAAAAAAAAAATTGACATATTTGGATTCAACGTACATAAATTAATTAAAAAAATATGTACAGCACACTCGCGATAACGTGAACACCCGGAAGTGTTAACGAATTGGAGACGTGAACAACTTTATTTTTATACAGACAACTCTAAAACATGAACAAAGTCTGAAAGCTCTAAAAGGAGATCAAATTAACAAAAAATTAAATAAAAAATTTTGTTGATGACGAAGTCATACATTACGAATACTCTGTAGATAAAAACCACTGCATATGTAGTTAAAAACAAATGAAATTTCACTTAAAGAAAGTACGACTTACATTTCATTAAATTCAACTAACATTGTCATTTGTTTTTAATATTGAAAAAATTACTAACAAGTGAAGATAAAATGAACCACATGGTAGTAAAAAATAAACAAACATTTATTTTTTTTAAATAACAAAAAACTACTGTTAAAAATTAATGTAAAATCATAAAACAGTCATTTGATGTGGTTTGTTTTTTTAAATGAACTACAAGGTAAGTAAAAAATTTAATTTGTTCTACAAACGACTGACATTTACATTAAAAATATAGAAACTGGATTACAACCTAAACAACTACATATTTTTAAAGCAGAAGTTTCCTGAGTGCAGTCATTGATTCGTAAAAAAAACACCTTCAGAAACTGCGAAAATGTAATAAATATATGGGTCATAAAACCACTAGATTTAAAAATTTTAAATGCCTTAAATTGTTTAAATTAAAAATCAGTTAAATATTGAATTTTTAATTAAAAGAAAAATTTTCAGGATAAAATTTTAAAAACTATCCGTTTTTTTTAGATGAATGGGAATTTATTTGTGTAAAAGACATATCGTTCATTCCAAGAGAGATCGTGATTTAAATAATGGGGCGTTATGGAATTGATACTCTTGGGGTTCAAAATTATTTTATCACAAAAATTCAATTACTGACTTTTTTGTTCACATTTTTAATTTTTAAATAATATAAAAAGTTTGAGACTTTGAAAGTATCATGCTTGTATAATGTTGTAAAATGTAAAAAGTTCCGTGGAAAAATGTTGTTTTAAATATAAAAAAAAATGTGAATTTCATTTATCAATTTGTAGAAAACTTCCATTTTTTATCTTTAATACACAACGTAGTATCGGGTTTTAACTAAAAAAATTTAGTTTTGATAGGAGACGCCCTCATTATTTCTTTATTTAACCCTCAAACCGGCCTAAGCTTTTTTGTAGTGAAAAATGAACCACTTGTTCTGCACGAAAAATAAACAATGGGTTCTTCTACCAACATTTTTTTCGTTGCCAAAAATGGCCCATATCGCCTATACTAAGATATAGCTACAAGCCAAAAATATCACTCTTTGTTCTTTTACTTAAAAAGATATAACTATTTTCGATAAACGGGAATTTGGGCGAAAATGCACCTAAACTTCAACATATATTGATTAAACTTAATGATGAAAAAATAATTTTTTTACACAACGTTGACGAAATGTGTTTTTGAAAAATACAATTTATTGGTATGCTTGTTAAAGTTTATTTCTGATGTTGAATAGTGATATTTTATTTCAAACTTTTGGCAACCGAAAAAGTTAACAAATTTGATAACGTGAACACCCTTGGTAAAATTTAGTTTACGGTTTCGCCAGTTCACTGTATTTCAAAGACATGTTCTGCCAAAAGTTGAAATTTATTTAGTTATAAATATTATTAAAATAATAAAAAAATATATACTTTCCTAGTAGTGATAAAAATATTGAGATGTCATTGTCAAAATATTTTTAGCGACCCGAGTAAAAATGATATTTATATAAAAAATAAATTAACTAAGTTGAATTCAAAATATGAGCTTCATTATTAAATTGAATTTGTTCTGATGATTTATAGCATGTTTTTATAAGAAGAATGCCTTATTCCTTTGGTAAAAATATCGAACGAACAGTCATTTTCATCTTTGTAAAGCGAATGTCAAAAATAATGAATAAGAAAGTAATGATTCGTTTGGTTATTTGGTTTTCACAACATGAACACAAATGTCATAAACGTCAATACCAGACGAATGAAAATTATCATTCGTTTAAGTTAAATTTGAAAAAGGTAAGTAGGCACGTAGCTAGGAGGGGGCAAGGGGCTGTAAAAAACCACCAAATTTAAAAAAAATATTCAAAATTTAAACAAACAATCCTCAAAATTGCAAAAATTTAAAAAATTGCCAAAATAAAAAAACGCTAAAATTCGAAAAATCCCAAAAATTAAAACAAAATTAATAAAATTGAGAAAATAATCGCCAAATTGAAAAACACACAAATTTTTTACTTTAAATGATTTTTTTTTAATTTTTGAGATTTTTTAAAATTTTTGCATTATTTACTATGATGTGAGCAAGATTATTCGAGTTCAAGATCATTTGTTTTTTTGTTAAACAAAAAACCGTGCAATATTTATTTATTACTCAAAAAAGTTTTTGCCCGCTAACTTATAGCAGACTTTATCTACTGACAGGTTCAATTCTTCCAATTTTGTTTTTAACTTCTCATCGAGTAAATATATCAATACGGGTAAAGCGTTGATCTTTTTCCTTCAAAATTTGGGTAGAATATTCTAGCCCTTCTACATTGGTTCTCTGATGATTTTCGGTGACGCGAAATGAATCATGTAAGGACCTGTCAGTAGATAAAGTCTGCTATAAATTAGCGGGCAAAAACTTTTTTGAGTAATAAATAAATATTGCACGGTTTTTTGTTTAACAAAAAACAAATGATCTTGAACTCGAATAATCTTGCTAAACTTTTGGTTTTAATTTTTAAAATTTAAAAGTAAAACATTATTTACTATGTTGTTAATATACTTTATAAAAACTGGAAATTTTGTTTATACCAAATTCATTTTCAATTAAACAGTTAACACATATTAATAAACATTTAATTAAACAAAATAAAAATGCTCCAGCTCGAGGCCAGTGAGCTGCATTTTTATTTTGTTTAATTAAAACTGAAAGGTCGAATAAATACAACTTTTAATTAAACATTTTATTGAAAGTGAGTTTGAATTTACATTTTTTATGCAATAACTTTTTCTGTGTATTTTGACATAATCTTTTAAAACGAAGATACCACTCTTTTTATTTTAATTTGGTTTGCTACCCACGCATCTGGTAACATAGTTTTCAGTATTGTTTTACGATATAAATATATTACGATTTCTCAAAATCCATTAAAGCTACTCCTGTGCAGCAGGAAATAAATTTAAGCCTTAAACTGTGTCGATATGCATCATGTGTTAACGTGGTTCAATTTGACTTAAATTTTCACAATTTTGACGTGTTTTGTGGATTTTGATAAAACAGATTAAAGCGATGTTTATATATCCATCAAAATTCGCAAAATAACGAACACAATAAGTAAAAACTTATTTAAAATATGTTGTGCAGTATGATTGGTCAGCTAGTACAACTTTAATGATTTAAACTTGAAAAATGCATTTTACGGAAATGCACTTTATGCGCAAGGTTTTTGTTTTAAAATGAAATGAAAACGCGATTTCTATTATTTCTACATTATTGCCCATTACGTGCTGATAGGTAAAAATTTAGCAAAAAAAAAAGTTGGAACCCTAGTGTGCACATATTTTGATAACTTTTCCCGGATTAAATACAGAATCAAAATAAAAAATCGAAAAATCGAAAAAGGCCCCCCCCCCCCCCGAAACAAATTCCTAGCTACGTGCCTGTCATTTTCCATATCGAATCCAAGAGCTATTTGTTTTTTGTGCTTTTACAATTTTATATTTTTTTTTCAGACAGAATTTATTTTAATGTAAACAAAAAGCATCTGTTTTTTAGAGGAAAAACGTAAGGCCTAAAAAACTGAATTCCTGTGCCTTGGAAAACCTCATTTTCTAACGTATTCGTCTACACAGGATTCGTTAGTGTCGAATTACATTCTTCTTATAAAAACAAGCTGTTAGAAACTATATCAGTTGAGAAGTTATAAACTCATAAAGTCCAACTAAATTTTGGATAAAAAAAAAAAATAACTTAAAAACTAATTTATTAACACAACAATCAAATTATAATTTCTGTATCTTTTAACAAAGAAAATGTGCAGTTATTTTTTAAATAAAAAAAAAAAACAAAAACTTTAATCAAATATTCATATAAACATTCAAATGTCAACTTATAACCCCTAAAGAATCAACACAAACACTAATAAATATTATTTAATAACTATTCTCACGTATACACTCAAACTTATTTATTAAACAGCCAATACAAAACTGTTTTAAAATAAAACTAAAATATAGTTACACTATGTTACAAACGATTTTTATACCATACACTACTACGAAGTCAGGGAAAATGAGTTAGTGCTGATGATTGTAGCACTAAAAACTTTTGAACCTAGACCGGCGTTTTAGTATACAGACAAGATATTTACGAATACGAGAATATAAACTTAAGGGCCCAGTTGAATATGATAATATGTGGTAAACAAAAATTTAGTTTTTAGTACCATTGTGTTCAGCGTGTCTAAATCAATTTTTTGTCATGTTTTTACCTTTTCTAGGAAGGCAATTAACCCTCAAAAATCTAACGTGTTAAGTTTTGTTTATTTATTTTTTTTATACACATGACCCCGCCACTTACTTACCCACCCTTACACCGAGAGGGCTCGTCCCCATAAAATGGAGACCTCCGAGCTTTGGCGGAGTTTTCCAAATGATTGTTTTGGCATAACAGTCTAACTCATAAATTTTTCAAGACAAGTGTTTTTCTTTTTACTTTGTTGGTTTGGCATAGTCGCCTAACTCAATTTAAGATTACAATAAATAGAACATTATTTTTTTTTTTATTGCCTAAATCAACTTAAGTTATTCCGAAAAAAAAATTCTTTTTCCTAACTGAAGTTAAGCGGTTACCGAATTCCAATTTCGATTTTTGATAAACATAAATTGATTTAAGTTTTTATTTCATGTGCAATAATAGCGTAACTCAATTTTAGCTTTCTGACTTTTTTCGTTCAACAAGTCATAAGAGTACTAAGTACATTTTTCCGCTATATCTTTTGACTACATAAATAAACAACTCTTTTTTTACGGAGTAAGTAAAAAAATACGTTTCCCTAGAATCTGTAAGAAAATTAAGCCAAAAAAAAAAAAAAATCGCCTCCTGATTTTTAGTAAGGATTTGAAACTTAACTGCTCTTCTGAAAAATTAAAAAAAAAAGACAGCCATATTCATAAGGTAAAGTTAGCAGTTACTTATACATCGCAAACAACGACATACAAATTACCGTGGCTTGTCATTAATTGATACCCTGTGCAAAATCTTTAACAACATAATTTTAAATCGCATAACAAACTGGATTGAAAAATATTCCATATTGAACGAGTATCAAGCCGGGTTCAGAAAAAAATTACTCAACTGTTGATAACATCTTCAATCTGACAAATATTGTACACTTAAACAAAATAAATAGTAAAAACACATTCGCATTTTTTATGGACTTTTCCTGTGCTTTCGACATGATTCCCAGAAATTTGCTTTTTTATAAATTATCAAGTATGAGATTATCGTCAAAGACTGTTAGTATTCTACAGTTTACATATGAAAATACTTCTAGTCAAGTACTGTATGGAAATACGTTTTCCAAATCTTTTAATGTTAATGTTGGCGTTAAACAAGGGTGCATACTTAGTCCAATTTTGTTTGCATTATATCTTAATGACCTAGCTGATTTCCTTCCTGGCGGTGTAAACGTTGCAGACATTGCTGTTTCTTCTTTACGCGTGTACTGTGTACTGCAAACCATGATTGATGCTCTTCATTCTTACTGCTTGATGTGGTGTCTTAAGGTAAATTTGGAAAAATCAAAGATAGTTGTTTTTCGTAGTGGTGTAAGAATATCCAATAATCTTAAGTGGAATTTCGGAGAAAATAATACAGAAATTGTCAATAACTAGAGATATTTGGGAATGAATATTAATTTTAACATATCTTTTGCAAAGTACTTAGCAAACAAATTAACAACATCAAAAATGGCGATTGCATCAACAAGTTCAAAATATATAAATCATCCATTTCATAAAGAAAATGTTACTTTTACCATACAATACGCCAAACTACATGCTCTATTTAGAAACTGGTCTAAACATTTTTCTTACATTAATAGGGTTCTACGACTACCTGAACATAGATTACCACGAATGTTAGCTGAACAAATTATTTCAATGAAAACCTTTTGGGCTGAGGAGTGGTGTGAAAAAATGCAATATGTTCCTGAAAATGCTAATATACCCCTGTGTGAATACTGGAAACCAATACTTGAACTTTTAAAAACAAAGGAAAGAGAAGATATTATATCTAATGCAAGAAGCTCTCAATTTCATGATGTATACCCGCAATTAACTTATAGCCCAAATCCTATTTTTACTTCAGAATTTTCGTCTCGTGCTGCAAGTCTAATAATCAGAGTACGTGGAGGTCTTCTTGATTTATATAGTAGAGCATTTAAACATTCTTCTGTAATCTGGATGAACCCGAAAATACGTTTCACTTCTTAGGTGTTTGTCTTATTTTTAATGAGTTCCGGGTTAATTTTTTTAGTAAAACTTTTTTGGGTATGAACGAAGTAATAAATATACTAAATGGCACTGATAATGATTACTATAGTTTATACAAATATTTGGAAATTTGTTTAAAATACAGAAAACTTATACTGAGTGAATTCAACTAAATTCCTTAAAAATGTATTATTAATATGATGTACAAAAAAATTATTTCTTTTTTATACTCTTTTTTATAAAGGGTCCGCCATCTAACGTTTTTTTTTTTTTCAACTAGTGCTTATTTCGTGAATGGTAACACTTAGCTCATGTCTGATTTGACAGATAATTAGTTTTATCTTTCCGCTGAACGAATATGGTCTGTATGTTCGTTATCTTGTGAAAAAAGTGAAAGAAACTGGCATCCTCATCGATAAAACAAAGTGTGTAAAGCCAAAAACAGTGCGTACACCCGAGAATATTGCTGCTGTGGCAGAAAGTGTGCGTGAAGCGCTATCAACATCAATTCACCGTCGTTATCAACAATTGAACATTTCGGAGACATCATTGAGACGAATTTTGCATAAAGACCTTGGTATGACGCCATACAAAGTCCAATTGGTTCAGGAGTGCAAAAAAAAAAGTTATTTGGCGGACCCTTTATTACCCTAATCGAGCACTAGCTACTATGGCTTTCGGCTCCTTGTAGCGAGAACAGACCAGTGCCTCTGGTGGGAATCGAACCCACGACCCCGCACTGATAAGCCAGCACGCTACCAACAAGCCTACCAGGGCGCACAGATTTAAAATTTTAAAATTAAAATTTAGAAAACTATACATATCACTGATGAGCCTGTCCATAAAAAGGCAGAAACTAGTCAAGTCTGATTTCAAAATTAATAGTGTTTATAATTTTTAGAGAAAAACGTTTATTCTTCTTCTTAACCTCAACAGTTCTAACAAAAAATGGGTTGTTTGCTGCAAATATAAAAACCGGGATATTTAAAAAAAAATATATATAACGGCGTTATTTCAAAATTTGAAATTAGTTGAGTAGTGTAATCGATGTTAATACCAAAGCAACTCTCACTCATCATCTAAAATTATTGTTTCCCAGCGTATACTATTTAAAAACATGCCATGGTAGAGCCAGACTTAATTTTGTTTATCAATAAAGAAGAGTTTAAACCAAAATATTTGATCAAAAAGAATATGTTAATAATAATCTTAAATTATGAGTATAGTTTGGTATATTGTTTCAGATTGTCTTTCTTATCTTAAATGTTGACACCTTCTCTACTAAATTATTTTCACACTATCATTTCTTATTTTGATTATTTTATTGAATTTTTCTATCAACATAAATATCATGTTTAAATGTCATCACGTCACAGTGGGATATAATTCGAAAAAATTTATTAAAATTTAAGCACAAAATATATGGTCCTTAAAACCTCTTTTATTAATAAAAAAATATAGTCTAGTTTACAATGAAAAATCGAAAATCAGTTTTATTCTTCCTTTATATGAGGGTAACATATCCCCCTCCCCTCGAAACCCGTTGAAAAAATATAAAATATAATGCGACACAAAATAACTTTAAAATAACACGGTTTGCAAATTTAAATCATGGTTAAGTTAACAAGATTTGCGCATTAAAATGTTTGTTGGTTGCCTAAACCAGGACATTTTCTTAAATATTTTCAAATATCGAAAAATTCTGTTGAAAAAGTTATCAGATCCTGACGAATCATATTTGATTATATATAGTACATATAACTAAATATCACATTACATCTCAACTGATCCGCAAAATGGCATACATAAGCTGATCTCAAGATATAAAATCTCATATATTTTTATCCAAAAAAAATTGGTCTATTAAATTTGATAAAATTATATATAATTTGATACAATCTTGTCTAATAAGTTTTTTAATTAAAAAAAAATTAAAAATGTTCAATCAATAACATATTGCATGAAATATAAACGTAATATTATATATAAAATATTTTTTGAAAATCTATATTAAGACACATTACTTTGTGACTTTTTGAAAGCATGAGGGTAAGGTATATATGTCTAATATCGCAAATGAGAAATCGAAGCCCAAAAATTCATTTACATCTTAAGCAACCCATAGTTAAAGGTGACGATAGCTCAGTTGGTAGAGCTCTAGAGACCCCAGGTTCGAAATTTAGCACGACCACATTATTTATTTAATTAAATAATATGAAAACAAAAAACTCTATAGATTATTTGTTAGGACAATTTGTATTAAAGATAAAGTACGGTCTCTTTTACTCCCCCTTTACAGCTTGTTTTTAAACCAAACAAGTGTGAAAATAAAAAGATGAAAAGAAACAAAAAAGCGTGTATTATATATCTACCAAAGGTAGAGGGTGCACATAACAAACAAGTTTTAAATTTATTTTTAATCAATGGTGATAATCTTTAACTTCGAGCTGATATATTAGTTCTCATTTAGTGAGAAAACTAGTTTATATGAATGTGTGATGTTTTGCATGGGATTGTCACTTCGTTCAAAACGTGTTCTGATGATGGGAACCTTAAAAATCCCCGAAATAGATCTATCAACACATTCCTGAAAGTAGTCAATTTGAAAACAAAAACTCTATAGATTATTTGTTAGGACAATATCATAATAATGAAATATAGAGTATGGCCTTGAACTTGAAAACTTATCAGTTTTATTAGAAAAATATATGTAATAATTTTTGTAAAATTTTTTTATGAAAATCTAACGACACATTCATTTTCCCAATGCGGTAGCCATATCAGTAACCAATTACTTTACCCTCTACTAGGTAATGATTATATACATTACTTTAAGACTCATTGCCTGTAAATTTCATCAATGATGTAAGGTGTATTGCAATGCGTGGAGCTCTAAGCCGATACATTACTTTACCCATTATTTGGTAATGTGTGGTTTTGCTGGGATCGTTGACTTCGAAGTCTATTTAAGTCCAAAAAATCATTGGATTATGTCTTTTAATAAATATTTTATTTTTTTTTTTTTTTAAAAGAGAAGCACCACTCAGGAAATTCTTCCTAGTAATTAATGTGTTGCTTTCTTTGGAAAGGGGATAGTGGAGAGATGAAAGGTGGTGAAAGATGAAGGGCTTAAAACATGGCAACACTGCAATTGCGCGAGATGATAAGTCTTAGAACAGTTGTTGCTAGCCACCTGATGTAGAGTTGGCGAATTTATTGAAGCTTTTTGTTTCATAGCCCTGATTCATTATTTTACTTCGGTGGGGTTAAGTGCTATGGGAACACCGAAGGTGGGAGCAGCGATACATATAAGTGATAGAAAACTCATACATATTATTTTTCTAAATTGATGTTGTCGTCACCGGGAATCGAACCCGGGACCATCTGTGTAACAGTCCAACGCGCTAACCATTACACCACAACCATTTACATTTTAGCAAAAATTGCAATTTTTGCCTTCCTATTAGGATTACCCAAGAAGATGCCTTTTAAAAATGTCCTTATCCTTAATAGGAAATCTTTAAAAGTTAGCCCTTATGCAAATATTTCTTGTTATGCGTGTTTGAATTAATTTTTAAACTTGCTTTAATGATGTAAGATATAAAAATGAAAACTCATGATAAGAAATATTTGCATAAGTGGTAACTTTTGAAGTTACCGCTTATGCGCTAACCAAGCTGCCATGTCTACATTTAAAGCGGAAGAGACTAACCCAATAAATTAGGTATATGTTGGAGTATCTACAACTAATTGGAGGAGTGCAAATTTTGGAACAGTGTGTTAAAGTTGATCTCGGGAACTATAAGATCTCGGGAACTATAAGATAAAATCACAAGCAAGAGCTGGTGGGCGTAAAATAGCTCCGAGTCCCCCTACGGGACCAACGGGAGACCTCAAGGAAACTTATCTTCTTAAGCATGCTTTTTTTTTTGGTATCACCTATCAGATTACAAGTATGGTAATTTTTTAAAAATTGGATTAGAAACCAAAACAGCGAGCACTTAAAATCTGTTATGGAAAAAGTGCATTATGGGAGGGTCATATTGTCGTCCCCGGGGGTCTAATAGGTTAGGCATCAAAAACAAAGCTCAATATTACGTCACTTATGCCTGTTTCAAAAATCATTGCAAAGTCATGTCACTAAGTAAGAGATGGCCAAATTATTTCCAAAAATTTTGTGATATATCCCACTGTGCACTAAACGTATGAAAACAATACCCTTTGGTCTAAAAATTTGTGTTTTTTATTTTAATTATAAAGTACCGTAAACTTTATTGTGTCAATTTTTTTTTTTTTTGTATGAATTAAACAATACTCTCGACTAAAATAAGTTAATAACTAAACAAAATTAAAAATTTAAAACGCGTTTGTTTTTTTTTTTTTATATTTTTTTCTTGACCCTGTCTTTTGTACTTGTACATTGACATTTGCTAGCACAAATAAAAAAAATAATAATAAAAATATAACTTTAGGGAAAACACACTTGGCGCGTTTTCTATGTTATTTTATTTAATTTTTGTTAATAATAGATTATTAATGATATTTCTTTAGTTAATTGTGACGTTTTTTGCATAATTAGTGGTTAAAATTAGGCATTGATAAAAAAAAATATTTCTTTTGAAAATTATAAAGAATTTTAAATTTGTGAGACATAATTGTTTGTTAATCACAATTTGTTAATTAAAGAAGAAGACCCGATTGTAATAATTTTGGAAATAATTTATACATTTTACAAAAATGTTTGATATTGATGATACTGACTCAATTTTGCAGTAATATCTTTAATTTTGAGCTGAGAAGAAAAGTCTGCACGATTTATTTTAAAGATTAAAGAATTTTTTTTCAAAATTTCAGCTTAATTGAAGAGATTTGCTTGTCTTTATTAAAGATCAAAGTTTTTAATTCTCAAAATGTCGGCTGAGACAAACTGAAAATTTTTCATTCTTAATGGTATATTACTTCCACCTTGCAACTTAGGACTCCAAGTCGTACATTCAGGGAACTACTGCTTTAAATATATGTAGTTGTTTGAGTTTCTAATACAGTTTCTTTATTTTTAATGTAAATATCAGTCAGTTGTAGAACAAATTAAATTTTTTACTAACCTTGTAGTGGTTTGTTTAAAAAAACAAACCACATCAAATGGCTGTTTTATGATTTTACATTTGTTTTTTTTTTTATTTAAAAAAATAGAAAAAAATAAATGTTTGTTTATTTTTTACAAGTTAATTTTTATTACAATTGTGGTTCATTTTGTGAATATTAAAAAACAAATGACAATGTTAGTTGCAGTTACTGAAATGTAAGTCCGTCCTTGCTTTAATTTCATTTGTTTCTTACTACATTTGCAGTGGTCTTTACCTACATAGCATTCTTAGTGTATAATATAAACTACACTTGGGGGCCTTCACACCATCTGTACTGATGCTGTGCCACCAACGCCTAAAACTGATATGGTGTTAATGTTTTGAAACCAAAATTTTAAGATTTTCCCTTCTTCGCAGTTTTTTGGCCAGTAAATGTGCGGCCCTTCATGCATCGATTTCTTAGGAAGTGTTAGCAAAAAATCATGAAATTGTGCCCAGTTTGATGATGTATATCGCGATGATGTATATAAAATATGTATTTGTAAACAAAATGTTTCTTTCTTGTGGTAATTTATGGAATGTGATTAAATTGTAAACTAATAACACCTTCAGGTAGACAGACTAATGCTGAAGACAAGAACACCCACCGTAGGTAATTTTTTTATATTTCCATTCTCTATTTGACGGAATAGGGCTGTTTATGTGTATTTCATATTTTGCTATTGTTTTGTTTTGTTTCTAGAATTTTCTTCGTCATTTGGCTTCATTCAAAATTGTCATCAACTAGACAACCGTGGATGTAACTAGTTGAAATATATTTTCCTTTATGTTATATATAATAATAAATAAATAATAATAATAAATAATAATAATAAAATTGCCGTGTGTGAACCGGCACTAAGTGTGCATTTCTATAATGTAGATGGTGGTGGGTTCTCTCAAGATTGCATCGTTACATCTGTTTTTTACATAGAAACAACAACAAGCGCTTGTTAAGGAAAATTATGCTCAGTGTTATATTGAACGTGGAATTATAAGCAAGAAAAAATTGAAAGTGGAATTACAAAAAAGATAAAATTTGGTAGCCTTAAATAATTATAGAAATAAGGTTAGTTTAATAATAAAAAATATATTTATGTTATATATTATATAATTAAATATTGTTTTTCTCTTCTTTCATCTCTTTAATATTTTCTGCATTTCATCAATAATGAAACGAAACCAACGATAATACATGTATCATACACACAGAAAGCAATGTTCAAGAAAAATTAAAATGATTTTTGTATTCTTCCCCAAATGTGCATAAATACCTACAAGAATAAAATAAAATCAAAAATATTTATAATTTGCGCTTATTAAAAAAAATAGTTGCTAAAAGTGATAGTTACAAAAATTTACAAATTTCATTAAAATTTGGTTATTTTTTTTTTCGCTGATTTTAGCAAACCGGTTTTGAATTGCATTTAACAATAATTTTACTAAAACTTAGGCTACTAATTATTTCTACTAATTTCATTGTAGAAACCAATTTGGCTTTATACCAAATTTACATCTACTAAAAATGGGAATAAAAAATCAAGCAGTAAACAAGCAGATTACACCATTTTCAATTCCTTTAGATTAACAGTTAATCTAACATTTTATCTAGCTACTATTTCTAAACGATTCCGTTATTGTGTTCAACACTGTGTTTTGATATAATTTTGGTAACGTTCAGACGGTACCTCGTAAAAATGTTGGCTCTGTCGACAAAATTTTTGCTAACGTCGACATTGTTCTTGATCCTCTTATACCGGATCGCTATTTTAAACTGACAAAGTTAGCTGTCAAGTTAAACTTTTAACATTATTTTTGAGGGTTATGTTTGATCCCACCTTTTTAACCCTTAAAAAACTGTTAGTTTACTAGTGGGTTTTTATGATGAAAACTGAAAACATTAGACCTATATGGATCGAGTTACACAAAATAATAATTTTTATTAAGTGAAATTTTTTTTGATCTATTTACACGTCTCATAATATTTTCTTGTAGTCATAATTTAAATAAAGTTTCACGCGTCTTTTTTGCCGGCCACTAAGTGTTAAAGTTTTTTTTTGAATAAAAGTAAATATAATTATAGTCATATCAAATTTAAGTGATATTTTCCGATATTTTCTGTAAATTTTCTAGTGGGTCTTTTTTGGCCAAAAATGTAAAAATTAACCCTATATACATCTAGTTACATAAAATAATTATTTTGATCAAGTTGAGATTTTTTTTATCAATTTAAAAGCTTAGTCATATTTATTTTCATGGGTTACTTTTGTTCCCAGGCCACTAAGGGTTAAATAGTTTTTAAATAAAAGTAAATATAGTTATAGTATTAATACATTTAAGTTATATTTTTAAGAAAATTATGAAAACTTTGATGAAAACATTAAAATGTTGTTAAATTTTTGACAAAATAAGCTATTTTCATTAAATGTCCTGGAAAAGAATCACTCCAAATAAAAACTAGAATTTTAATTTTTTTGCTGCAATAACAACTATTATATTACAAAAATAGCAATCGACATCTGCAAGTTAGGCATTTTAAAAAATCTTTAAAGTTAATTTAAAAAAAGCCGGTTTAATACACGTTTTTTCCCAAATGGTTCATTTTCGGCCGTTCAGCAGAACGGGTTAACGTTTTCGAAAAAAAAATTGATTTCTTCTATATGGGACCATTTGTAATAAAACTAGGGGGTGTAATGATAAATCTATTTTTAAGATACACATTAATATATATATACATATTAGAGTGTCCCTTAGAGTGTTCCATAAGTTTAAATGTTGGAAATGTTAATACGGTACCCTCAAATTTTTTATATTTGACTTGAATATAACTCATGTGTAGTTTAAGGCCTCTACGACAACGCCTTCCCTAAGCGACTAGGCCTTAAAGAGCGAAACATGCGTTTATGTGGGTACAAAATGACTTTTTTCAGTTTTTGCAAGTTTTCTTTAAATATTGTAACAGTTTCTATTCTAAATGATAAATTATTCGACATAATGATAAAATTATGTATTCGAAAAGGTATAAAAATCCAAAATAGGTTAATAACTAGCCCAGTAATAAATACTGCCCCAGACCACTAATGTGCCAATTATAACTTGACCGAAAAATTCGAGCACACATCTCAAAATTTTTTAAAATTGATTACTACAATAGAATTCAAAAGACTCAAGATTGTGAGATATGGAAGAAGTTTTTGGATGTCGTTTTTTGGATGTCGTTAACCTGTCTTAAGGTCA
The DNA here is from genome assembly GCA_021234595.1 of Delia radicum. NCBI lineage: Eukaryota > Metazoa > Arthropoda > Insecta > Diptera > Anthomyiidae > Delia > Delia radicum. Next base: position 89,392,663 of record CM037852.1, on the reverse strand, counting down.
TGTCAAAAACGGACAACATTTTTGAGGTGCTCTTAAAATCTCTAGTTTCAAATTTTAAAATGTTTTCTTCAACAAAAGTGAAAAAATAGATATTTGCACTCCAGGATCTTGTTTAAAACATCTTAGAGGATTAAAATATTTAAAATCATAAAATATTTAAAATCGAAAATTAGCTACTTTAGTAACTTTTGTTGTTTTATTTTGTAACAGTAACTCAAGGTTGAAAAACAAATTTTTTTAACATCATTAACCCATTTGGAAAACAAGATTTTTCCACCAGACGTAAAAAGAGCTAACACTATATTTTCTGGTGATAAATACAATAAATGCTGGTGCCATGTTTTAACAGTTCTTTAGGAACAGAAGAATCAATTTCGGAATAGGAAACAGCTCCTAAAATAATAGGTCAAGCATTCTCAAAAGATTACTTTTGATATTTATAACAATTTTGCTAAAATTTTCTTTCAGGTTAAAAAAAATATATATATATCTGCTGCATAAAATGTATTTTTAAAGTTTTTTCAACAGATGGTCAATTTAGCACCAAAAGCATCTAAGGGTTAATTTCGCTCAGAATATTTTTTTAGGAATTTCAAAAATAGCTGTAGCCAGGTTTGTGAAAAAAAGAAGTTAAATATTTTTTGTTTAAATATATATAAATTCCCGCAGTATCTAGTTTGATCTAAATGCGGCACGGCACGGGTTAACGTTGTTTAATTTGTTCAAAATTGTTGTCACGGAATCTTCAGATATTGTGTTATAATATTTAAGATCACGTTTCTTAAAATTCAATAGTACACACAAAATAATAAAATTCATAATTTTTTATGAAAGAGTTCATATTTTTAAAGGTTCATCCTATATATAAAATTTACTTACTATTTATGAAGTGTTTCTAGTTTCCCTAGCATTTATGAAAAGGTACCTAAAACTCCCAGTATTATTGCAATTTATGCAAGTTTTCTTAAATATTAGGATTTTGTACATTGGCAAATTTTTTAAGTACTTTTATATTAAGTGTTTCTACATATATTTCAAGAACCTTGTCATAATTTACGAGACAGTTTGTGTCCCAGTATTTTTTATGAACTGTTCATAAACGTTATGAAAAAGTTCATAAATTAGTACATTGCCAAATTTTTCATAAAATATTCATAAATATTATGAATTTTATTTTGGTGTGTAGTAAGAAAATCTTTCACCTTTTTTGTAAATTGAATTAAACAAGTCTGGGGCCACCCAAAAAAAAAAACAAAATTTCCTCGAAATCCGTAAAAATCAAATCGTTGCCCTACCCAAATGCACTAGGGGATAAGTTTAAGTTCTTTTGCTTTTATTCTATAAGATGTTTTAAACAAGATCCTGGAGTGCAAATATCAATTTTTCGCTTTTGCTGAAAAAAACATTTAAAAATTAGAAACTAGAGATTTGAAAAGCACCTACAAAATGTTGTCCGTTTTTGACATCACCTTAAGATAGGTTACCGACATCCAAAAAAAAAAAACTTCTTCCATATCTCACAATCTTGAGTCTTTTGAAAAAAAAAATTATATTGTAGTAATCAATTTAAAAAAATTTTAAGATGTGTGTTCGAATTTTTCGGTCAAGTAATAATTGGCACATTAGTGGTCTGGGGCAGTATTTGTTATTGGGCTAGTTATTAACCGATTTTGGATTTTTATATCATTTTGAATACATAGTATTATCATTATGCTGAATAATGTATCATTTAGAATAAAAACTATTACAATATTTAAAAAAATTTTCAAAATCTAAAAAAAAAGTAATTTTTTCCCATATAAAAGCATGTTTCGCTCTTTAAGGCCTAGTCGCCTAGGGAATTGTTGTTGTAAAGACATTAAACTACACATGAGCTATATTCAAGTCCCATATAAAAAAATTAGAGAGCACCGTATCAACATTTCCAACATTTATACTTAAGATACACTCCAATACATGTACATATAAAAAAACACGGTTCTCGATAACTTCACTCGAACACGAATGCCGTAATTCGGCCTCTAGTCTTCCTTTCTCAATATTTTTTGAAAAGAAACAGCTTCGAAAAATAGTCAAAAATTGTATTTTTTAATTCATTATATGGTGATTGTTATATGGCCTTCCTATCTTATGCTACGTTTCCACTGGATGTGTTTTGGTCGTGTTTTGAAACAAAATATGTTTTGTACGTGTTTTCCCATACATTTTTTTCACCAAAACACATGTTTTGCTCAAAACATGTAAGTGGAAACACAGTTATAGGCTTTTAAAACTGGACGTGTCTTTAAAGATGTATTTAGTTTAAATGCGTTTGCACAACATTCGCTGACTGTATAATTAAATTTTTCAACTCACCTTAACTTTTCAATAAAACATTCATTTTACAATATTTATGATGGATTAACGCACGAACCGATTTGTTTTTTATTTTCATTATTGTTGTTTTATGTGTTAAAAACTGAGTAAAATTTTACGTTTAATAAACGTTACGTTACGTTTAATGATAGATCACTTTTAATAGAGAGAAATATATTTTTTTTATGCAAAAACAATAACAACAAATAAGCTTTACTCCATTTCATAAGGAGCATACAAGCACATCTCTGCATACACAAACAAAACACAACTTAAGAGAATTGAAAAGGAGAATAAAATAAAATAAAAACACAAACAACACTAGAACTTTTATTTTAATGCTTTCTTTTTTAGAAAAAATTACTTTTAACTTATTCATTTTGCAAATTTAAATAAAATAATTATTCCCGTATAAAACTAGCTCAGTATATTTCATGATTTTCTAGTTTTTACAATTAATTAAACACTTTTTCAATTATTAATTTGCACTTAAATACGGACGACACGATTAGCCGGCTTTATTAGCGAAAGAACTAAAGAAAAACTAATTGCTGAGCATAATGAGATGCAGTCAGTGTTGCCAGGTTGGTTGAGTTTAAAATCGTCCAATTTTCCAATAAAAATCAACATTATATTTTTAAAAATCGTCAAAACAAAAAATATTTGTTACAAGTGGTACAAAGTTTTAACCCTGCAGTACTATCGTCTGGGTGGAATCCACCCATAAGGCTGAAATTTTGTTTTTTTCAAGAGAGATGTACATTAACAAAATATTATTTAAAATAAATAAATGGCCAAACTTATAAAATTAAATTTTTTTCTGTATTTTGGAGTTCATTATTGAAAAAAAAAAAATATATTATTTGCATAATTGAATTTAACTGAAATGAATGACAGATACTAATAAGTAGGGGTGGCTTACACCCAACGATAGTAATGGCGTAAGTTAAATAACGATAGTACTGCAGGGTTAATAAAAAAATAAAGAACAATAATGTAATTCATATTTAAAGTGCTCATATGCTATCGCTGTAATATAATACGAGTTTTTACACATTTCTGTAATTTAAACTTCGAAAATTAAGATATTTTTTAACGATAGCACTTTACCACTTTAACTGTTAATTACTTCTACATAATTCTGTAAACATCACTTCAGTAGCACAATTTTTAAATCTTAAATTCTTTTGTAAAATTTAGAAATTCTTTCACAATGTTATTTTCTTTAATTATTAAATTTGGTCTTCCATTAACGAATTAAAGTTTATTATTAAATTCAAATTGCACTACATGTGATGACATAGTTTAATACAATAAATGCTGACATTTTTGATTATTTCATATTTTTGATTTTGGGTTTGCTTTTAATATTTCTAAAAATAACTTATTTTTATTCAAATATTTTTTATTCCTGCATGTTTTTCCATTTTCAAAAATAAATTGTGAATATTTGAAGTTTCACTTTGGAATACTTTATTTATATTATTATTATGCCTGTTTTTTAAGCACTGGATTTATTTTTGGATTTATAAATGAGACTATTCGAACTCGATGTTTGTTTCGCAAAAACTTGAATGTTTGATGTCTGGCATGGGATTGTTACTGCTTTCAAAACGTGTTCTGATGATGGGCACCTAGAAAATTCTCGAAATAGATTTATCAACACTAGGGTGGGGCGATTAGAACATATTAATGGGCGCTTCGCGTTTCTGATTCTTGTGATTGTACTGAGCAAAAAAGTCTACTAGACCATACGTCTACGGTGAAAATCGCGCTTCCACATTTTGACTTTTTAGCCGTATTTTGTGAAAGTAACAATGTGTGGGATGGACATATCTTAGGAAGTAGGAAGAGCTTATCCAATATTATGGTATCAATCTCTTCTTTGGAAGATTCTCTAGCAGATTAATTCATCAATCGTATTCGTGGGTGGGGTTTATGGGGTTAATTTTTAATTTCAAAATAGCGCTTTTTGCCGTATTTTGTGAAAGTAACAATGTGTGGTATGGACATATCTTAGGAATTAGGAGGAGCTTATCCAAGATTATCGTATCAATCTCTTCTTTGGAAGATTCTCTAGTAGATTAATGCATCAATCATATTTGTGGGTGGGGTTTAAGGGGTTAATTTTTAATTTCAAAATAGGGCTTTTTTGCCGTAAAATCAAAATGTGGAAACTCGATTTTCACCGTAGACGTATGGTCTAGTGGACTTTTTTGCTCAGTACAATCCCAAGAATCAGAAACGCGAAGCGCCCATTAAGATTTTATTCCTTCCATACTAATCGACCCACCCTAATCAACACATTCCTGAAAGAGTCAAATAATAAATTTGAAAACAAAAAACTCTATAGATTATTTGTTAGGATAATATCCTAATAAAGAAATATAGAGTATGGCCTCGAACTTGAATAATTTTCATTTTCATGGCACAATTAAAGGTCGAAAAAAACATAATTTTTATTTGTAATAAAAATTATATCAAACTTGTATAAAAGACAAAGTACAGTCTAGTTTACTCCCCCTGTTTTGGTTATAAACTAAACAAAAAATAAAAACGGGAAAAAAACAAAAAAACCTGTATTGAATATCCACCAGAGGTGGACCTTACACATAACAAACAAGTTTTCAATTTATTTTTGGATCAATGGTTATAATCTTTAACTTCAAGCTCATATATTAGTTCTCATGTAGTGAGTAAACTAGTTTATATAAATGTTTGATGCTCGGCATGGGATTGTTACCGCTTTCAAAACGTGTTCTGATGATGGGAACCAAGAAAATGAAAACAAAAACAAAAAACTCTTTAGATTATTTGTTAGGACAAATATCCTAATAAAAGAAAAATATAAATATTAAAAAAAGCAGGGTTGGCATTCAATAACTTTTCATAATAACGATTGGCTCTCACAGTAACACCGAGGGCGGAATAAAAATCTTAAAAAAGCTATTAAATTAAAGCCATATTTCTTCTTATGTAAACGGTTTTAGTTTTCTATTGTATGATTTTGAAATATCTTGGACTAGTTAAAGTCAAAATAACGCTAAAATACCGAAACGACGATTTATAACGTTATCTTGTTGATTAAACTAAATTTAATGGGTGGACTTTTTAAATAAATCCTGTGCAGACACATGCCACTATTGGAATCGTAGTTTTAAAACTTCTGTAACGGCATTGCACAGTGGTTTTTCTTATATGGATAAGTGGTCAAAAGTCAATATCTCCAAAACTGAACAATCTAGGGTCTTCAAAATGTCAGCTCATAGCATGCCCGGAGACCTAAAATTTTTTAAATTTAACAACTGCAGTCATAGAAGCCATTTGATATTTTAAGGGTTAATTGTCTTATAAATTTGTTTTAAGAATTTTTGAAATAAAGTATTTCGATATGAAAATTCTTTTCTTTTAAACAATTTTTGTAAATTTTTATTTTAATTCATTCGAAATATACACTGGAAAAAAACTAAATTAAAAAGTTAAACAAAGTTATATAATGCAAAATGAGGTATTATTAAGTAATATAAGGTAATAAAGTAAAATAAGCTATTGATATATATCAAATATTAAGCAAAATTTAAAACTCCTTGACTTAAACTACTTGTTTTCTTTGTTGGTAAGTTTCGTGCAATTTCTTAAAAAAATGTTTTGTTGCAATATAAAGTTTCAAATAATAACAATTTAAAAAAAAATATTTTTCTGTACTCATATTCTTTAAAAAAGTAGTACAAAACAAAATGCGATTTTTCATTATTTTTCGTCGGATGACTATGTAAATCACATCCATATGCGAAATATGCAAAAATCCGAGGCCACAATATTTTTTTATTTAACGAGGGGTAAAAAATATACAATTTGATGTATAAGAAGTTGTGGGTGGATGATGACCAAATAACTAAAAGTCTACGTGAAAAAGTAGTTTTTAAAAAACGTGTGTTTTGAGAAGGTCAAAAAACTATTCTTCATGGATTTTTAAATGTTCTTATATTTTTGAAGATTTTATTATTTAATTTGATAGAAAATAAGTTAAAATTTAATGTTTGCAGGGTTTTTGGAGACTTCTGTCACAATATCGCGAATAACTTTTTACATAAACTTAAGTTTTATTTTATGACTATGCAACCACAATATATGCATTATAAACATACCACCACTTTCAACGGACACAAACATTAAATCTCGCAAAAAAATAACAAAATTTGTTAGATTCATATAATTAAGAGTGTCATCAATAAATTTAATGCAATAAAGCTTAGAAAATAAACATTAATTTTTTGGATTTTTGGCCTATGGGGGAAACCACTGTGCATTGGTGTGGCCGTGGTAGACAACTGGCATTGTAATGAAAATGTAGTGTTTGACAACCATGAAGAAAGTAAGCACACGCTCAGGGAACTTCTGCTGTAAATATTAGTACTTGTTTGAGTTGTAATATTGTTTATTTATATTTAAGTGAAAAAACAGTCATTTGTAGAAGAAATTTCATTTTTGACTACAATTGTAGTTTATTAAAAAAAATACAATCCACATAAAATTACAGTATTATGATTTTACATTCATTTTAGACAGTAGTATACATTTTTTATTGCATAGTGGTTCATTAATACTACAATTGTGGTTAACTTGTTGAACAGTAAAAAACAAATTGCAATGTTAATTGAATTTACTGAAGTGTAAAAAATTTCATTTGCTTTTAACTACATTTGCAGTGGTCTTTACCTACATAATATGAATCCATAAAATAATTTGTTTGCTTAACTTTATTTCACATCATTTTAGCATATGTATGTTAGACTTCATTAAAAAATAGTTTTTAGTTTTAACGAAATAATAAAAATCCAAAAATAGATCCGGTGATTTTTTAAGAATAGCAAATAAGCATATTAAACGTTCGTCAAAAAATCGTCATTTTGGAAGCAAAAATCGTCCAATCGTCATTTAGTTATTTTAGGTACCAAAAACCGTCAAACCTGGCAACACTGGCTGCAGTATTTGGAAACAGTGATACCAAGTTAGTGCTTTTGTCACTATCTATGGTGATTTTCAATGTCACAAAACGCCACAATTTTTACTCATAGTACACAAACATAAAAAAGCACTGCTTTTTAACCAATTCCCACTACTTTGTTCAAAACACCCTAGAACTGCAGTAAAAACTATCAAAAACTCAAAATTTTTACAATATTAAGGAAATAGCAATCAAATGTCGTTTTTGTGCTACATTTTAAATGACCTTGTCTATTAAATTGAAACGCGAAACTTATTTTTTAATGCAAAAGTACGCACAAAATGCTTGACTAAACACCGAAATTGTCGGCGAAGAAATATGTCCTCTATATTTTAGCACTAAATCCAACTGTAAAACTGTGTATGATCAACTTGCTGAAACTGCATGAAGCTTGGCAGATATTTTCGCAGAAGAATGAACAAAATACTGCAGTGGGTTACTTTATTTTAGCTCGAAATTAAATTATAAAGTTGTTTTATGGTCAACTTAAGATGATTTCTTAACGTTTTCAACAAATAAAAAAAAAAATAATAATTTATAACCTCCGTATATTTACACAATTAAAGCAAATCAAACGATTTAGCTAGGTTGATACTGGTATTTCGATCTGGCTAAAGATCTCATCAGAACCCGAAGTTTTAGAAAAGCTAGAGCCTCCAGAATCGGCACAGAATATTAATTATCAAATTTACTCAATTCTTGTCTTCTTAGTAATCATTGTACCAATTTCATTGTATCAATTTCATTAAAATTTGTATTTCTTTTTGCTGATTTTAGCATATCAGTTTTGAATTGTATTTTACAACAATTGTATTAAAATTTAGTAATGGCTACTAATTATTTCTACTAATTTCATTGTACTACAGCTCAGGAGCCATGTTTAGCTAAATTTAGCAAAAAATACAAAAAAATACCAAAAAATAAAACTTTGCAATTTAGGTTATGCGATTTCGTAATACAGTGTAAATTCGATAATCCGGACTCCACTAATCCGGAATATTCGGTAATCCGGACAGCATTTTGCAGCTCATTGCGTATTCTATAATCCGGATTAATTGCAGCTCTATAGTCCGGATTGAATAAAACCCGTTTTTATTTATTTTCTTATTCAAATCACAGCATGCTTTGAAAAATACAATCATTGCGTATTCTATAATCCGGATTGATTGAAACTCTATAGTCCGGATTGAATAACAGCCGTTTTTATTTATATTTTTATTTAAATCACAGCATGCTTTGAAAAATACAGTTAGAATTGTGTGATGAGTATGTTTGCACATGCGTTTTTAATTTAGTATTGATGCAAGATATAATACATACAATACATACATTCGCTAATCCGGAATATTCGTTAATCTGGATTGGGGTCTGCAATCAATTATTCGGATTATCGAATTTTTACTGTATTTACAAAATAGAATATAAGTAAAATTTTCATTTTCATTTTAATTGCAATTATATTCTATATCCATTTATTTCGATTGTGTTAAGGATATCCTTGCAATTAAAGTGAAAACTAATCAAGAATGAAGCAAAATTGATGATTAATATGTTTTCTGTTAAAGTTCTGCCTATTATGGAGGCTCTAGCCTTTCTAAAACTTTGGGTCCTGATGAGATCTTTAGCCACATAGAAATACTAGTACTAGTATATATGTTTGATTTGCCTTATTTTTGTAAATATACGGAGGTTGAAAGCTCGGTATAAAATGAAAAAATCGTTTAACATAAATTGCAAAATTTTAGTATATGATGCGAACTTATATTCCACTGAATTCAGTTAATCAAAAACCTGAAGTACAATTTGTATAACTTTTTTTTGAGAATATTTATTTTGTATGAATTAACATATAAAGTAAAAGTAAATTTTTGAACATCTTTATTTTAAGGAAAACACTTTAAATAATAAAAACTTTGTTGGTTTTGATTAGAAAACATTTGTTTAAAATTCTTAAATGTTTTTAACTGAATTTGATTAATTAGGATTTGTCACGGACTATATATTTTTAAGGCATAAAAATAAATAAAAATTTTATAGTAATAGCAAAAGTATAGCGAAAGATATTAAGCAACCAGAGATGTTTCCAAAATGTACACATAAAATTGTGCTTCTCCAAAAAAATAGAAAATTGTTTAATGGTCTTGTTTAATGCTGGACGTTTTAATCCCATTTTTAGTTGATGTATATCTGGTATAAAGTCAAATTGGTTTCTCGTGTTACTCAACACTCTTTGATATGGCAACTCTATCTAATTAGACTGTGCTATGATTATAATGAACAGTTAATCTACACTAAGGAAACAAGTTTGTAGTGGCTACTGGAAATTTTTCTGTTATTAAGGAAATTTTCATTATTTTGAGCCTTGCGATATTCTTGCTAAATTTAGCAAAACAGGTCTGCTAAACTGTAGTACAATGAAATTAGTAGAAATAAATAGTAGCCATTACTCAAGTTTAGTAAAATTGTTGTAAAATGCAATTCAAAACCGGTTTGAAAAAATCAGCAAAGCAAATTACCAAATTTTAATGAAAGTAGTACAATGAAACGTGTTTGATTACTAAGAAGTCAAGAATGGAGCAAAATTGATAATTAATAGGCTGTGCTGATTCTAGAGGCTCTTGCTTTTCTGATGAAATATTTGGCCCGATCGAAATACTAGTACCAACCTAACTAATATGTTTGATTTGCTTTATTTTTGTAAATATACGAAGAATGGAAGCTCGATATAAATTAAAAATAACAAAAAGATAATCTCGATGTATATAAAACCAAAAAACTAATAAAACTGTTCAAAATATTACTTGAGCTAGAGTGGAACCTCATTTTTTTTATATAAATAGAAAATATTTGGTCTTCAAAGATTAATAACGTCATGATGCTTGTTAGGAAAAGACCCTAACCCCGCGTTTGATTACTAAAAAAAAACAGAATTTAGCCAAATTGATGATTAAAGCTCTGCCTATTCTGGAGGCTCTAGCTTTTCTAAAACTTTGGGTTCTAATGAAATGTTTAGCCAGATCGAAATACTAGTATCAACCTAGCTAATTCGTTTGATTTGATCTATTTTTGTAAGTTTGCTCATTATAAATTAAAAATAAGACTAAAATAATCTCGATGTATATAAAACCAAAAAAGTAATAAAATTGTAGAAAATATTAGCTGCCAGAGTAGAAACTAATTTTTTTTTTTTATATAAATAGAACATTTTTGGTCTTCAAAGTTTAGTAACGTCATGATGCTTGTTAGGAAAAGACCCTAACCAAGTGTTTGGTTACTAAGAAGACAAGAGCTAGAGCTCTGCCGATTCTGGGGACTCTAGCTTCTCTAAAACTTGGAGTTCTGATGAGATCTTTAGCCAGATCGCATTACTAGTATCAGCCTAGCTAATATGTTTGATTTGCTTTAGTTTTGTAACTATACGGAGGTGGAAGCCTCGTTTCAAATATTTTTTTTTTGTAATTTGTTAACAAACTTAAAGAAATGAACTCAATTTAATTTCGAGCTAAAATAAAGTAACATAATCCAGTGTGTTGTTCATTCTTTTGCGAAAATATCTGCCAAACTTTATGCAGTTTAAGCAATTTGACCATAAAACAGTTTTATAATTGAATTTATTGCTAAAATGAAGAAGACACATTTTTTCGTCGACAATCGGTGTTTAGTCTAGCATTTTGTGCGTATTTTTCCCATAGAACAATAAGTTTCTCATATCATTTTAACAGACAAAGCCATTTAAAATGTAGCGACAAAGCATTTGATTGCTATTGCCTTAATACTGTAAAAATTTAAGTTTTGGATAGTTTTTACTGTAGTTGTAGGGCTTTTTAAATAAACTCTGGTGTCTAAAACAAAATTTGTTAATAAGAACCAACGTAGGTGTGCGCATTTTTATGTTTGGGCACTATGAGTAAAACTTTGGCGTTTTGTGTCATTGAAAAGCACCATAGATAGTGTTAAAAGCACTAAATTTGCATCACTGTTTCCAAATACTGCATCTCATTAGGTTCAACAATTAGTTTTTCTTTAGATCTTTCGCTAATAAAGCCGGCTAATCGTGTCATCCGTATTTAAGTGCAAATTAATAATTGAAAAAGTGTTTAATTAATAGTAAAAACTAGAAAATAAGCGAATATACTGAGCTAGTTTTATAAGGGAATAATTATTTTATTTAAATTTGCAAAATAAATAAGTGAAAAGTAATTTTTTCTAAAAATGAAAGCATTAAAATAAAAGTTCTAGTGTTGTTTGTGTTTTTATTTTATTTTCTTCTCCCTTTCAATTCTCTTAAGTTATGTGTTGTTTGTGTATGGAGAGATGTGCTTGCGTGCTCCTTATGAAATGGAGTAAATCTTATTTGTTATTATTGTTTTTGCATAAAAAAAAATATATTTCTCTCTTAAAAGTGAGCTATTATTAAAGAGAAATTATAGTGTTTATTAAAAGTAACATTTTAGTTATTTTTTAACCCAAAAAACAACAATAATGAAAATAAAAAACAAATCGGTTCGTGCGTTAAACCATCATGAATATTGTAAAATAAATGTTTTATTGAAAAGTTAAGGTGAGTTGAAAAACGTAATTATACAGTCGGCGAAGTTTGTGCAAACGCATTTAAACTTCATACAACTTTAAAGATATGTCCGATTTTAAAAGCCTATAACTTAAGATAGGGAGGCGATATAACAATCACCATATAATGATATGAAAAATACAATTTTTGACTCTTTTACAAAGCTTTTTTATCAAAAAGTGTTGAGAAAGGAAAACTAGGGGCCGAATTACAACCGATACAACTAGATCTTACTTTGTATATATCAGTTTAGATATAAATTTATACCGGATTAAATTGTATCGCACCATTATTCGGATGTAGTTTAATCAGATATTATCAAATTAAAACTAAACTAATGCAAACTTATATAATTATAAGGGCCCATTTCTCGGATAAAACTGTAGTAAGATTTCGTATGATTATATTAAAATTTTTTATTCGGGTTATTAGAAGTCGAAAGTTTCTGTGGTTATAATTTTTGATTATTTGATTTGATTAGTCCATAAAAATGTAAAGCAACACAATTTTATTTTTTCGCGATTTTCAAAAAGGTTTCCGTACAATCCTCTTTTTGTTTATTAAAACTACAAATTAATATTTAGCTTAAATGTTAATGTAGGTAGGCACTAACGATTAGCGTCCGACCGAACAGTTCGGCCAAAAAACTATATTTTGTCGGTGTTTTGATATCTAGAGGCAATGATGACAAAATTTTGATATTGGAAACATGTTTGTTGAGCCGATTTAATTCGATTTTGTGTATAAAATTTAAGAGAAAAGCCGAAGTTTAGCTATAAAGTTAAAAGTTCGGCCGCCGAACTATTTTCGATTTGGCCGAACTTTCTGAGGCCGAACAGTGAATTCATTGCTTAACTATAGACTTTTCTTCAAATTTGACACTCAAAATAGCATCTAATTAGTCCAATATACATTTTTCCATCCGCCAAATTTGTCCATAATGCTTTAAAATACCGAATACAAACCAAATGCATTTTCTGGCCGAACTGTTCGGTCGGACACTACTAACGATGCTTATCCAACTTAAAGGCCACAAAATTTTTCAAATTTGATGTGTTTCGCGGATTTTGATAAAACATATTAAAGCGTTGTTTCGCGATATAGCTATCAAAATTAGCAAAATTTCACCGGGTTTCCCCGGGTTACAAAAAAAAAATACAAAATCAAAATAGAAAATCGAAAAAGCCCACCATTTTCTATTTTGATTATGTATTACAGGCCTCGATATATCGAAAATGTTTGTGGCATTTTCCTTAGCTCAAAATAATATTTCATTGTGTGTGCTAAAAAAAAATATTTTTATTATTTTTTTTACAAAATTGATACCTTATGGCGTTTTCTTTTCTGAAAAAAATGTCACATTTTTTTTGTGCTTTGCCCTCAAATTTCCATTTTTGTGTTCTTTTCTAAAACAAGGTGAACACCCTGAGAGGGTGCCGTGTTTCTTTCTAAAAATATTGCCCTAAAAAAGGCAAAAAGTACAGTTTTAGCGCCCTCAAATTATTTACAGGGTTGTTTTTGCCCTGTTTGTTTCGATTTATCAATCTCATGTGTATATATTATAAAGTTGTTTGCGAGAAAACTTTCACCTTGGTAGCCGAAGGGTAGTGTTCTGGGTTCTGATGCATAAGGTCCTAGGTTCAAACCGACATTGGACCACTATTTTTGTTTTTATTATAATTTAGGAGTTTAATTCATTTTGTTTTATGTTATAATATTTTATTTTTTCTGTTTGCAAGTATTTAATAATTTTTGACCTAAAATTCTTTATAAAAAACAAAATTATAATAGAAATTTTAAAAAAAAATATGAAACTTAAAACTTAATTAAAAAAAAAAAGTTATTAAAAATAAAATTCCTTCATGTTGGTTGAGATTCGAACCGGGACTGCCATAACAATATTGTATAAACACACATGTTTAAAGAAAGCAATATGTGATAAAATTGTGTTCTATTCTGTTTGTAAAATTGAATCATTTTGTTGGGGCGAGGGTGAAATGTTTGAAATGTTTGCACTTTAAAATGCAAAACTTTTTTCTAGAAAAGAAAACACCATTAATAGCTTTTTACATTCTTATTGTTTGTGATTAAAAAATTTATTTTTAAAAACTTTTGATAAAACAGAGTTTTCCGTGCACTCTGTTGACAAAACGGTGCACTTCAAAAACAAGGAAAATAATTTTTGTCGTAGAATCGAATGTCAGGTTCAGTGGAAGGAGTTGAATTTTTAAAAAAATAATAACGCCATTTTTTTCCTTTATGCAAAAACCGTGAAAAAAGTGATGATATCTTAAAATTAAATTATGAGCATTTTAAAATAACGAAATACTCCCAACTCTGATCAGAAATATAAAATGTATAGAAATCGCCCTGTTTGGGACCTGTTACTTTAGAACAAGTTTGTAATCTGTAAGTATAGACAAAAATCGATAATATTTAAATTAAACGGATTAATATCCTGATTTTATAGGCAACAATATTCTAAACAAGCAAATTTGGAAAATCTAAGAAACGATGCGCGTAATGCAGGTATTTCTGAAAGTATCTTAAAATATTCTTAACTTCCAATAATTTTATTAACCAAAATTATAATTAAAACATAAACAAAGCAACACACCCAGATAAAATTTTGCCATTTGATAACTGAAATTCAGTTACTACTACTCAAATTAGGTTACTACTACTAAAATCGAGGGGTACAACATAATATTGGGTTTCACAACAAAGTTTGCTTAATTCAACTAAATTTTAGTTGCAACACCGAAAATATTCATAAATATAATTTAAATATAGTTTTACTATCTGAATTTATTAGTTGTTGCCACCAAAATACACATTTCAATCCGGTTGGCACTTTATTTCTCTGTATGAAACAGGCTAGTCTTTCTATTAAAAAAATCCTATTTACTTAAGCATTAATATTTTTTGAAAAAATTGGTAATTTCTACTCTAGGATTAGAAAAGGGTTAATGTTTCTATTAAAAAATATTTTTTCGTATTTAAGGATTAAAATATAACGTTTTTTTTTTTAATTTGGATGCAAAATTTGTTAAAATGAATGTGCAATTTTGACCCTGTAGCATAAAAGTGTTAATTTTAATAAAAATATTTCAAAAAACAATTAAATAAAATTATATAATTTTAAACTTATTTATAATAGATGGGTCACTTTGACCACCTTAGCAAAAACGGGTTAATTTAAAAAAAAAGGGAAAACATTAAGGATACTTGGAACATCGAGTCTGCTAAGACGTTGTTAACCCTTGTAAAAAAAGTCGATCGTTTGAAGTCAATTATATAGTGTTATTGTCAGTCTCCCGGACATGAAGATCAAGTGGAGTAATTCCAAGGAACACCTCCAATGCAACAGTGAAAGTTTTCCCCATTGCCCCTGTCAAGCTGGTGGGCGTTGTGGTGTAATGGTTAGCGTGTTGGACTGCTACACAGATGGTCCCGGGTTCGATTCCCGGTGACGACAACATCCATTTAGAAAAATACTATGTATGAGTTTTCTATCACATATATGTATCGCTGCGCCCACCTTCGGTGTTCCCATAGCACTTAACCCCACCGAAGTAAAATAATGAATCAGGGCTATGAAACAAAAAGCTTCAATAAATTTGCCAACTCTACATCATGTGGCGAGCAACAACTGTTCTAAGACTTATCTACTCTCGCAATAACAGTGTTGCCATGTTTGAAGCCCTTCATCTTTCACCATCTTTCACCACCTTTCATCTCTCCACTATCCCCTTTCCAAAGAAAGTAACACATTAATTAATAGGAAGAATTTCCTGAGTGTTGCTTCTCTTTTTTTAAAAAAAAAAAAAAAAAAAAAAACTGGCCTTACTACCGCGGTGTACAGCCAAGGATACAGCTTTGGTTTTATACCCCATTTCCCGCCTATAAGACAAGAGTAAAGAGCTGCATATGCCTTCCTGACCTGTTTGACAATGTTCCCAATTCAGTTCAGCCTATGCTCAAATATTATCCCTAAAAATTTAGCCGATTTATATATGGCAAGGGTTGTGCCATTCAATTTCGGAAGGCTAAACGGTTTATCTCGCCTTTTGGTAAACAGCACTAGTTCATTTTTCATGGGATTAACGTTAAGTCCGCATTCAATTGCCCATTACGGCAGGGAAGGAATTTACCCGAAGACATAAACCACGACGGTGATACCCATTCCATTGCGAAGAATCCCGTTTGCAACCAGAACCCACAGCAAAGGCGATATAACACCTCCCTGAGAAGTGATCTTGTTCGCAAAAGCCTGTACCAAAGTGTTTTATATTTTGGCCGATCTATATCTATTGGTCAACACGTCCATTAACCAATTTATGATCTGGTCATCAATTCCCATCCGAATCAGTGATTTCCTAACAAAATTCGGCACATCCGACTTTAATGATTCCACTTGGTTTTATTTAACGTTAGCGAAGCAGTAGAACTACAATGATCAAAAAACTGTCTCAGACTTTAAGAAAATTTCGCGAAACGTTTCGTGAACGAGTTAAATTTATATAAAATGTTCAAAATTTTAATTTAGAAATGTTGAGTTTAACAAGAAGAATAAACGTTTTTCTCCAACAATTATAAACACTACATATTAATTTTTAAATCAGACTAGACTAGTTTCTGCCGTGACAATACTAACAGAGCAACAAATAGTGCTTACCCAGAAGCGCTTCTGGAAGGCATTATTTAATTACTAAGCGCTTCCAAAGCATATAAAGAAGGCATGAATTTTTTTCGCGATGTCACGCTTGGTATGTCTCCTTTAATCAGGTGAAAAGCACTTCTTCATGTGCTCTTAGAAGCAATAAATTCATGCCTTCATAGGCAATAAGAAGCGCTTTTTTGTGTGTTGACAACATTAATGCTTCATGGTAGAGTTACTGCTTACCAAAACTTGGTTAGTTTTTGCTGGGAACAAACACAAATATTCTAATTTTAGATTTTTGTTTATTTTTCTAATCTCCTCCGTCTCTATTTCACAATGTTTATGGGTTTTCCCATACAATATCGAGAATTGTGCATTCAAATTTAATACCATTTGATTCAGGCGCGGGTTCAGGAAAAGGTTTTTGGGAGGGAACTTAGAGTATTTTTTATTAATTTTTTTAATCTTTTTTACATTTTTGTATTAAAAAATATTATTTTGGGGGAGGAAATTTCAAATTTTCCCTCCCCCTGGAACAGCGCCCGATTTGATTATATGTGACCATATTACTCTTGGTTTCCCTTCACATTTGTATACCGAATATTTTACCAACTACAGAATTGTAAGACAGAGGATATGTTAAGCTTGCCTAAGGAGTCAAACTTCTATCATTTATCCTTAAATGACTATGGGTCTATATAATTGCCGTGCTTTCCTGAAAGTAACCATTCGATTCAAATAAAATTAATACTTCATATATCTAATGCATGTTTTTTTTTTTTTTGTAAAAATTGGTTTAACTCATTAAAACTTGTTGGTCAGTTAAATGGAATCAACATAACTTACCGATTGAGGTGCGGTAAAGATAAGCAGCTCAAATTTGAAAACAAAAATCTTAAAAAAAAAAAATATTTGTAGTCATCTCATACATAAAGATGAGTAGCCATAAATTGAAACGTTTTAAAAAATAAATAAATTTGCACAATCCACAAAATAAAATAAAAAATTTAACGAAATTTATGAGCGCACATATAAAATAAATGCATTTTTAGCAAGTTTACAGTAAAAGAACGCAAAATCAACACAAATTCTTTTCAGATTTTTTTTTTTTTTCGTTTGAAAGATGCAACACTATTATTTATACTCTACAAGGAGTGGTCAAACCATATAAAATCACCTTAAAAATAAAAAACCATAAAATGTAAAGAAAATGAAATAATTTCAATTAACTAGCAACAATTTATTGTTTAAAACAGTTGGACATACAAGATTTTTAAATTTTAAGCCAAATGGATTAACAAAAATTAGAACAAATTTATCTTAAATTTAGAAAATTGGATTTTACACAAATTTAACCCCAATCAACAACAAAATAATGGTTAATTTATCACTCACGTTAATATATGTTGAGCCATTAGCTGACAATTCCGTTTCCATGGTATAATGCAATACATTTTTGGTAGATTTTTGATAATGTGCATTTCTCTTATTTTGACGCAAACAAATACGTATCAAATCATCGGTTAGATATAAATTCATATCAAAACATACACCCATAGCACGTTTGATAAAAATCGTTTGATTGGTATCCTGTTTAAGGCATATAAACTTTTTTGGACTTATAACTTCTATTAGATTACATTGCTGCAATTCGGATAATTTAAATGATACTACATATTCGGAGTAGTTTTGAGTTGAACGATATATGGAAAAGGGTTCACCAATTCCAATCAATTGATCGTGATATTTAATGGAGACTTCTTGTGGATAAATGCCATGACAATATTCCTTAAATTCATTATCTTTTAAGAACATGCAATGTTGCGAATAATTGCAAAAGCTGTATTTTAAAAATATTGTAAGGCAAAGGTAAATATACGGATACTTAATGATTTTTGCCATTTTTTTTTTAGTGAATTAGTAAATTTCAAGAAACAAAGGAAAATTGTTTACGAAAATCGATTTAAAATAAAATTAAAAAAATAAAAGTTATTTTTGAAGTTACTTTCAAGGAAGGTATTCTAAGCTAAAATCGTTTATTTTGATGAATATACACTAGGGTATTCAAATTACTCTGGTTTTGGTTTTTTTTTCGAGTAAACGAGTAACTCGATTTTGAGGTTTTTAACTTACTCGATTTGACGAGTAAGATTTTCAAATTACTCGATTAACTCGAATAATTTTAATAGTTGTATTTAATAAAGTTTTCTTTAAAAATTCAGAATAAAACACAAAACAAATACAAAATAGTGCGCCCCGGTGGGCTAGTTGGTAGCGTGCTGGCTTATCTGTGCGGCGGTCGTGGGTTCGATTCCCACCAGAGGCACTGGTCTGTTTTCGCTACAATGCTCCGAAGGCCATAGTAGCTAGTGCTCGGTTAGGGTAATAGTATATAATTTGTAATTATATGATTATTAATTAATCAAAAAAAAAATTGTTTACGAAAATCGATTTAAAATAAAATAAAAAAAAAATAAAAGTTATTTTTGATTCTAAGCTAAAATAGTTTATTTTGATGAATATACACTGGTTTGGTTTTTTTTTCGAGTAAACGAGTAACTCGATTTTGAGGTTTTTAACTTACTCGATTTGACGAGTAAGATTTTCAAAATAGGGAGCTCCGATATGTATTTTATCAATATTCAAATAAAAAAAATAAGATTGGGAAATTAATTTAAAATTAGAAAAATATTCTAAAACAATATACAATTGAGGTGTTTTAAATTATTTTCTTTCGTTTGTATAAAGTTAAACTTTTTGAAGACATTAGAGATATAACTTTTAGAATTTTTTGCAAATATCAAAAATAATATAGAGGAATAACACAGGTCAACAGCAAAAAAAGGCTTGACTAACCACTATATAGATTTGATGCATCATGGCTGCCTAAGTACAAAAATGGTAAAATTTTTCAATTCTATGGATAATTTTTTTTTAAAAAAATTTTTTTTTAAAATTGACAATATTTTGAGCCATTTCTCCACTTATGTTGTCATAACTCAAAAACAACTAGTCCGATTTTGTCAAATTAAATTTACAAAAATTAAGGTTTACAATATCTTTAAAGAACGTGTACAAATTTTTTTAATGCGATCAATAGTTTCAAAGTTATGAAACAAATTGTTAGCAAAAAAAAAAAAAAATGCTAAAAAAAAAAAAAATTTGAAAAACAAAAATCTGGAAAAAATCGAAAACTGCAAAAAATATTACTTTTTATTTTTTTGTAGTAAAGCGACATATCATGCGAATTAAACTAGATATGGATCATAAAAATCGATGCATGCTTTACATTTTTATTTACAATTAATTGAAGGTATCGCATATTTACAAGCACTATAGAAAATTGTACCTACTATATAATGAAAATGCAGAACATAAAAACTCAGGTGCATTTTACGACACGAATTTTGGCAAAACCCCTTTGGGAAAAACCTCTATGACATTTTTATGATTCTAATAATTAAAAAAAAATAAGTAATAAACAAAAGATTGTTTAATTTTTACGATTGCGGTAGGATAGTAATAAAACGCTCATAAATGTGCGTGTACGATGAAGTGCTCTTATTTTCCGTTAGCTACCTGTAACGGATGATTTTTTTTTTTTCATAAAAGTCCTTAATGTTTTTTAGGATTCTTGGGAATAATAAAAAATTTGCAGCACACACAAACTGTATCCACACAAAGGGTTATCCCAAATTATAGTATCAGTATTTATAAGATCTCCTTGACCCTTTTTATTTCATTCAAGAAGTGTTTGCGATAACGCAAACATCATTTAATACCTACACAAAAATTAGAGTCATACAGATTAGAAGTTAAAAACAATTTTCAAATATTAATAAAAATGAGCCAGAACATTTTTATGTAAAAACGATCCAGATTTATTTTGTTATGTGTGCTGCCAATATATCACCGGGAAAAAACGGAAGTGCTTCTTAACTTCATTGCAAAAGTCATATCAAGATTGCTATAATATCTATCCGCACAATTTGAACCAGCATTGGATACCGAGTACTATATGCATTCCATGTCGATTGAATTTATCTATGAAGTCTTCTAACGTAAAGTAAGTATAAATTAATAGATTTGGAATATTTTATAATTACAATATTTCTTAATTAAAATTTGAATTCTTCATATTCCTGATTTCAATTTTTTTTTTCATTTTACAGACGACACTTGGAAATTTTGAAGCCTATGCTATGGAGAGAAACAGCGAACCACGCATCCGAGTGTTATTTTTGTTTAAGTACAAAAAGCGGTTTTGGAAAACATATGCGATGGTCTTACCCCACGAGGTCTGCTGATGGGTTTACACTTGCAGTTCTACATTCACAAGAAATAGAATATGCTCAAGATCGGGGTGCCAGCTGTAGTCATGTGCTTTCATCTTCACCAGGACACTCAACCTCAAGTATGTCTTACCAATCAGATATGTCAGCGAATTCACTTAATTGTGAATAAATTCGAAAAAAATCAATCGATTTTTATGATCGATATCTCATTTTGTTCCTATTACATGTGGCTTTGCGATAAAGCAATAAATCTGAACGATTTTTGCCGTTTTCGATTTTTTATGATTTTTTTAAAACAAAAAAATTTGCTATTTTCACGTAAAAAAAATATTTTTTCCCTCAATTTTTTATTATAACTCCGAAACTACTGAGCCGATTGAAACGCAATATATTAACGGATTAAAGGCTATGTAAATTTCAGTTTTTCTAAATTTATTTGAATAATATCGGACTAATTTTTTTTTAGTTATCATTAATTATGTGGAGAAACGTCTAAAAAAATTTATAATTTTACTTAAAAATTTTTTTAAAAAAAACCTCACCATAGAATTTCAAAATTGAACCATATTTGTACTACTGGGACCACAATACATCAAAATTGTATAGTGGTTTTCAAAGCCCCTAAAATTTTTTCAAAATTGTTGCCTTGTGTAATAGAATAATACGAGTAGAAGAATAATATCTATATATAAAACTCATTTTCTGTTTGTTTGTTTGTTCTCTATACAAATTTGCAATTCTCAACTGATTTTCCTCAAATTTGGCCTGCATAATCCTCGGACCTCAACTTAGATTGTAGTATAATTTTCATCGACCACGCCCACTTCTACGCCTACTTTTGACAAAAAAATGTAAAATTAACATTTCTTTCACCTTTTTCAACTTTTTTCGTTTATTTCGAATACAAACTTCTAAGAAAGTTTTAACGGATTTCTTTGAAATCACTAACATCTATTCTACGTTTCCCGAGGAAGGCCTCAGTGAAAGTTTCATAACCATAGCCCACTTCAATGCCGACTTTTGATCAAAAAACGTCAAAATCAAAAAATTACACTATTTTTAATAAAGCTTATTTTTTTAATTTAAAAGCATTAAATCTAGTGAAAACATTTTAGGAAAAACCATTCCGTTTTTAAAAATTTTTTTCCCCTGAATAATATACCTACTGATTTTTTCGCAATGTCTTTACGATTTCATTTTTTTAAAATTTTATTTTTCCTTACCGTTTTTGGCAATAACAAGTCCAAAAAAAAACAAAAAAAAATTTCAATGAAAATGAAAATTATTCAAGTTCGAGGCCAAACTCTATATTTCTTCATTAGGATATTGTCCTAACAAATAATCTATAGAGTTTTTTGTTTTCAAATTTATTATTTGACCCTTTCAGGAATGTGTTGATAGATCTATTTCGGGAATTTTCTAGGTTCCCATCATCAGAACACGTTTTGAAAGCGGTAACAATCCCATGTCAACCATGTGGACCTTGCACATAACAAACAAGTTTTCAATTTATTTTTTGATCAATGGTTATAATCTTTTATTTCAAGCTCATATATTAATTAGTTCTCATGTAGTGAGTAAACTAGTTTATATGAATGTTTGACATGGGATTGTTACCGCTTTCAAAACGTGTTCTTATGATGGGAACCTAGAAAATTCCCGAAATAGATCTATCAACACATTCCTGAAAGGTTCAAATAATAAATTTGAAAACAAAAAACTCTATAGATTATTTGTTTGGACAATATCCTGATAAATAAATATAGAGTATGGCCTCAAACTTGAATAATTTTCATTTTCGTTGTACACAATTTTTTAATTTTTTTTATAAAATGGCATCAAAATAGCATATTTCTACAATTTTGTATGGAAATGGTCAGGTTTTTCAAGTAGTTCGTCAACTGCGCAATATTTATCGAAATACTTTAAATTTTAAATGAGCCATCTAGTCAATTCATAAAAGTGGTAAATTTCAAAACAAAGAATATGTTTTTTTTTTTAAATATTTTTTCAACTTTTTTCGAGTAGTAGCTGGCCCAGGACTCAATGTGAATAAGATTGAGGTGAGATTTTCTAGGAATAGTCTTTGGAAATTTGCCTTTTTAAAAAGTTTACATAGATATACTTATCTTTAATATTTACCTTTTTACATGAGTTCAAACGAACAAAAAGGCACTTTTACTACTCGAGCTACTCGAAAATGGTGGGCTCTGTTCCAAACACAAAAAAAATTGTACTTATTATGGATCTTCTAAACTATTAGTCCAATCGCAAAAAAATGTGTACAAGAATTACAAAGGGGGACTTATTATTTCAGTAAATTGTTTCCATAGTCACCCTGTTTTACCACAGGGTGTGATACAGGGGGTCAAAGTTGACTCAAATTAAAAATAATTTGGTATAGTTTTATGTTCTGAAAAAAATCTTCATAATTTTGTACAATTTTGAAAAATTAAGCAAAATGTACAAACATTTGGGTTAATGATGTAAATATTAAAAAATAGCGATATTTCAAAAACTGCAAAGGAGAAAAGTTTTTTTGCCAGATTTGGATTTAGTGTACATAGGTCTATTAAAAATATGTGTTTCAAAGACTCGTTTTTTTGTGAAAAAGAAATTCCTTTGAGAAAATAAAATAAGTTTTATCTCTCCAATGTCGAATTGCACGAAAACCCCCTGGGACCTTTGCAATGTGTCTATACGCTAAAGTTTTCTTAGAGAATAAGCGCAATACAAACGGTTATGGAAATGAAAACCATCACGGAAAAAATAATGAACCAAATAGCAACGGAAACGAAAAACTAAAAAATCAATCTCAATTTCAATACTCAACAATTTTCAACTTTTTGCAGAACTTGTCCTTGAAGTATATATTTTTTAATAGGTTTAGGTACGCCGAATACAAATCTGTCAAAAATGGTCTTTCCAATTTGCAGTTTTTTAAATATTGCATTTTAATACTTACATCATTCGTATATTTCGAAACTTAAAAAAAATATTTGGGTATAAAAACAAGAGAATACACACAGAGAAATAAAGTGTCAACCGAATTGAAAAGTGTATTCTAATGGTAACAACTTATAAATTTAGTTAGTACAACGATATTTACATTAGATTTCTGAATATTTTTGGGGTTGCAATTAAAATTCAGTTGAATTAACCGATTTTTTTTTGTGAATGTTCAGTTGCAGAAAAAGACTGAAATTCGTAATAAACAAATTTGAGTCATAGTAACCAAGTTTCAGTTGGCAAATAGCTACAGTTTTCTCTGTGTGTAGAAAACTCCTGTAAGAAATCAGGAGCACGGAATTAAATGTCAAATTGGCTGGAGAAAACCTGGGACCTTTGCATTGTGTCTATACGTTAAAAATTTCTTAGTTTCGTTTGAAAATTCGTAAATATTATTTTTTTTTTTGTCTAAAATTTGTTAAAAATTTTTTCTTGGGTATTAAATCAAATTCAAAATATAAACCACAAAAAGTAGAGCTTGAAAAATTGTTTATGCTATATAGTTGCAAAAAAAAATTGCAATAATCTAAATTTATTGGCTATAAACAATTACCGCCCTCAATTTATGCTTTAGAAGAATCTCAAATTACGACTAAAGTCTTATATTAAAATATAAAGCCCCCATAAGTGATAAAATGATTGATTTAAAGATAAAATTCAACATACAGCTTAAACATAAATGATCGCTTATTACAAAATTAAATGGCTATTTTACACCATAAATCCACCCAAAAATAAAATATTACTTTATGAAGAAGAAAAGCAGGACCAAGACCAAGGAAAAAAAAAAAAAACTTAAACGACTACAACATCAAACATAGTTGAAATAACATTGAAAAGATTTTAAAACAATGCCATGTTCAAAAGATACAAATCGTTATGGCCAATAATAATTTATTTTATGATGCATTTCAGATATTTTGTTGCTTTACTTGTTGCCTTCTTAAATAAAGTTTGTAACATGAAAATTGTCTTAAACTAAAAATGAACCTATTGATTGTTGTAAGTTAAAGGCCGCGAGGCCATATATAAAATATATATTTTTTTTTCTCCTTCTTCAACGACATCATCATGTGCTGCACTTGTTGTATACACTACACGTTTTTAACAGACTAACAAAATCGAAATTCAAAATGAATATGACGATGATGACTGACCACCAAAACCATAAATGGTTAATAAAAAAATAAGGATTGTGAGTAGTTGAACGAATGGTTGTAAAAAAAAAAATTTTTTAACAGATTTTTTTAGAGCTTCATGAAAAATCTCCCCCAAAAAAATACCACAATATTGTTGTAAAGTCTATATCAGGGTTTTAACATATTATAAATAATGTTAAGATTACAATTTTTTGTAGTTTTTCTTTAGCGTTTTTTTTTTTTTTTTTGTTTTTTTCTTCTTTCTACCAGAGATCATGTCAGATTGTACACGAATATGCTAGATATATGCATTTAATACAAGTACAATGTATGGTTTTTCATATTCAACGCCATAGTTGTAAAACATTTATCGGCACAGTGTTCCTGTTCGACCTTCTGATAGACAACATATATTAGGATGTACCTTAAAATATAGATTTGTCGATTTTCGTTTAGATTTCTTATTCTTCCAAATGGAAGAAAACGATTGTTTTTGTTTTGAATAGTATTTAATCGAGACTCAAGTCGTCCAAAAATGGACCATTTTGGAAAAACAGTTTTTTTTTTAAATTCACAAAATTCGAAATTTCGAAAAATTTTATTTTTTATTTTATATAATATACTCAAAATTATTCAGATAAGTTATGCTGACTTCATCGGAAATCATTAACCCACTGTAGCCAGGACTCCAAAATGACCACGAATTTCATTAAAATGTAAAATACAAAAATATATATTTTTTTAAATAGTGTCTAGTTGGTAGCGTGCTGGCTTATCAGTGCGGGGGTCGTGGGTTCGATTCCCACCAGAGGCACTGGTCAATTTTCGCTACAACGCGCCGAAGGCCATATTAGCTAGTGCTCGGTTAGGGTAATAGTATATAAATTAAATTTATTTGATTATTAATTAATAAAAAAAAAAAATGAAAACATTTTTTAAAATAAACTTTTAAGATTTTTAAAATGTATAATTTGCAGATTTCGAATGCTATTTTTATAATAATAGTTGTTATCATGAAAAAAAAAAAAAAATAAATTGGAAAAATAATAATTCAAATTTGTGTTTGAAACGACCCCTTTCCAGGACATTTTATAAAAACTGCTTATTTTATCAAAAATTTAAAAAAAAATTAAATGTTTTTATTAATGTTTGCATAATTTTCTAAAAAGTATCATTAAATTTGATAAATTTGATATCACCTAAATTTTATTAGACTAACAATTGTTAGTGTCCGACCGAACAGTTCGGCCAGAAACTGCATTTGGTCTGTATTCGGTATTTTAAAGCATTATGGACAAATTTGGCGGATGGAAAAATGTTTTTTTTTTTTTTTTATTTTATTTTTTTTTTTTTTTTATTTTATTAATTAATAATCATATAATTACAAATTATATACTATTACCCTAACCGAGCACTAGCTACTATGGCCTTCGGCGCGTTGTAGCGAAAACAGACCAGTGCCTCTGGTGGGAATCGAACCCACGACCCCCGCACTGATAAGCCAGCACGCTACCAACTAGCCTACCGGGGCGCACGGAAAAATGTTTACTGGACTGATTAGATGCTATTTTGAGTGTCAAATTTGAAGAAAAGTCTGTAGTTAAGCAATGAATTCACTGTTCGGCATCAGAAAGTTCGGCCAAATCGAAAATAGTTCGGCGGCCGAACTTTTAACTTTATAGCTAAACTTCGGCTTTTATCTTAAATTTTATACACAAAATCGAATTAAATCGGCTCAACAAACATGTTTTCAATACCAAAACTTGTCATCATTGCCTCTAGATATCAAAAAACCGACAAAATATAGTTTTTTGACCGAACTGTTCGGTCGGACACTATTAATTGTATTCAAAACTGAAACTCAATTTAAATTATGACCACAAGCCTCTAAATGGATCACAACAATTTTTCCCACTTAATAACTACTAACATTTTGTGTAACTTGATCCATATATGGCTAATGTTTTAATTTTTCAACATAATATACCCACTAGGAAACTTACAAAATAATTTTTTTTAGATTTTTCAGATTTTTCTTAAATTTAAGTATTTGGTAGAGGGTACTTAACTAAAGCATAAGCATAATTCTTTATAGTCCCAATCTTATTTATATGGATTAAAAAGGTGGGGTCAAAAGTAAATCTTAAAAATAATATTGGGACTATAAAGAATTGAGCTTGTTCGTTAGTCTTGTATCCTCTATCATATAATAAAATTTAATAAAAATCTGAAAGCGCGGCGCTTCTTTCAAAATGCGCACATTTCATCGCAAATTACAAAATTGGATGCAAAATTGTTAAGACAAATGCATTCAATTATGGTTACCGTTTCTAATGGTTTTTAAATAAACACTAATGCCTTTCGAGATTTCGCTCTTGATACCGCAAGGTATTTTGTACAACTGTATTCCTGGTATTATATGTCCCCAATTATCCATAAATTTTTAATCCATGGACCAGAAATAATAAACCACGCTTTACTACCAATTGGACAGTTGACGGAAGAAGCACAAGAAGCTCGAAACAAAGATTTCAACAATTTTAGGTAGCATTTTTCGCGAAAATGTTCTAGAGAAAAATTAAATGAAGATATATTTAAAAGACTGATCCAGTAATAACAAATATGAGAAAATTGAAAGAGAAAAAAACCCATAATTGGCCTATGGAAGCAATTCAATTGTTAGTATTTGAATCAAATCTCGATGGTGAAGAAGATGCCAATAATGATGATAATGATATATATGCTAATTATAGTGATAATGTCAATGATAATAATTGATGATGATAAAGAATCGGATAAGGAATAGAAATAATAATAGAAATAAATATTATTCTTATATATTGTATTAGATTATTCTTTTTAATTTTTTTGGAAATATTGCAATTTTTAGCAATATTAAAGGTGTGTTTTAAAAAATTATCTAATGGAAAATAAATACAATTTGTACAAAATAATATTAAAAAAATTGATTAGTTTTACTTCTTGAAGTGAATTTGACTGAAAAAAGTTAAAATTAGAATCATGCAAAGTTACCTCGAATTAATTCCCACTTTTGGTATCAAAAACCCCACTGTGCAGCGTTGTAAATAATTGTTTTGTAGTATATGGATCACAAAATTCGTTTGCTCCAGCGTTTGATGAATCCAAGAACTCCAGTAGTTTTATTTACTGTTAGTGATATGTGCGATCTAAAGTCTAACTTTATATCTAAATTCTAACTTTCTACGATTAAAACTAATAATATGAATAATATAATATATAATTTATTTTACATAAAATTCAACAGACATTAATTTTAGACATAATATTTTTTTTCCGCACCACGTGGTAGCTCTTCAGAAACAGTGAAATGACTAATTATTGTTTTTTAACATACTCGAAAACACAAAACACAATCGGAAATCACTCGGGAAAACTGGTACAGATCGTTTATAATTCACGATATGAGGAAATTAGGGATTAGCGTAAGCTGCTTACAATCTGCAATCTGGGAAAACAGTAAGCTCAACAAAATTGTATGCTTATTTTTATACGAACATTATTCGTTTCTTTTGCTGCTTCTCAGTAAAGGCACTTACATCAGCGCATTTGTTTTATCCTGCTTCTAAAAACACGAAAATTTTTTACTGGGTAGTCAACCGCTCTACCATTTCAGCTATCTCGACATGTTATACTTGATAGATAAACAGATAAGTGACTTACTTTCCAGGTGTTCTGTGTTTGTAGGTGTTTAAATACTATTGATTTTGTTATACATAAATCGCAATTCGTTATACTGTGATGTAAAGTTGTTATTCATAGTTTTTAATACTGCTAGTAAATGTAAATCTTCTCTCAATTTTTTTTTTTTTTTGGTGAACAAGTGCTTGTTTACATTGCTTTGAACTTGAGAATTACGTTTTTTATATATTTCAAGTCATATATATATTTTTTTTTTTTCGTTGATCTTTTACATTGAGCTCCTTAAGTTAATGCTTATCTTATTATGAAACTATCAACAAGATGTTAAATGCAAAGCAATTCCCATTTATTTCTTGTCATAAGAATTAATGTTTATGTGGGAATTGTTTAAATAATTTTTATGAGTAATTTATTTATAATAATGAAATTACTAAAGTAATTTATTTAACAAAAACATTAAATGAAACATTTTTGTAAATTGGTTTGTTAAGATAAATGAAATTGCAATTTGTTTACAAAGAATTGTAAAGTAAAATTTATTTTTTTATGAAGAATTTAGTCTTTAAAAAGATTTGTAAATAAATAAAAATCGTTGAGGCTATATGTAAATATTTTTTTTTTACATCTGGGGATTACAAAATCAGTTTTAAACTGTGTGAACTTTAAATCTTTATAATTTTATACAACTTTATATTTTTACCCATATATACAAGATACTTTTGCGTATGCGCAATTAGTATTCATCACATTTGTTTTATAAATCATACGCCTTAGTTAACCTTTAATATCTTTTATAATTAAGGTATATAAACTTTAAGAAATCGATATTTGCTATAATGAATTTAAAACAATTTTCTAAAACAAATATTCAAAAATTCAGTAAAGTTATCAGATTAAGCTGATATTCACAACAATTTTGGGGGGTCTTCTGGTTTGGAAAATACAAATTTCAACGACTTTCCTTACTTCAAAGGTTATTTTTGGCTAATTGTATGATATTTTTTAGTTTATTAGATTTAAATTTATCTCATTATTTCTCTTATTAAATGAGCATTACTCCAGATAGAATCTAACATTTTTTATTGCTTTTTAACCTTAAGCTCTTTTTTCTCTATTTTGAACTTTAGTCACTCGAACCCCTCACTCACTTAACAAATTCGGTTGTGTTAACCGATAATTTTCCAACCTAAATAAATCGGTTGCTCCAACCTCGTAAATTTCGTTGTCAAAACTGAATTCGGTTGATGACAACTGAATTCGGTTGATACAACTGAATTCGATTGATACAACTGAATTTACGAGGTTGCAGCAACCGAATCAATTCGGTTGGATGAAATATTCAAATTTGTATAACAGTGCTTGTGCTCTAAGCCCCTCATATAATTAAGCTTTTTGAGATTATGAAATTTTATTTGTTCCATAAAATTTTAAGCTCATTAAAAACTTTTATTTGAAGTACGCGTTTTAGTTGTCAAAAGCGAAATGAATTTGGAAATAACTGCCGATGTACCCGCTAGAAATAAACATTGTGAAAAAGAGACGGAGGAGATTAGAAAAATAAACAAAAATCTAAAAATAGAATATTTGTGTTGTTAGTGTTATCACTTCTGAGTATAATATACAATAACAGGAAAAGCTAATAGGAAAGAAAACTGCAATTTAGCTGCATTAGATTCGAGGCCATACTTGGGTGTGATCGTTAAACGGTCAGGACTTGGTATTGTTACGTTTGTAATGTAAGATGAGCGCTGGTTTAATTCTTACAGCCGCAGGTTGTTAAAAAATTTATCATATAGAGACAATCTAACAATGATAAATACGCAAATAATAATAAAATTTAAATGGAAAATCACTGATGAGCCGCCCATAAAAAGGCAGAAACTAATCTAGTCTGATATAAAAATTAAAAGTGTTTATAATTTTTAGAGAAAAACATTTATTCTTCTTCTTAACCTCAACATTTCTAAAATAAAAAAAAAAACAGATATTTTGTTTTTGCACTTTATCAATTTAGTCTATCATGAACATTCAATATAGATACCTAACTATGTTCTCAAGCAATGTTTTTATAAAAAAAATTTAAAAAAAAAATAACTAAATTTCGCAAAATTTTTAAAATTTTTATAAAATTATTGCGTTTAAAAATTTAAAAATGCCTCATAGGTGCCCTTTACTAAGAAACTCAGTTCACGCAATTCACATCAACAAATACATTTTTTAAAACTGGTTTCATCTGAAGCTATTCCAGAACAGCTTCTTTCACCACCGGTTACATGGAAACGGTTATAGAACTAATTCCTGGCAGTCAAAATGTAAGGATTCACTTTCTATAACTATATTATATAACTGGTATTAGATCCACCTGTTCTTGTTTGGAGGTAAAGACCATATTGAATATGGGACAAACTTCATACAAAAAACAATCGGTTGCAGAATATACACTCAAAAAAATAAGTTAGTAGAAAAGGTAGTAAAACGTCTTGTAAATCAGGTATACAATTTTTCAGCAAAATTTTTGCTAAAATTATGTTTTCAGATAAAATTTTAGTTATAATTATTCAGCAGTGAACTGTTTCGAACTAATGTTTTACTAATATTTTACTTATGTTTTACTAATTTATTTTTCTAAAAAAAATTGTGCTGATAAGCATATTAATAGTGTGGACGACAACCAGATTGAAAGATATACGCAGAATGAATTAGATGTCGCGGCATGTCATGACGTAGTAGTGACGAAGGAAATGTTACCATAAAGTACAACTCTTGTAAGAAATATAATGAAATCAACCATGGAAGATTTTTGTAACTGTTTTTTATCCCTAAAACAAAATTGCTTTTTAAAACAACTTAAATTTTGTGTTGTCACCGTCTTGTGAAAGTAATTGTCTATTAATTCAATAAAAGACAAAATAAAATATTTAATAAAGATGAAATGTTTTAAACTAAGTGTTTATTGAGATTAATAATCCAGTCTGGTAAAGTTGCAAACAAACATACAGTCAGGCAGACTAAAGCGAAAGCTAAAAACACACATCTTAATTAGATTTTTATTGTTCCTTTTTCTTATTGCAAAAAGGGTTGTATATTTTGTCATTTTTTCGTTTCTTTTCTATAATTATCTGCGGCATTTGCGTTACTTTAAAAGATTGCATCATTTAGGCAACTATTGATGTGAGTAGTTGAAAAAAAATTTTGTTCGTGTTATATATGTATATTTATTTCTATTTTTTTTTAGATATTCATGTAGTCAATGTGGGAGTATGAGTATTTTTATATAATAATGAATATATTATATTATATTATTTTTAAAAGAATCACAAAAATATGTTTTATGATTTTCAGCAAATAAATTAACTAAAGTAAAATTCTTTTTACAAATTTTTTGAGTTTTTTTCAGTCTATGAGTATTCAGCAAAAATTTTATTAATTTTTAGCAATGGTTTTTTAATCCATTTAGTGTTAGCCAAACTTTTGCTGAATCTACTGATTTTGTTGCTAAAATTCAGCTCACTGATTTTCAGCAAACGATTTTGCTGACATTAGTAATTTGTTTTGCAAGCACCCTCCTGACTAAAATGTTGCTGGCTCAGCAAATTTTTTTGCTGACTTTACTAACTTTTTTTGAGTGTACTATCAATTAGAACCTATTGTAACACAGTATAAGTAGTGCTGCAGCCTGTTATTTGTATTTTTTATTGGGTAACCAATTTCAAATATAATTGTTAATATCAGACTCAAAAACACTTACATTTTCAAAAAATTTTTTACGATTCCTTACAAATTTCTGATGTTCGTATTCTGTTATTGGTGTGTTGACATCAATTTGTTTTACTTCAAACCGTATAAAATCACAGCATTTTTTAAGCACTGTTTTCGAAAATCAATTCCATTAAACAGGTCACAACCCCCATGGAAATAACTTTAGAAAAATCGGGCAATTTTGCTTTCAATTGCAAATTACCATACAACTTTTCACCAAGCAGTATCTCCGATATCTAATGACTGCATTTTGTAATGGTTTGTTTCTATAAGTTAAAAACTATGAGCAAATAAATAAAATAAATTAAAAAAATCTTGTAAGTTACAAGGATTTTTTTAAGTTTTTGACTGTGAAAAGGGCCATTATGTCTTTAGCACAGATTTCATAAATCTCCATCTCTTTAACATTAGCAATCAGTGCACGAAACTCTTGAGAATACGTCGTATACATATGAGTCATTCTCTATGAAAACACCGAAAAAAATGAAAAATTGTTGCTGGACCATTTTGGATTTTGTTAAAATTTTGTGGAAATGTTCCTAAGGGTTCCCAGAACCAAAATCCAAGATTATTTAATTTTTGCACACGGCACTACCGGTTCACGCAAAATAAAAAAACTAAAAAGTCTTGTTTTTGTGCGTAGTGGTTTGAGCTGTTAAATTTTTTCTGCTAGAGATATCTACATGATAAAGGCACCGTTTTAAAGCTGAAGGATTATAGTTTCTATCAAAAATATAAAATTTGACTTAATTCATACACCCGAAAAATAACGTGGTATTGAAAATAAGCATATATCATTGGTTTTTAGTGTTTTTCAATGAACTCCAGTGTCGGCGCTAATGAATATAAAAGCATAATAATTTTCAGATACAAATTAGACATGTCGGAGAAAAATACAAAATTAAAATTGGCTCAATCTGGCAACTCGTTATGAAAAAATCGTTACTTGAAATTTTGAAATTTTGAAAATTTGTATATTTCAGGCTACAATTTGGTCATGTTTGTTAGCAGATACAAACTTGAAAATTACAGAGTACTTACTCCCTACTTTTAACTTTATAACACTTCAAGACCCGTTTAGTTATTTTCACTCCTCTCGGATTTACAGGGTTTTTAAAGAAAAGCCTTTTTGATTTTTTTATGTATTTTTATACTTTCATCAATTGTTATATACAGAGAAATTGAAATAAAAACAAGTATTATGAAGTAACAAAGAATAATTATGGACTAAAAAATATATTTAATAAATTCAGTAGATTTTTTAAGTTAAAAAATTTTGCAGTGGTGGTAGAAAATAGGCACATGGTATATTTTTATCATTTAAAGTAGAAAAGTTATAGTTTAAATGTGTGTAATTAAGAATCGTGGAATAAGTTTTATTTTATTTTAATAAAGTACTTGTTCTTATAATATTCGTAGTTTCAAAGTTATCAGAAGCTGAAAACTTTCGTACTTTTAACTGACTGTGAGAAATCGGAGAGAAACTGTGGTAGTTTCTTGTATTTTTAATTGTGCAAACATCAATAAATCTTTTTGACAAAAAGTTTTCGATAGCATCAACATCAGAAATAGATACAAAAAAAAAATGTTATACCAGGAATTTGGGTGGAACAAAAATCAAGCTGTAGGTGTTAGGATATAATGATCCGCAGTTCGCTGTAGACTTGCTTTCCTTACAGTCCGCTTAATTGTACCTCCTGCTCCGTCGCAAGGACTTTTGCCATGAGAAGTGGCAATAAAGTGCCACTCTGCTTCTAAGCCGAAATCGTCTTTGTGATGACAAATGTTGATAAATTTTTTTTTATTTTTGTAAAATTTTTGTAAACATAAAAAATCTACTGAATTTATTAAATATATTTTTTAGTCCACAATTATTCTTTGTTACTTCATAATACTTGTTTTTATTTTAATTTCTCTGTATATAACAATTGAGGAAAGTATAAAAATACATAAAAAAAATCAAAAAGGCTTTTCTTTAAAAACCCTGTAAATCCGAGAGGAGTGAAAATAACTAAACGGGTCTTGAAGTGTTATAAAGTTAAAAGTAGGGAGTAAGTACTCTGTAATTTTCAAGTTTGTATCTGCTAACAAACATGACCAAATTGTAGCCTGAAATATGCAAATTTTCAAAATTTAAAAATTTCAAGTAACGATTTTTTCATAACGAGTTGCCAGATTGAGCCAATTTTAATTTTGTATTTTTCTCCGACATGTCTAATTTGTATCTGAGAATTATTATGCTTTTATATTCATTAGCGCCGACACTGGAGTTCATTGAAAAACACTAAAAACCAATGAAATATGCTTATTTTCAATACCACGTTATTTTTCGGGTGTATGAATTAAGTCAAATTTTATATTTTTGATAGAAACTATAATCCTTCAGCTTTAAATCGATGCCTTCATCATGTAGATATCTCTAGCAGAAAAAATTTGACAGCTCAAACCACTACGCACAAAAACAAGACTTTTTAGTTTTTTTATTTTGCGTGAACCGGTAGTGCCGTGCGCAAAAATTAAATCCTCTTGGATTTTGGGTTTTCAGACCCTAAATATCATTTCCAGTTAGTTTGAGTAAAATCTAAGATATGCCAGCTTTGCCGATTTGGTGATTTCATACAGAATAACTCATATACAAAATTTATTTGAATGTGTATGAAAAAATGTGTTTGGGGTTAAAAGAAGAAGAAGAGTTTGAGATATATGTAATCTATGTACTTTAGGTAAAGACGTATCAACTTGAAACTTTGCGTGTCATATGTTTGAAGCATAGTCAAAATAACCCAGTCCATCGTTTCTCTCAATTCAAAAATCTTAAAAAACAAGAGTCATCCAAAGTTAGTTTCCACAGCTATCGAAACTTTTTTAAAGTAACGGAAACAAAAAATTTGAATTTGACTTCCATGGTTTAGAGTCATTTGAAATTGTACAATAAATTTTGGCCTAATACTACAACCATTTTCGGAATATTTCATACAAATCAAAAGTCGAAAAACTAATGCCAGTCCAATGCAGTGTTATGAAACATGGCTGCGATTAAATCCAGAATTAAATTTTTTTTAAATTAATTATATTGAAAAAATGTTACTGTTTATTTTTCTTGATCTAAAATATTGAGATCATTTTTTTTTTTTTGAAATTATAAACTTGACATTGTTAACAAGCTTTGGATTTCTTATTATTATGTTCTTACAAACAAAAAAAAACGGAAAAGTCAATCAATCAAAAATTTCACATGGAAAATCTTAACTTTAAGCACCAACAACTACTTACATGCATGCATGTTACTACAACAACAACGACGTTATAGCAATTTTAATAAACAACAATAATTCAATGGCAATAAATTGTTTAAAAAACATTGTTATGACATTTAAAACTAAATTAACATTATAAACATAAATACTTGTTTAACACAAACATATGATTTATTATAATTTGCGATTCTACTACAAGTAGAATAGAATCTAGTTAGAGCGCGAGAAAAGACAATGGACAATGGAAGACATTAAATATACGAAATAACACTACTAACAACCATCCGAGTAACCACTTAATCAAACTACCAACAACATGTTAACAACTTTTTTTACATTTGCCACCAACCAACCAGCTAACACTTGTTGCTAAAAGAGCATGATAACGTTGCAGCCCGATCAAAAAAAAGTTTCATCTCTAATACAAAATCAGATCTCATTTGATATAGATCGATATTTATTCTTATCAAAGTTTATCTCAAAATTGGAGTATCCAGTAATATACCTAACCTTACCTAATATCCGATTAGATCCGTCAAATATATTTTGCCAGATTAAATTATGATCAAAATTTATCTCAAAAATATATAATTTAAGATTCTGATGGATCCCAAAATATCCCATGGGATTAATTTAGATCTACTTGGATCTAATTAGTTCCAAAAAGATAAGTAATTTCTGTTGGATAGAATGAGATATTTTGAGATTAAATTTTATATTTTAATGAAAATATAAAAAAATTAAAAAAAAAAAAAATTTGTACATCTGTGCATATATAATTGTATATGGGGTTATATATTGCAATATATAATTATGTCTTATACGCATGGAAAATATTACTGATGTTGGGCCATATATAATCATATCTCAAACTAAATTGATAATCTTAATGTCATATATAATTCTATCTTGAAGTTCATTATTCATATTGGCACCATATATAACCATATCTTATATAACACACACACATATTTTTTATAATATATATATTATATGTTACCATATATGTATGACTACATATTGTGTTATATATAAGAATGTATTATTATATATGACAATATATCTATCATATCTTATTATATATAGCATATATGATTAATATCTAGTTTTATATTAAGGTTAATATATAACAATATATCGTTATATGTGTTAGCACATGAGAAATATATAATAAATAATACATATTATTATTAATATAACATATTACTAACAACATACGACCATATATATTTTTTTCACTCGGGAGGTTTTTATTTCTACATTGGGCAGGGTCCATGATGGCCAAATGATTAATATTTAATATGTAATAA
Organism: Delia radicum; assembly: GCA_021234595.1. Lineage (NCBI taxonomy): Eukaryota > Metazoa > Arthropoda > Insecta > Diptera > Anthomyiidae > Delia > Delia radicum. The sequence continues at coordinate 89,355,617 of CM037852.1, read as the reverse complement.
AATAAAAATAATACATTTAGGTGGTTACAAGGGTGTACTAAATGTTGTATTGTGGTATCGAAAATAGAGATGGCAAAATTTGATTTTTGCACGCAGAGAACAAATATGGTTGCAATATGATTGCTGCCACAATACTGTGTTTCCTACAACCACAGCTAGTTGTTTCAATAAAATTATTTTTTTTTTATTTAAGTCTATGGAATAAATCCTTACAGACTATTAACATTAAAATTACAAAATTATTAATAAATATAAGTACAATATTTCTTTTAAAAAGAAGAATTTAAAAACAAAATGATGTTGCGTTTAATAATATTAACATTTAAAGAAAAATCCAACAAATTATAAAGATTATTAAAATCATTACACATTCTTATAAACGGATCAGCATCAGCATACATTTGACGATCGTATGGAGTATATAATGGAGTATAATTACGTGTTGATCTTGGAGAAACGAAAAGTACAAAATTTTCTAACAGGAAATCGGAGCATATATCACCATTAATCAAATTTAATAAAAACGTAACGTTTAGCATTGTCTTTCTACTTTTCAGAGTGGGAAGCTTAACGAGGTTTAGTCTGGTTGTATATGAAGGTAGATTATTAATGGTATAAGGGTAGGTGCTTCGTAAGCAGAACAGCAAAAATTGTTTTTGCGCTGATTCAATTTTTCTAATTTGAACAATGTATAATTGATCCCAAAGCACAGAGCCATATTCCAAAATTGGTCTCACGAGCGATGTATATAATTGTTTTGTTACATTGGAATCTGTAAATTCATTAGCCCATCGTTATATAGAAGCTAAGGTGCCACGAGCTTTATTAATCGTCATTAAAATATGCCGTTTAAAATCCAATTTTGGGTCTAAGAGAATACCCAAATCTAGAATATTATCTACTAATTCCAACTGAAAACCACCCAAAGAGTAAAGACCAAAAGATTCTGTCCTTCTAGAGAAGCGCATATGTTTACATTTTTTCAAATTTAGTTCCATAAAATTAGAGCAGCACCATTCGTAAAAACTATTTAAATCCTGCTGTAGATAAAGCTGATCGGAATTTTTATTAAAGCCACGAAAAATTTTAACGCCATCAGCATACATAAGAACGTTTGAAAACTTTATCACCGATGGTAAATCATTAATAAAAAGAGAAAATAAAATTGGTCCAAGATCTCTACCTTGAGGAATCCCAGATGTTACAATAATATTTTTCGACGTTGTGCTATTAAAATTAACATTCTGATTTCTGTCTTTTAAGTATGACTTTATCCAGCTTAAACAATTTCCAGCGAAACCCATCATATCTAGTTTTTTGAGTAAAAGATTATGGTTAACTTTATCAAAAGCTTTACTGAAATCAGTGTAAATGACATCAGTGTTTTCGCCAATAGATTAGTTGTTGTAGAGCACCCCTTACGAAAACCATGCTGAAGAGGAGATATTATAGAAGAAATTTGATGACACAGAGAATCAGTCAAAGATTTTTCGAATAGCTTTGGAATCGCTCTGAGTTTTGCTATTCCTCTATAATTAATAACATTTGACTTATTTCCAGATTTAAATAATGGAATTTAGAAAGAGTCCTTCCATAATTTTGAGAAATAACCATTTTTAATGTAGATATTAAACATTATGCTCAAGGGATACGCCAAAGCCTCTGCACAATTGATTAAAATGCAACTGGGAACACCATCAGGTTCATAAGTTGTTGAATTTTTAAATTCTTTTAAATTTTTAACAATATCATCAGTAGTTATAAGAGGAAAAGTTATTAATTGATGTTCTGTAACTGGAAATGGATAATCCTTCAAAGTGTCATATTGGGAATTATAATAAGTTGAACCAAAGAAAACAGCAAACATGTCACTTATGACAATATCATCTCGGGATTCACGATCGAGATACTTCATGACAGTTGGAAAGCCAGAAGATTTTCCCTTAGAATTTACAAATTTTTAAAACGATTTAGGATCTCTTCTTAAATTTATTTTCATATTTTCCAAGTAATTATCATAAAGCTTTGTATCAACCATAAATCAACAACGATGTGGTTGATTTAATCATGTGCTACACTCAAAAAAAAAGCATCATCATATTTATGAAATGTTTCACCAATTTTCGTCCAATCTAACGATTCACAGTATTTATGAAAAATTTCATACAAAAAAATCAATTTTACCATTTTGATGAAATGTTTCACTATATATATAAAGGATATTTCGTATTAGTAAAAATTTCATAATTTTTGAGTGGAAAAATTCATAGAGGCTGTAATGGTTAGCGCGTTGGACTTTTACACAGAAGGTCCCGGGTTCGATTCCCGGTGCCGGCAACATCAAAATAATATGTATGAGTTTTTTCTATCCCTCATACGTATCGCAATGTCCACCTTCGGTGTTCCCATAGCAATTAACCCCACCGAAGTAAAATAATGAATCAGGGCTATGAACCAAAAAGCTTCAATAAGTTCGCCAACTCTCCATCAGGTGGCGAGCAACAACTGTTCTAAGACTTATCATCTCGCGCAATTACAGTGTTGCCATGTCTGAAGCCCTTCATCTTTCCCCACCTTTCATCTCTATACTATCCCTTTCCAAAGAAAGCAACACGCTAAAAATATAGGAAGTATTTCCTGAGTGTTTGCCTCTCTTTAAAAAAAAAAAAAAAAAAAAAAAAAAAAAAATATGCTCATTATAATTCTTGTTGTTTATGTAATGTTTCACAAATATTTATAAAATTGTTACATTGAACGAAAATTTATGAAACTTATTCCTGTTTTTGTCTAGCTGTAGTATAAATCTCTTTATGCGGTTACCATACCAGTATTATTCTTTTGTCTACAACCATATATTGTATTTATAATCATATTCCTCTCACTAACATTAATCATATTAATATATAATTTGAGAGAGATATTGTAATCATTTTAAACTTGTAACAATCATTGTTGTAGTTGCGCCAACTATAAGAAGATCAGCCTGTTTTTTTTTGAAGCCGCTTCGCTCGTTTAGTGACATTGTTGTTTAAGATTTTGCGAAAAGAAGTTGTGAGAAGTGGAACTGACTGAACAAATGAAATAATATTAAACAAAAAGACATAAAAAATAGGAAGTTGTAATAATGATATATTCAGTGGAAGGATCATTACTTTGTTAGTCTCAACCCGGTCTACCTTGGGAAACTACGCAAAAGTTAAATTGACACGTATCCCTTAAAGATATTGTTTATTACTTGATATAAATAAACTATTTAAAAAGTGATTTATTTTTTAAAGAAAAAAAAATAATAAAATGAACTTAAAGACAAATTTTGACATAATACACGTGATTTTAGTTCTGTAGTCCGAAATAGCCATATTATGTACGCCATAATCATAATATGATAATAAATGATGACGAAATTATTTTCATGATCACAATTCGATACTTAAGACTATAACTGGTTATAATGTAGATATTATGATTGCTACAAACATGTTATGATCATTATAAATATATTGTGAAATTCTATGCGTGCTTTATGCTGTAATCACATATTTCTATTATTTTATTATTCCTGATAAAATAAGATATGTGCTGAAAAAGAGAAAGTTTAGTTTTGCTTTTTTAGATACTAAACTAAAAAAATTACGTAAACATCGCATAGCGACAAAATAATGATTTATATAACTCTTTAATAACAGAATTACTATTCGCCTGCGCAAAGACAATTCGAAGACTTAAATTATTTTAAAACAAGTTTATCTTTAAAAAAAAATATGCCTAACTTTTTAATCCAGCTTCAATAGAATGCTGGGAGAATAATGTAGGAATCATATTATGATAATGTATAAACATTGCTTTAACCATTATAAGATAATATTGGGATCAATTTGGAACCATAATATGGAAATCTAATTATCATATTACCATTATGAAAAAGATAATAATATTGTTGTAGCAACTATAAATCCAAAAATGTATGATGTTCTTCGAATATGGTTACCCAATCCATGTTTTTCTTTGCGTGTACTACTACTCAAACATTTTAAAATTTATGCAGAACCTATCTTTTAAATACATTATTTTTAATAGATATTGGCACGCTGAATCTAAATCTGCCAACACTGCTATGTATATTTCGCTTATTTTTTTAAAATTTAACCGCAAAATCATGAATTTTTTTTTAAACAATATAAAAAAGGATCTTTCATTTGAGTTTAATCATGTTTGTGCTTGTTTCATACTTATTAAATGCTTGCTATCATTTCATATATGTGATGAAATTTGAAGTTTGATTTTTATCAAATGTCTCACAAATAGTTACTAGGAAATGTTAAAGCGGACGAAAATCTATGAAACATGTCATAGATATAATAAAGCTTTTCTTTTGAGTGTACTCACTAATTGTGAGAAACAATTTTCTGATTCGATATTAACAATACTCAAACAATTGTGTGTACTTTTTCCTAAGATGCACTGAGAGAATGATCAGCATGCTATTAATGAATGAATGCATTGAAGCAATGAAGCAATGAAGTTGCACTGGAACTCGTCCATTGAAACTTTTCATTTAACGAATGTAAGTTTTCATACAATTTTATATATAAACTAAACATACAGGTACAATGAAATGTAAAATCGAATAGGAAAAACCATCAACTAGAATATGCTGTGTTTAAATATTAGTATACATGCCGGTTTCCCAATTCTTTGCCAGCAATGGTAACATTATCAGCAACTCTGCCAATTAAAAAGTTTTACGATGTAAAGCTTGTAAGAAAAGACGAAAATAACTCATATTGTCCGGCTAATCATTTAATGCAACATCACGTTTTTTCTGTGGTTGGTTAATATCTGATCAAACCATGAGTTTACTGTGGGTGGTGTATTACAATGTGACTGATGATGATGCTTAGGTCGAAAGTGCGAAAATCCCTCTAGCGCTGGTCCTTACAAGATTTTTTTATCTTTCTCTTACATTTATTGACAATAAATGTTTTGTATTTATAATGGAAACATTTTAATTATGATCTCAAACCTTACAATTCAAAATTAAATGCATATCATTTTACTTATGAAAAGCTTCATTTACTTAATGTAGAATTTCCATTAAAATCCAGTGTCATATGAAATATGAAGCTTTTCATTAATTTTAAGAAAATTTTCGTTTATTTAATGAAGATATGTGTCATAAAGAGGGACCGGAAGTTCATGCAACTGCATGTGTTTTTCCTTAAGTCTGAGAACACGATAAATAAAATATCTTTGCGAATTTAAGAATTTACGTTAAGTTAAAATGGCATCGATTCGTTACGGCATAGTTTTGTATATTTTACTTCAAATGCATATGTTTATTGCATATTTTCAGTTTGCTTTCAATGGTAATTTTTAATGCATATATTTACTTACTTAGCTTTAACTTTAATGGCATTTTTCTTAGTTTCTCGTAGACAAATATATTTTTTTTATATTTATATATTTAGTTAGAATATTGTTCTACCTCAAGTCTAAAAATCTAATATGATATTGTCATATTATATTTTATTTGTTGCTTTTCAAAAATTTTGATCATTTTCATGATAGACAATACAATTGTTTCATTGGCATCACCCAAATCTTCAGTTGTCTGCAATAGAAAAAGATAATTGGCTTAACTAAAACCGAGACATTACATACAACAGACAAAATAAACTCTATGAGAATCTATATGTCTGCAATAGTGTATAAACTGCCTGTCTGCAATAGTGTATAAACAGCCATCAGGCAGTTTATACACTATTGCAGACATAAAGATTCTCAAGGAGTTTTTGTTTGTCTGTTGCTCAATAAGAATCAAAACCTTTTTGATTTTTTCCAATATATTGTACAATCTTCTAATATAACATACACACTGGTATTATTTTGCACAATTGCAAAAGTTGCACATGAAATTTGCGTAGTGTGTGGGATGGTACCTTAAGGTCTTAAAAATGTAGAAAATGCAAATGAAAATGTCGTTCTAAAAAAGTGTTTATTTCTATCAAAATACTAATGATTTCTCGTTAGTAGTAGTGCAACTATGAACTTATTTCTATAAGAATTATTTCCTCAGATGGAAAAATCAATAAAAGGGTTAGAGGTGAAAAAAGAGATAATTAAAAAAAATTATAATTTTAGAAATAGTAACTATTAATTTCTACTACTACTACTACTACTACTACTACTACTACTACTACTACTACTACTACTACTAAAGGGTCCGCCAAATAACTTTTTTTTTTGAACACCTGAACCAATTGGACTTTGTATGGCGTCATACCAAGGTCTTTATGCAAAATTCGTCTCAATGATGTCTCCGAAATGTTCAATTGTTGAGAACGACGGTGAATTGATGTTGATGGCGCTTCACGCACACAGCAGCAATATTCTCGGGTGTACGCACTGTTTTTGGCTTTTCACGCTTTGGTTTATCGATGAGGATGCCAGTTTCTTTCACTTTTTTCACAAGATAACGAACATGCGGACCATATTCGTTCAGCGGAAGGATAAAACTAATTATCTGTCAAATCAGACATGAGCTAAGTGTTACCATTCACGAAATAAGCACTAGTTGAAGAAAAACGTTAGATGGCGGACCCTTTATTTTCATTTATAGGAGCATGAAAACTATTTTTTTAGATCATAAAGTTCCAAAAAAATTTAATCGTTTAGTTCTTCTTCGTATAAAAGGGTATAGAATTAAAAATCAATCAAACTTTTTATAAAAAATTTAACTTTTTTTAGCTCCAGAAAAAACAGAGTTCGTTTTTTTAAATTTGGTGAAAGGTGATCTTTGTAAAGAATATAATTCCCTACAAAACCATACCTGTGTTTTTTTTGTTTGTTATATTTAATTGTTAATAAAACAAAACTAGCTGAAAAATAAAGATAGAGCGCTGAAATTTTAAAACAATTTTTTTTTGTGACCGACGACATAATTTTTATATGGAACCGAAAAAACTAGTCGTTTTATTTGACACAGTCAAACTTATATAAATACTTTAATGGTAATGCTTTTCTACACTGGGGTATTTATAAAGTAATAATTATTAACCACCTGCACTCAAAGGGAAAGCTTCATCATATTTATGACATGTTTCATAGATTTTTGTACAAATATATATACAAATATTTATGACACATTTCATAAAATACAAAATCAATTTCATCATATTTATGAAATGTTCAAAAAAAAAATAGTTATTTGGCGGACCCTTTATATGAAGGATATTTTGTACTAGTAGGGTTTTCATTACTTTGGTGTAAAAAAAGTTCATAGAAGCCATGACATGGTCATTATAATTCCATTTGTTTATGAAATGTTTCCTAAATATTGAAGAATAAGTAACATTTGACGAAAATTTATGAATCTGCCTTTGGTCAGATCCGGAAAGACATTTTAAGCATAAATTGTAAATTGATTCAGCTAAATTCTTAGTTAATTTAACTACAACTACACTTAGACTACTATTTAGGTAAAGACCACTGCAAAAGTAGTTAAAACCAAATGAAAGTTCACTTAAAAAAGGACGACTTACATTTCAGTAAATTCAACTAACATTGTCATTTTTTTTTTTAATGTTCAAAAAATTAACCACAATTGTAGGAAAAATTAACCACATTTCTTAGTAAAAAAATAAACAAACATTTTTATTTTTTTTATTTTTGTAAATAACAAAAAACTACTGTTAAAAATTAATGTAAAATCATAAAACAGTCATTTGATGTGGTTTGTTTTTTTAAATGAATTTGTTCTACAAATGACTGAGATTTACTTTAAGAATAAAGAAACTGTATAGCAACCCAACCCAGTAAAAAATGTTCGTGGTTTTAGAAGCAGGATAAAACAAATGCGCTGTTGTTAGTGCTTACTATTACATAATATTGAGAAGCAGTAAAACAAACGATTAATTTTCGTATAAAAATAAACAAACAAAAATTTTGAGGTTACTGTTTTCCCTAATAAGGATGCAGGTTGTAAGCAGCTTACCCTAATCCCTTACAAGGAAGCAGGTTGTAAGCAGTGTTGCCAGGTTTGATGATTTATCGTCATTTTGACGATTATTAGGACCAAAATAAATAAATGACGATTGTACGATTTTTGCTTCCAAAATGACGTTTTTTTGGCAATAGTTTTATATATCAGCAAAACATATATATTTGTCATTCTTATAAAATCACCGGGTCTATTTTTGGATATATATTATTTTGTTAAAAATTAAAGCAAAATTTTGTAAAATAAAATTATTGCTAGATTCTAAAACAAATTCATCATCAACTGTCAATAAATGGAATTTTTAAGGAAAAAACTTCAATACAGTATTGCTCTTTATGTTGCGAACTGGTTGTCCAGTGAGGTTTTCGGCTAACGAATACGAGACACATGCACATAAAAAAACCACAACTACAAAAAATTCAAAAACAAACTACCAATCATCACAAAACAAACCACACTAAGATTCAGAAACGGACTTAAGTCTCCCTTAAATCATAAACTTTATACTCTAAATACTCTAAATTTCCAAATAGTCTCTACTGCTACTAATGGCATTTAATGACAAGGTAGAAAAAAGATATACAAAGTTTACTCGCCCTAAGTGATAAAGTTGTAAAATATCATGATTTTCGAAGTTTTTACCATAGAAAAATGTTAAAAATCGTATTATATTTCAGCGAGAGCTCGTTGGCACTTGAAATGTGAATTACATTATTGTCTTTTATTTTTTTAATAAAAATTAATCGCACTTATAACAAATATTTTTTATTTTGAAGATTTTTTAACGATTTTTAAAAATGATGACGATTTTGACGATTTTTTCTGAAAAATTTGACGATTTTTTGTTTAACAAAACTGACAACACTGGTTGTAAGTTCCATATCGTGGATTATAAACGATCTGTAAAAATTTTTCCGATTGATTTCCGATTGTGTTTGGTGTTTTCGAGTATGTAGTAAAAAATAATTAGTCATTTAACTGTTTCTGAAGAGCTAGTACGTGAAGCGGCTACAAAAAACTAATATCTGTAAAAATTTTTGTAGAATAAATTATGTACATTTTGCTTTTAATCGTAATAATGTATACATGAAATGTGACTTTACTGAAACCCATGAAATCACTGCTTTTTATAAGCGCTGAAATCCGCTCTGATTTTGCGAAAAAGTAATGCTTCGTAGGGGGAATTCGGCATTTAAAAATCATGGCATATGTAAGCAGGTTTGTAAGGGATTCTTTTCGGCTTACTCAATTACAAACCTGCTTGCATGTAAGCAGCGTTTTTTACTGGGAAACAACTTTATATTTTTAAAGCAGAAGTTACCTGAGTGTATCAAATTTAGTTCTTCTAAAAATTAGGTCACATAACTTCAACTTCATTGAAAATTTTGATGTCGCAAATTCAGGTATTATTTTCTGTTGTCGTAGCTCAATTTTTAACTATTTTTAGGGGCTTTCTTATGGGTGTAGGGTAACCAAATAAAACATATTGCATTTTCAACCATATACTGACAGCACAAAAAACCAAACCCATATTTATCATGATTACTTAGAGTAGTGGATTCGTAATTATTCAATGCATTAGAAAACAATCATCTCTCGTTCATGAGCAATATCTATGGAATAATTAAAATAATTTTACAAAATTAAACCATTACTAATAAAATAAATGTTCAAAAGCAAGATTCTGAAATTAATTTAAGTTGTATGTAAAACAGTGCAAAAATTATAATACTTTTTTCAATGAATATTTTATAGTAATATTGAGTTCTTTACAAAAATATGAGGCAATATTTAAAATTTCAACTGTTCAATAAAGAACTTTTTCATAGTTAGTAAATAAAATGGATGACATGTGTTTAACATGATAATAGGTCACGATTATTATTAAAAATATTTAGATTTGAATATCTTTATTTTTTGTCCGAAACCCATGAATCATGAACATATTTATCGAATTATCATAGGAAATGACACATTTTTTCTCAATTAAAGAAAATAACAATTACAATGATTTAAGTTAAAAAAAATATAAAACAATTTTTTATGTGTCGTACATATACAAGCGGTTTTAAATAACACGTCAGAATAATAGAAAAATAACCCAGGCCGACAACGTTTTTTTACCAAGAGTTAGCCTATACTTTCCGGAAGGTTTTAGACGTGCTGAATCCGAATTTGAAATCAATCTGACAATAGCAATATCACCTAAGGTTTTCGAGATATTGTTACCAAATGTGCAAAAAACACGTTTTTTGGGTGCATTTGAGGTCCTGTAAACACTTTACAAAAAATATAAAAATATGTCGTTACCTATATGCTTACCAGTATGGACAAAAATAATGAGTCTAAAAATAAATTTTTAAAAAAACTAAACTTAATAAAAACATATATTTTTATTGAAACATTTTTTTTTAAAAAAAGGTGCTCACACGGTATTCGAACCCGAGCATCCAGTTTGTCAGTCAACCGCTCTACCATCTCAGCTATCTCGACAAGTTATACTTAATATAAAAACAGAAATGACTTCCTTGCACAAAATGTTATTACTTTCCAGCTTACAAAAAATCAAAACTAAGTAGTTATATATGTACTTACTAGAATTAAAAAAAAGAGTTTTCAAAAAATGTTTAGATCATAACTTTTTATTTAAAATTATGAGAAAATCAAGTACTTATAGGTAACGCATTATGTTTTGTATTGAAATAATGAGAAAATTAACTACTTATTAGTATGTCCTTATTATTTGTGATAAAGTAATGCAGACAGTAAGCTGGTGTCATTACTGGTATTGAGGAAATTAATGACATGTCATTACTATTTATACACTGCGTTAGTACTTCAACACAAAAAAAAATGTAATTTCGGAAGCAAATCTATTGATAAATGGCAAAATTATGACCTTTTACGTAAAAATATCCAAATTTAAATGGTCACTATTTTGATACAATGTATTTGTTATTTTGACGCAACATGTCGCAAATATAAAAATTTTTTGACAACATTTGGTACACTGACTTATAATGGCCAATGGACAAAAAATACTCATTTTCGGTAAAATCTGTACATTTTGTCCTACCCTAAAAAATTGTACCTTTTCGATTTTCCGCTCGCTGCACGACACAAATATAAAGATATTTCTATAATAAATTTGGCATACTGACCCAATGACAACACAATTTTGGTTAGAGGCGGTTTTCCTGTATCGGCCCAGGGGCAAACCTTTTTGATTTTAGTTAGACTCACTCTATGGTAACACTTTACTAGTGTGGATTTCAGTTAGAGTCAGTCCATGGTAACCAGATTCCCTCTATACTACTTCAGCAGCTATGCCCAACTCAGTAACCAACCAAACAGTAAAAAATTGGGTTTTAAGAGAAATTTAGTTTGTGTTGACAAAAATTAGGTTTGAAGGTAAAAAAATATTGTGGTTGAAGGTGTTAAAATTGCGTTTGACGATGTGTTGCCGGATAATTTCTTTAGAAATATCTTAAATCACCCACCAAAAATTTTAAAATCTACTTTATCGTAAGAAAAAAATATGCTAAAAATCTGCTCAACTAAAAAATCAAAAAGTTTTGTAATATTTATGATGCTTAAAAATATGCTAAACTACCACACAAATAATATGCTAAAAAACTTTTGAGTAAAATTGTAAAATTTTTGATTCTGGATTTTTTTACTACATTTTCCTATTAAATAGACTTTATTGCAGTTTTTTTACTTGTACACGTTTAATAGCATCAAAAAGTGTTTTTTATTTTAAATGAAAAAAACATACAAAAAAAACATACTAAAATGTATTTGTCATATTTATTTAATTGTAATTTGGTTTGTTATTGGCTTTATGTTATAAATAAAAAATTTCATAATTTTTAACGAAACTGGCAAGCGCAATTCGTTTATTTTTCAAAAATATTGCAACTGGACAAATGTTTTGCAGAAAATGTTGCTATTCGAGTCATTTTAAAGAGAAAATGTTGGTTACTGACTTAGGCAGAACTCGACTTTTTTTCGAGAGACAAGTGAGAGGTATTCCATAGTAACTCTATGATGGTAAAATTTTGTTAGTGGACATGCTATTAATAATGTGAAAAAAAAGCGAGTAAAACGTTGAAGTGGGGCATGCCGATTGTAGGATATCTAACACCAGTCTGATTGAAGGTCAAAGAATATTTGGTTCCGAAAATTTAATGGGTTTTTATCATCATTTGTCTTTAAATTGCTAGGGACCGTACCAAATTTCGATTTATTCTGATGTTACGACTACATATTAAAAATATTTAAATAAATACGTATAATTTTGGGGGCCTTATATGGGCATTAGTTTTTAATATTAACCGATTATATCAAAAATTAATAGGCTTCAATCTACATTTGCTTCGGAAGTTACTTATTTTCTTTGTTGAAGTACTAAGTTTAACAAAACAAAATATATTTTTTAGATTTTTGTTGTTTTTTGTGACCAATTTTATTTTGTTTATAATTTGTTTGTAAGGTATTTCCTTTGGTCAATTGTCTGATAATTAAATTAAAATAAAAAACAATTTATTTCATTTTTTACTTGACGTTTCTTTGGCTTATTTCCAATTTCTTCAGGAGTTTTTTTTAAGCAGAAACAAAATACAAAATGTTTTTTTAAATAAATAATGTTAAATATGTGGAATACAAAATTTATGTTTAATATAGATATTTTAAAACTAATATCACAGTTTAAACTTACGATTTTATTTTACATTGTCAGAAAATATCATTAAATTAAAATTAAAAACGGGACTTCACGACACAAAATTAATAATTATTAAAATATATTTACGACACAACAATTATATCACAGTAACAACTATCTTATTGGAATCACAGAGCTTTACTAAACTGAACTTTTTTAAACTAAATTATAGCAACTGAGTACTATAATTTCATGTTATCCTTGTCCTCATTTGTATTCATAGCTATTTTTATTCGTTGTATAAATTGTATATATTTTATATGTTTCAAAATTCAAAATTTTGAATTTTTGTCGAAAAAATATATTTTGTTGTGCATTAAATCATGATATATGTTTTGCAAAGTATCCTGATCCTAAATTAAGAAATAGTCAAATTACTCAAAAATTAAAAAATAAAAGAATTTTAAAAAACAACGCCACAAAGAGATTTTTAATGCGATTTTCGGTTCTAGAAGGCCCAAATACATAAAACCAATTGTCGCATGGTTGTCGCATTTTTGCTGTAAACTAGTGTAGTTGACAAAACTGTAGTATTCGGAAGATGATAATTGTGAAAATTTTGGTCGCTGGTTTTTCCTAGACGAGGACAAGAAATTCTTATTGAAATTGGGATTTAACCAAACAAATAACTCTATAAATTCTAAAAACATTGTGCAATGACGATTTCCTTACACTTGGAGTTTTTTGCAGGTAAAGATGTGGTTACTTTTCTCACTATCAGTAATGACAGCAGCTTATTATTTGCATTACTTTAACACACATAATAAGGGCTTACTAATAACTAGTTAATTTTCCCAATTTTCATTACAAAAAATAGTGCATTACCCATAATTACACATTTTTGGCATCATTTTAAATATAAAGTAATGATCTAAATATTTTTTGAAAATCTATTTTTAGACTCCATATTTTTTTTATTTAAGTACATAAATAACTACACTTACAATATTTTAACAGTAACTGATTGTAGTTTATTTAAAAAGTAATCAGAAAACTTTGTTTTTTTAAGGAATATACACTTAAACTACAAATAAGTATTGTTTTAAACTTATTTTACCATTTATTAAATAAACAAACACATAATTATGGTTTTTCTGTACCAGTTATTATTTTCATTTAAAAATTTCTTTGTATAAAAATTTCTTTATTTGAACCAAAAAGTTGATCTTAGTAAAAACAAAAGTAAAACTGTTGTTTTTAATAATTTGGAAGTTTTTTTTGTAGTTAAATTAAAATAAAACTGTTTATTTTTTTACAGATTTAGGAGTTTTTTAAAATTTTTATTTTGTTTTTATAGTAAAAATAAAAAAAAAAACTTATTTTTACGGATTTTGATGTAATTTCTTAATAGGTAAAAATAAATGAACAAAAAATTTGATTTAAAAGTAAAGTGAATATACCGGGTTTTAACTATATATTTAGTAGTTTTAAAGAACATATTCCTTTGATTTCAACGACAAAATATTGTTATATTTGATATTTTGTAAGCTGGAAAGTAATGACATTTGTGCAAGCAAGGCATTTATATTTTAATCTATCAAGTATAACTTGTCGAAATAGCTCAGATTGTATAGCGGTTGACTGACAATCCTGTAGGCCCGTGTTTGAATCCCGTGTTGGCACATCTGCTAAAAAAAAATTTGTTTCAATTAAAAAATTTCTTCAATAAAAATTTTATTTATTAAACTAAATTATATGAAATGCAACACTGCTCCCATCAAGTACCACATGTTAATATACTACTGTCAAATTTTGAGCAAGTTCCGTCATTTACTTTGCGTTTAACAGCAATCCTCGTGGATTTTTTTAAAATGGAAAAAGATGAATTTCGAGTGCTCGTTAAACAATATTTTTTGCGAAAAAAACCGTCAATCAAACCAAGGAAAAGCTTGATAAAAACTATGATGATTCTGCACCATCGATTTCAATGCTATAAAAGTGGTTTACTGACTTTCGTTGTGGTCGCACAAGTACAAATGACGCTGAACGGTAATCCACATCGATCACCTTCAAAAGGGAAAAGCAATAAACGGCGAATATTATGCCAACTTGTTGGACCGATTTAAAGAGGATTTAAAAAAAAAACGACCCCATATGGCCAAGAAAAAAGTTCGTTTTTTCAATGGAAAAACTCAATAAATTGGACATCCAAAGTATGTATAATGGTGCTGGTAAATTCGGCTACTGTTTAATAACCGATACTACTCGATATTTTTATATTGGATACACGAAACTTTTCGAAATTTTAAAATTTTGAAATTTCGAATTTTCTTTAATTTTTTACATAATTTTTTTGAAAAATTTCACTTTCATCAAAATATGTATATATTTTTTGACCTTTTCTTTATATCAAAGAAAATAACTGTTAAGCTAGAGGACTGATTTATATTAATTAGTTTTTATTTATTATCTTATCGATATTTTGGAGTCACATTGGATAGCATAGATTTCCAGAAGATGCTATCCAATGTGATTGTGAAATATCGATAGGGAAATAAATAAATACAAATTAATTAATATAAATCAGACCGCGACCTTAACAATTATTTTATTTGAATTTCGCTTTTAAAAAGAGATAGTAAAGTGACAGTTTGATGCCGAAGAACTTAAAAGTAAAAATTTGTACGAAGAAAAAATCATATTATTAAAAAAATAATGGTTGTATTTTTAGTAAATAAATATTAAATTAAAATTGTTTATGGATTTAAAATGAAAAATATTATAGAATTAACTATGGAAGTTAAAAAACGTTTTAATTTGTTTCTGGTCGACAATTGAAATTAACTTCTAACTTTTCCATAATGACCAGTTGATTTGGTATTTCAAATCAGCTGTTTTATCTATTTTACCAATTCTAACAAATTTTCCGTTCGTTTACTTTTTTTTTGTAAATTTCTCTTACTCTCTGTAATTTTGACTGGACTTTACTGGAAAAGTAATCGAACAGACTTAATATATAAAAAAAATTGTTTGATGTTTATAAAAGGTCCGCCAAATAACTTTTTTTTTTTGAAAATGAATATTGAATATTTTCTCAAATTTCTTTTCTTATTTGAAAGAACAATCCTTCCCGTTAATAATGGAAAATAATTTCATTCAAAAACATAACATGAACATTTAAATGAAAGAGTTTTTGTTGTAGTTAACAGTACATATGTTTTTTTTGTAGATTAACTTTCCTTATGAGTTAAGTCAAAAACTTAAATATTTTTTTCACTCTATGAAATGTTTAAGATCTAAGGGAAGGGAGGATAGTAAAAATGAAATTGTCATAATACTTTCTGATATCATGAACTTCAGTTATTGTTTTCTGTATGAGGGAAGGTAAAATAAATATTTTGATACTGAAGGTCTTCTGTTCAATTTTATGTTCAACAAATATTATTTTCTTTATGGATGGATATTTTTATGAATAGAATTTTTTATGAAAGTAAAACTATTAAATAATGTTAAGTTAAATAAAAAAAATGTATTTTATGGATTGCAGGTTTTAGCACGTATATGGGGGGTTTCGTTATTTATTGGTAATGAATAATAATCTTGGGGAAGTTATCAACAACGTTGCCTTGAGAAATCTTAACTTGAATCCAAATAACTTAAATATTATCCATATAAATGCCCAGAGCATAGTTCCGGGATATAATTCCACAAAATTGGATGAGATTAGAAATACTTTGGAGGTGGCATGTTTGATATAATAGCTGTGTCTGAAAGTTGGTTAAAACCATGTGTGCTAGATAATGCAGTCTCGATTGAAGGCTATTACATGTATAGGAATGATAGGATTGTAAGGCGTAGTGGTGGTGTGTGCATTTATATTAGAAATGAAATTCAATCGAAAGTAGTTCATATTTTTAACGACGAAGTTGATTTTGAAGGTTTATTTATAGAGTTGGCGAGGAGTGGTTCTGACCCGTTGCTCTTAGGTGTTATATATTTACCTAATGGTAATATTGATCGCTGTGAAGATGTGTTAGGTGATTTGGCATCAAGATATGAACAGATAATATTGGTGGGGGATATTAATGTAAATTTGTTTGTGCATGGTGAGGATATGAGAACACAATGTTTTTCTTGGGGACTTAATTTAATACACAACAGCTTACCAACGCATTTGGACTTAAAATATAATAGCTGTTCTTTAATTGATTACTTTATGGTTACTCATGATGATTTAATATGTGAAAAGGGTCAATTTCAGTTTCCGGCACTTAATTCTTACCATGCGGCTATTTATATTTCCTATGATATTGAGTTAGAAAGAAAATCGAAGAGGACAACGATAAGAGACTATAGTAAGTTTAATATGGAGGGTTGTGCACGTGATATGGCCTTAATAGATTTCAGTCCTATATATTTTACTTCTGACACAAATTTTCAGGTAACTTACTTAACTCATTACTTGTTAATATTATACGATAAATATGTTCCTAGAAAATCTGTGAGATTTAGAAGAAAGTATGACTGGATGAAGAGCAGGGATGTCATAGTTGCTAGGGAGAACAGAGACTTTTCTTACCGAGCATACATGGAGTCGAAGAGCCCGGAAAGGTGGAGAACGTTTTGTAGGCATCGTAATAAGTTAAAATCTACTATAAGAAGGGCACGTGCAAGATACTGCCAGAGCAATTTTTCAACATGTGGTCCTCGGGAGATGTGGGACGAATTAAGCAGGGCAGGTATTAGTAATAATAGGAGCAATAATGTATGTGATATTGATGTTGAACAGTGTAACGATTTTTTCATTTTACCCGCAATACATAATCCACCATCAGTTTCATATTCCCAGGCGACAAGTAATTTCCACAGTGGTTTTTCTTTTAAAAATGTCAACCAAATGGAGGTTTTTAATGCTTTAATGAAAATTAAATCTAATAGTATTGGACCTGATGGTTTGCCAGTAAAATTTTTAAAACTAATTTTTCCTATGGTTGCCGGACATTTTACACATATTTTCAATACCATTTTAACAACTTCTAGTTATCCAGATGTCTGGAAGAGCTCCAGGGTCATACCAGTTCCTAAAATTAGAAATCCCCGTACAAGTTCAGATTTCCGACCAATCAATGTTTTGTCAGTGTGTTCAAAAATTCTAGAACATTTAATGAATGAACAGTTAACAGATTATTTGGATCAGGAGAGATTACTTTCTCAGAATCAGTCTGGTTTTAGAAAAGGGCATAACACGACTAATCTAGTGATTAATTTAGTCGATGAAATTAGATCTGCTGTGGACCAGAACAAGCTGGCTTCCTTGATCAGTTTAGACTTTAGCAGGGCATTTGAATCAATCTGTCATGAGGTTTTACTTAATAAATTGTTTTTGACTTATGGTTTTTCTATTTCAGCATGTCGTTTAATTGATTCATTTGTTACTGATAGGCTTCAGTATGTTCAGATTGGGGATAAGTTGTCCTCTACCAGGAATGTCTTTCGTGGTGTTCCCCAGGGCTCTGTTCTGGGGCCTCTGTTATTTTTAATATATATTAATGATGTTTTAAATCGATTGTCTACATTAAAAGGTTACCTTTATGCAGATGATTTACAACTGATCGCTATCTCAGATACATCATATGAATTAGGTGTTGTAATTAACAATGAGCTACAGAATATAGAGCGATGGTGTGAGGATAATTTTATTTTTTTAAACGTTTCTAAGTCGAACGCAATGTTGTTTGGATTTAGGAGGCAGCTTTTACCCACATTTTTTATAAATGGTGAACTTATTGCTATTGTTTCCCATTTTAAAGTATTGGGGATATATGTTGACAAAAAGTTTTCATTTCTTCAACATATTAATTTCCTAAATTCAAGAATAGTTTTCACATTAAGGAGAATTCATACTACATGTTACAGTTTACCAATTAAAATTAGAAAACAGATTGCGCACACACTTCTTATGCCAACAATTTTGTATGGGTTGGAAATATTTTCCGGAACAAATGCTACTAATTTTGATAAATTGAGGAAATGTTTTAATAGAATTATTCGGTATGTGTATCGTTTACGCCCTAGGGAGCGCTTATCACGATATGTTTTTGATTTTTTAGGATGTAGTTTTGATGATTTTGTAAGTGTAAAGCTTCTCACTCTGTTTTATAGAACAGTTAAGTTCGATACATTTACATTTAGTAATTCAACACGTACTTCTTCGCTTGCAAATCCAGGTTTTAATACTACAGTTATGCAAAAATCGTTTTTGATAAGAGTTATACGTTTATGGAATAGTGTTATACCATATCGAAATAGAAATTTTTCCTATTCTGTCAAATCATTCAAGAAAATAGTAATGGATCTTATTTAAAAATCTAAAAAAAAAGCAACCGTTGTTGACCACCAATTTTATTAAAATTTTGTTTATTTTTTTTATTGTTCCCCATATTCGTGCTTAGGAATTGCAATTTTTTAAGATATGTTTTTTGAAATATTTAAAATGTATTATATTATATTGTTATATTATATTAATATTATTATGTTATATTAAAATATATATTGTGTTAAGATTAAACTCAGTAATCAGTTTTGGCCACTAGGCTTTTTGGTTACAAAAGGAAAATAAAATTAAAATTAAAATTAAAATTAAAATTAAAATTAAAATTAAAATTAAAATTAAAATTAAAATTAAAATTAAAATTAAAATTAAAATTAAATTAAAATTAAATGGTCGCCTCGGCTGGCCATGCAGTAGCCTACATGATCGGTCAAATTTTTAAGCACATTATCGATTGTGTGCAGCTGTATTTCACCAATGGCTTCACGAATATTGTCCTTTAAAGCGTAAATTGTCTCTGGCTTGTTTCCGTAACACTTATCTTTGACGGCACCCCACAAATAATAGTCCAACGGTGCCAAATCGCAGCTCCGAGGTGGCCAAACGACATCAGCTCTGCGGCTGATAATGCGATCTTCAAAAACAGGGCGCAAAACATCGAGTGTAGCTTCGGCTGTGTGGCACGTAGCGCCGTCCTGTTGAAACCAAATGTTGCCAATATCCTCCTCTTCAATTTTTGTGAACAAAAATTCGTTCAACATGGCCCGATAACGATCGCCATTGACTGTAACGGCCACTCCTTGCTCATTTTCGAAGAAAAATGTCCTAATTATGCCTCTGGACCAAAATCCGCACCAAACAGTGACTCGTTTTGGGTGTATCGGCACACATTCTGCAACATTACCATGATTTTCAAAGTAATGTCGCAATATTTCCTAGCGTTGTTCAAGCGTATACACAACCATATTCGTTCAGCGGAAGGATAAAACTAATTATCTGTCAAATCAGACATGAGCTAAGTGTTACCATTCACGAAATAAGCACTAGTTGAAACAAAAACGTTAGATGGCGGACCCTTTATAAAAATATTAAGTAGGTAAATTACCTACTAATGTCATTAAATATTTACATATGAACTTGATAATTCTTATAACTAAAACTTTACTTAAATGTACTTGAACTTAACATAATTGATTTTATGTAAACTTGGCTTTGGCCGCCAATTGTTGATTAAAAGTTTATATTTTAAATACATAAAAATAAAACAATGTTTAAAAATACAAATATAAGCACAAGTACAAACAAATCCCTTAAAAATGACAAAAACAAAAAAAAAATGAATTAAATTATGAAAACTATCAATGTGACAGGCATGACAAAAAAAAATTATATATGGAACACAATTTATGCATATGAAATACACAATATCAAAATAATATTAACAATAGCTGGCCGTATTTATGATTTAAAATACTATAAATATTAGGGTGTCCCTTCAAAAAAGAAATTTTATTTCACCCCCAGTTTTATTGGAAGTGATTAAAAATGCAAGAAATCGATTTGTTTGGAAAACATTGACTCGTGCTGAATGTTGGCAGAAAATTACAAATTTTTGCAAAAACTGTATTTTTATTGAAAATTCCCAAAATTCGAAATTTTGAGCGACTTACATTTGTATTCCATTTTTTCCTTTAATATACTCAATATTATTCAGATATGAAATTCTGACTTAATCGGATATCATTAACCCACTTTAGCCTGGAATCAAAAATGAAGCATAAATTTGATAAAAATGCAAAAAACAAGGTTTTTAAAATTAATTTTAAAGATTGTGAGATTTTATTCGTTCGGTTTGAGATCATGACTTTTTCTCTAAATTAACAGAAAAATTATAATTTTTCTATGATAATTTACTTTGACTATTAGAAAAAAAAAACACAGAAAAAGTTATTAGACACTAGCATGAGTGGAATGCATTTTCTGACCCACTATGGTCTTCATCAAAATTCTTCGTGCCATTTAGTGTTAATCGTAAATATCTTCTATGTAACTCACACGTAAAAGAAATTGGGTAACGTTAAATCCCACATTACTCTGTGTGTTGAGTTAGAATGAAATTTACCACAAACGATTTCTATTTATAGTGTGTTTGTTTTTTCTCTAGTCATTATCATAATTGCCAGTTTAACTTTCAGTTAAAACTTTAAATGGCAATTCTTTTCTCTAATGTCATCATATACTATCCTTCTACATAAGCAAAGCATATCAACAAACATTAAAGATTTTTTGTTAATACATATGTCGAGCATATACATTTTTTAAAATGCCTAATTTTGAGACAGTGATATATATAATATCCCAGTAAAAAACGCTGCTTCCATGAAAGCAGGTTTGTAAGGGAGTAAGCCGAAAATAATCCCTTACAAACCTGCTTACATATGCTATGATTTTTATATGGTGAATTCCCACTTGGAAGCATTACTTTTGCACAAAATAAGCTCGAATTTCAGCTCTTATGCAAAGCAGTGATTTCATGGGTTTCAGTAAAACTATATTTCATGTCTACAATATTACGAATAAAAGTGATAATATGATTATAATTTAATTTATTTTATATACAATTCTACAGATATTAGTTTTTTGCCGTTAAAATGTTTTGCCATATAGTACAATTTTTTTATTATTTTTTTTACCGCTCCACGTGTTAGCTCTTCAGAAACATTTAAACGACTAATTACTGTTTATTTCATACTCGAAAACACCAAACACAATCGGAAATCACTCGGGAAAATTTTTACAGATCGTTTTTAATCTACGATATGAAACTTTCTGCATTACAACCTGCATCCTTGTTAGGGAAAACAGTAAGTTAAACATTTTTGTTTATTTATTTTTATACGAAAATTATTCGTTTCTTTTGCTGCTTCTCAATTTCATGTAATAGTAAGCACATTTTTGAATTTTTATCAAATTTGTGCTTCATTTATGATTCCAGGCTAAAGTAGGTTCCATATCTGAATAGTTTTGTGTATTTAAAGGAATAAATGAAATACAAAATGAAACTTTTCAAAATTTCGAATTTGTGGGAAAATTTTTCAAAAAAGTTCCATTTTCGGCAAAAATACATTTGGAACCATTTGCAAGAAAACTGTCGGGTGCAATTAACGAAAATCAACAAATATTTATTCGAAGGGACATCCTAATAAAAATTAATGTCTGTACGTCCGTCCATCAGTATTGCTATCAATATGCTACTGGACTGTCGTTCTTCCACTGGTTGGTTGATTGAAATGACACAATTTTTATTAATTCATAAAACATTAAAATGATTATTGAGCACATTGACTTGAGTCGTTGACACAGGTAGTCAAATGTAGTAATTACTAGTTAGTAAGTAGTTACCGAAAGGGAAGTTGGCATAAACCTGATAATAATATTTATAAGCGGAAGTTCTTTAAGAATATTAAAAAAAGAACAATCAATAGCAACTACATTTTAATATGTAAATTTTGTAAAATTAAAACATAAAATATAATGCAAAATGGAGTTAAACAATACGATGAACTACACTCTAAAAAACGCTAGTAAATTCACTGTTATGAAGTATGTAAATTTGAATAAAATAACGCAAAATGCCTTAATTTAGACATCAAATGTGTAAAAATCTTATTTGCACACTTGTGTCTGCAAAGTAACATGCACATACACTGAAAGAATTATCCTTCATGATATTCACATTCATAGATTCAATGAAGAATTTCATTATATCCAAGAAATCTTATTAATATTAAGAAATTTTTCATATGCTTTTTTTTAATAAAATTTCATAGTTTCAAAAAGAAAATTCATTACATTTCATAAATTATCTCTTCATAAATTTAATGAAAGTTTTCTTTAGCGCTATGAACTTATTTCAAAGCCTTATTTTTTTATTTTTTCATAAAATTTCATTAATTTGCATACATTTCAAACTTTAGTTTTAAGATTTAATTCTAAAGTGTTCAACATATTTTTTAAAGTACTTTATTATTTCAATGTACCCTTTTATTAATTTTAGACTTCAACGAAATTGTTTAAAAAATCATATGAAGCGGTTTATTAGCTTACAAGGGATGTATCCCAACCCGAACTCCCAGATTTTAATGAACTTTGGATATTATGTAAGGGAGAAAAACTAAAGGGACAAGTATTTTTTAGCTACACAATCTCACGTTTAAGAGATAAAAAGTGAGGTTAAAAAACCCTTTTGTTTTTTGTATATTTTCTAAAATTATTAAAAAAAAAATATATCGCTCATTTACTTCAAGACTGTCATAAGTGAAAAAATGTGATTTTTGAGTTAATAACTCAGATTTATTACTTATATCATGCTTTATATTGTGTAAAAGTTTCATATTAATATCATGCATACTTTTCGAGATATAGGATAATATATATTATTTTTTCTTTAAAGTGGATTCAAAGAGTATATACTTCATAGAGAAACTGTGCTACTCACGGGTCTCTCGATAATAAGCGAATTCGCACTCAACTCTCACTAAGAAAAAAAAAAAAATACATTAAAAGACCCTATTTATAAAAAACGTGACCAAATAACTAGAGCAAGGGTCAAGCGAGGCAGATATGGATTGAAAACTTTAAACTCGTTTTCTGCAAAATCGTGTTTTTGAGTTATGCCAGTCTTGCAGTAAATGAGCGATATGTTCATTATACATTATTCGTATATGCCGTTGCCAAATCCAACTACAGTCCAAATAACACTTTTTGTGCTTTTAGTTATGTTTTTTTAAAATTTTTTTTTTTTTTTAAAACAGAAGCAACACTCAGGAAATTCTTCCTATTAATTAATGTGTTGCCTTCTTTGGAAGGGGATAGTGAAGAGATGAAAGGTGGTGAAAGATGAAGGGCTTCAAACATAGCAACACTGTTATTGCGCGCGATGATAAATCTTAGAACAGTTGTTGCTCGCCACCTGATGTAGAGTTGGCGAATTTATTGAAGCTTTTTGTTTCATAGCCCTGATTCATTATTTTACTTCGGTGGGGTTAAGTGCTATGGGAACACCGAAGGTGGGCGCAGCGATACATATAAGTGATAGAAAACTCATACGTATTATTTTTTCTAAATTAATGTTGTCGTCACCGGGAATCGAACCCGGGACCATCCGTGTAACAGTCCAACGCGCTAACCATTACACCACAACACCCACAAGCGAAAACGCACCTTAACTTCAACATAAACTTAAGGGCTTTGCTAATACTACATAGTATAAACGTTATGCCAAATTTCATAAAAATTCATCGATACGTTTTCAAGTTAATGCAGTGTCCTTTACAGTAATCCTTTAGGAATCCTGTATGTCCTTAGAAATTTAAGCTTGAGCCTTACGTTGTGTTTAGTACCAACGGTTTCCAGTCAACATAAATATGTTCTCGTGGTTTTTAAAAATTGTGTTCATTTAAAAATATTTATTTTTTGAACACAACACTTTCTCGCTTCAAAAATTTATCCAAAAAATATCAATAAAATATGTATATTTTTACTTTACTTGTTGAAATAATTTAAAAATATATAAAAGTTTTTAATATTTTAAAGTATTTTAAAATATTTTAGATTTGTGAAAAATTTAAAAAAATAGAACCCATCGCCGTTCCACTCTGAAAATTTCAGTATTGATTTAGTAGAAGTATGTGTAAACGCTGATATATTATTTTTATTTTTAGGTGGGTTCAAAAGTGGTGAAAAATACAAACAAAAGTTAAAAACCTAAATAAAAAACATTAAAAAAAGGGCCACATAGATATATAAATACACATAGATAAAGTGAAGTACAAAGCCATTAAAACAAGCCAATAACCATTAAAATCGGCCTTCTAGTTTTTAATATATATGTACATCAATTTAAACATAGACATGTCGGAATATTTTTAATTTTTTTTTTAATTTAGTTAAACAAAAATTGCTGTTTTTCAAATAGTTTGATTTTATAATTAGGGTTACTAGAATAGGCAGTTTATACACTAAGTCAGACAAAAAGATTCTCATAGAGTTTATTATTGGGTGTAATGTCTCTGTTTGAGTTAAGCCAATTATCTTTTTCTATTGCAGACAACTGAAGATTTGGGTGATGCCAATGAAACAATTGTATTGTCTATCATGAAAATGATCTAACTTTTTAAAAAGCAACCACTAAAATCTAATAAATATGACAATATCATATTAGATTTTTGGACTTGAGGTAGAGCAATATCCTAACTAAATGTACAAAAATAACTTCTTTAAAAAAAATTTAATTTTTTTCCAAAAATACGTGTCAAATATTTTTTGAAATAAGAATACGTCTGCCAAACTTGAAAGCAAACAAAAATCGTGATGTTAAAAGTCGTTTGGTTTGACATGGAATGGATCAAATGTATAATTATGTCATACACACATTCATGTAAGTAATTGCACATTATTAGGTTTTGTTATTTCATTAACGATATGGAAGTCGTGACATTTTTATATATATTTAAATTTTTAAATATCACAAAAAAAAATAGATTTAAGTTTCAGCAAAATAAATTAATTAAAGTAAACATTTTATACTAAGTTTTTTCGTTTTTTTTTCAATCTACTAAGCTCCAGAAAGAATTTTTGTTGATTTCCACAAGTCGATTTTCATTTGCATTGAACTAAGTGTCAGCAAAACATTTTACTGAATTTACAAATTTTTTGCTAAAAATCAGCACACTTTGGCTAATATTAGCAATTTTAATGCAAGGATCCTCCCAGCTAAAACTTTCCTGGCTCAACGAACTTTTTTGATCATTTTATGGACATTTTTTTGAGTGCACCTAACATTTTGAATCACAATTATTTTCGATTGTATCAAATCCCAATACACATACGTTTAATTTAGGGTATTAATTTTAATTTTGTCGTTAGTAGAGAAGAACGTAGTTTAGGAAAGCATTACCATATAAGTGGTTATATAAGTACATATTTAGTAATGCCAATTACATATGATTGTCATTACAAATCTTATTACTCATTAACCTCATTAATGACATATCATTACTAAACACCTTACTAAAAAATCAAAAAATATGTGGTTACCTATATGCTTACCAGTATGGATAAAAATAATGAGTCTAAAACTAAATTTAATAAAAAAATATTATTTGGATTCACTGGATTCGAACTTGTTACTCCAGGCTATCAGTCAAGCGCTCTACCATCTGAGGTACTTCGGCATGTTATACTCGATTGATAAAAATATAAATGAGAAATGATTACAAAAAATCAAAAATATGTAGTTATATATGTACTTAATAGAGTTGAAAGAATAATGAGTGTAAAAACAGGATTTCAAAAAATGTTGAGATCATTACTTTATATTTAAAATAATGATAAAAATTAGTTCTTATGCATAAATCATTATTTTTTGTTTTAAAATAATAGTGGCATGTCATTGCCGTTTCTACACTAGAAAGTTATAAAAAATTTAAATGTAAAAATTTTATCGTGTCCATGCTTTATATTAATCCATAGAAAAAAATGATGCACAACTTTAACCTTAATACTATGTTTGAAGTAACAATATAATTAATATATAAGCTACTTCAAAAATGTTCGACACCTGTTGAAACTGACTTTAGATGCTCCTATTTTACAAGCTTTTGTGAATTGAGAAGAACGATGGACACGGTTAGGTTGACTATACATAAAAGCTGTGACATGCAAAGTTCCATGTTGAAACGTGTTCACCAAAAGAATTGATGGCCATTTAAAAGTCGACAAATTAAAAAGAATTTTGCATTTATTTTATTTTTTGCTCATAGTTTTTAACTTTCAGGTCCAAACCAATACAAAATGGAGTCACAAGACTTGTGTTTAAACGGGTTATAGGGTTTTGCGAAGATGTGTCAACAAATCTTCACTTTAAAAATAAAAGCACACACTTTTTAAATCAAACGTTATAAAATGTATCCTTTTATTAATTTAACTTTAATTTCAATGTTAGAATTTGAATTCAATAGTTTCGAATATTTCACAATTTTACTTAGATTTAACTATATTAAGGGTTTAAATTCACCAACAAATCATTGAGTGTATAATTTTAATATACATAAATTCACGGGTGATTGTTGATTGATGTTGTTGATATTTTGTACTAGTTAGTTGAACAGTTAGAGTTTGCGCAAAAAATCTAGCATCTGCCTGAAGTTGGCTGCAGTTATACGGGCCAACAGCTAATGCTACTGACAACTAGGGGGCGTTGGTGAAAACGGTGTTGCCATTACAAATTGTTCACTGGCGTGAACAACTTGGGAGATACATTCACAAAAAACGAAAGGAATTTCCATATCGCTGCTTGGCGAGAAGTAGTAAGGTGGAATGAAAAACAAAATTTTCCGGGTTTTAAACTTTCGCAGTTTTTTCCATACGGTTCTTGCGTTTTTAAAGGGGTTTACTAATCTTTTTGCGATGGAAAATCACTATATTAAATATTATTCTAAAAATTATAATTTAGAATCGGGACTACCATGGCAATCCTGGTAACCATTTCATTACCCAGCAAACAATAGTGCTTACCTAGAAGCAGTTCTGGAAGGCATTTGCGAAGTCCCACTTGGTATGTCTCTTTTAAGCAGGTGCAAAGAAATTCTTTCGCCTTCATAGGCAATAAAAAACGGTTTTTTTGTATGTTGACAACATTAATGCTTCATGGTATGCATTCTTTACTGCTTCATAGTAAGTGTTATTCATTGCTTCAAAGAAGACATTTAGGGAAGCACAACAGAATGCCTTCCCAAAATGCTTTATTGTATGCAAGGCAGTGAAGCACAATTTTTGCGAGGTTATTTTTTGCTAGGTATAGACCCTTTCGGTACTTACGAGTATAAAAAAAAGTTTATTTTGTTTTACACACGAATAAACTCGTTAGTCCCTAACTCAGCCTCTTTTTTAAATTTTTGATTTGCATTAAAATGGTACGAGGGTAAACTCAAAAATTAAAAAAAAAAAAACACCCAAAAAATCGTTGTTTTTTATTTTTCAAAAAAATGCTAGGCAAAAATTTGAAAATGTCTCTACGTGAGGGACTTAATTGTTTAGTCCTGTACAAAACAAAAAAACGATTGAAAATCAGTCCACCGGTTAAGGTTGTTTTGAGAAAAAAGCATTAAAAATAAATATTGCTCATGTAAAATATAGCGCAAGCTGTAACTTTTTCCTTTCTCCAATTTTTTCTCCAAAATTAATAGCATATAAATCAAAAAAAATAAATCTAAAGCTATTAAACCCCTTAATCGAATTGAGTTTTGAGAACAGCGTTTAAAAAATTGTGCAATTTTAGACAGTCTGCGGTAGACTAAGTGGATGTCAGTTAGGGGTTTTTGTCGTAATTCCGCTCTTTTTTTCAATCCCGGGAATTTTGTGCGGGAATTCCCGGAATTTTTTTTATTTTCATTTAGAAATGTTGAGGTTAAGAAGAAGAATAAACGTTTTTCTCTAAAAATTTTAAACACTATTAATTTTTAAATCAGACTAGACTAGTTTCTGCCTTTATCATTAATTCACAGAATTTGTAACAATTACTGAAAATTTTGGATGTTTAGTTTGAAATAAAAACATCATTATTTGAGTTTTTAAATAATTGATAATAAAAAATATTTAAAATCAAAGATAAACTGTTAAAAATTATCAAAAACAAAAAAAAAAAACTATTGGTATTAAAAACTATTAATATTTTTGTATTTTTAATTAGTATCTTTCATTTTTTTTTCTTTAATTAAACTAAAATTTAACAATGTGAATTAACGAAATACTTATTTTTAAAAAAAGAAACAGACGATTTCGCCTAAAAATGTGTGTGAAAAACACTCTCTTTTGATTTTTTTTTTGATTTAAAATTTCTAGACGATTTTTTTTGACATCAGCATAGAACTAGCGGAAATATATATAAAAATATTGAGATGTCACAGTTTCAATTCACATTCTGAATTGAAAATGGAAATTTTGAATTTTCATTACTGTTTTTTGTATTAATTTAATTCGTGTAAAATTTGTACAAACAAATTATTACATTTAAAATTAACCCTGCAGTTCTATCGTTATTCAACTTACGCCATTACTATCGTTGGGTGTAATCCACACCTACTTATTAGTATCTGTCATTCATATCAGTTAAATTTAATAATGCAAATAATATTTTTGTTTTTTCAATAATGAACTCCAAAATACAGAAAAAAAAAAAAAAAAAACTTATTAAAAAATTTAATTTTATAAGTTTGACAATATATTTATTTTAAATAATATTTTGTTAATGTACATTCCTCTTGAAAAAACAAAAATTCAGCCTTATGGGTGGATTCCACCTAGACGATGAAAATCGAAACAAAAAAATAAAGATAAAGGTCCTGAATATATTTTTTTTAAAAGTTTGATTTAACCGGAAACCCGATAGTGTGATTTTTCTCACATTGTTTGTTAAAAGCGGAAATCTTCTAGATAAAACAAAACGGCGATTTAAAGACTGTATGGATTATACTATATTGTCGTAAATTATTATATATTGTCGTAAATTAAAAGAATTCAAAAAATAATTTTCCAGTATTCATAATTTTATCTATAAATAAAAATAATAAAAAAATAAAGGCAAAACACATGCTTTCACGACGGACTAAATTGATAAAGCGAAAAAAAGTTAAATTTTTTACATTTCTAGCGGATACATCGGCAGTTTTTTCCAAACACATTTAGCTTTGTGACAACTACATCAAATAAAATGTTTTGATGAGCTTTATACTAAAATCAAAAAGACATAAAAACATTTAAAGGATTTTAAATTTTATGTAGCAAATACAATTTTCATAACCTCAAAAAGCATTCTTATATAAAATTTTTAATTTTGCGGATTTAAAAGTACTTAATATGACTTCCTGCAAATAGGTAAACCTAAACCTAATTAAAAATCATTAAGCCAAGCCGGTTTGTTTTTTAAGTAAAGGGCGTTTTTTATAGAGTGACACAAATTTAAATCATAATAAAACAAGGAAATATATTTTTAATATTAATGAAACGGGCTTTATTGGAAAGACAATTTTATGAAATTAATGTTTAAATATGATTTCTGCCATGTGGCCGCCACGGCTGGCGCGTAGAAGGCGCAATCTGGAACAACTTTTCGCAGCATTTGCGTCCGTATTTCGCCGATAACTCTTTGAATGTTGATTTCCAGGTGTTCAATTGTTTGTGGTTTATCGACGTAGACAAGTGACTTAACATAACCCCAAAGAAAATAATCCAATGGTGGTAAATCACACGATCTTGGTGGCCAATTAATTGGGCCATTACGTGAAATTATTTTTTCATCAAAAGTTTCTTTGAGTAAATCAATTGTAGCGCCCGCTGTGGCTCCGTCCTGTTGGCACCACATATCAGCAAGAATAATGCCACGTAATTAAGGTACGAAAAAACTTCGAATCATGTTCCTATACCGTTCACCATTGACAGTAACATTCTGACCATCATCGTTTTTGAAGACATATGGGCCAATGACTCCGGCAGCCCATAAAGCACACCAAAGAGTAATTTTCTGTGGATGTAATGGTGTTTCGACAAAAGCTTGTGGATTCTCCTCACTCCAAATGCGACAATTCTGCTTATTTACGTACACATTCAACCATAAAATGGTCCAGCCATAAAATGGAAGAAATGCACGATGAGTTTGATAAAACTATTATTTTGATTAAAAATTTCAAGAATTTGCACGCGTTGCTCTGGTGTAAGACGATTCATAATGAAATTTCAAAGCAAATTAAACAAAAAGCTACTATCAGCTGTTAAATAGGTGGTCAAATAAAGCAGTGCTGCCAACTCCAATTTGTGACACTCTAAAAAAACACGCTTTAGTAATTACATGAGAAAAATTTTTTTTTGTGTTTTTTATTTTTTTTCTTTGGTGTTTTGAATAAAATGTTTTGAAATGTAATAAATAAAATCAGACCTATAAATTGATATAGCTTTAATTAAGTTCAAGCAAAAACTGTAATTTTTATATTTTAAATTTGCTTGAAATTTAAAACCGCCATAATTTTTGCGCCTTTAAATATAAATGAATAACGTAAATGAATTTAGCCTGCTTAAACATAGCCTAACATATACACAAAATGTTATTAATTTCATAAAAAAATATTATAAAAATTTGATCGCAAAATGCCAAAAAAATTTGAAATTCGTCATATATTATTAATTAAATAAATACTAAATTATGAAATTAAGCATATAATAAAAGAATACGTGATTTTCAAAAATAAATCAATTTACAAAGAGTTTTTTACATTTCTTAAATTTCTTTTATTTATCTTGGCCAAAATACTTGACCAATGTGCGTGTATAGAAAGAAACATCAATAGAAGTTTATCTTACCGTCTAATGTGAGTAAATTAATCAAATTTGTTAAACAATAAATTGTAGTCATTAATTGGAAATAATTGGTCTTTTGTTGACAATCCATAGGTAGCTCCATAGGTAGTCAATAAGCTAGTCACACAGCCGCTTTTGATAAAAAAAAACATATATCGGCCATGCCACTATAAACCGGCCATAATATTACCTTGGGTCTTCCGTTTTAAATTATATTTTGCACGCACAAACTCTATGGAGCTGCATAAAGATTGACGATTTTATTTTCTCGAAATTCGCGATTTTCTTTTTTTTGAAAAATACTAAAAACTCGGTTAAAAATATATGCAAATATGTTCATATATGGACATAAGTGGTTGCGTATGGACAATTATGAAATATATATCTTATATATGGGCATATATGGAAGTATATGCAATTGCATATATTAAAAAAGGGCTAATATATGGAGGAATATGTGATTTCATATTTGCAAAAGGTGTTTATATATGGACATACGATATATGGATGTATATGTTATTTCATATTCGCAAAAGAGGGCTGTATATGCGCAAATATGAAAGTACAGGGTGGCGCAGAATGAGCTATATGGTTTAAGTAGTTTATAACTTTTTTATTTATGCGATTAGTATAATTTTTTTTTTTTTAAATTATTATTATTATTAAGACATGTTTAATTTGATTAATCAAATTATAAACTTAGTCTATTTACAAAGGATTTCCATTCATTTCTGTCATTAGCTATATATCTTAACTGGATAATTGTTTGGTTGGTCTCATATTCTATCTGGATCGACGACCTTGTGGGTTATATTGTAGAGGTGATTGCGCAATATCGTCTTTGTTCTTTCTTAAAGTGTTTCCGAGCCAGCTATATTTTCTATTGATTATATCTTTATGTAAGGGTTGTTGTCCAGTAATTAGCCATAACCTTTCGTTGGAAATAGTACGTGGCCACCAAATCTTTAGAATGAATCGTAGACAGCGGTTTACGAAGGTTTGAAGCTTTGCTATTATATTATTAGTGATGAACCAAGTTTCAGATCCGTAAAGTAAAATTGATTTTACGCAAGCACTAAATATGTTAATTTTTGTTTTAAGTTCAATCGTTTCTGAGAACCATATATTTTTTAGTGATGCAAAGGCGCCTTGAGCTTTTCTTATTCGGTTAACTACATCATCTTTCGCGCCGCCATCTGTTGTTAAAACACAGCCTAGATATTCGAACCGTTTAACATCGTCTATTTGTTGGTTATTTATTTTGAAGTACGTCTCATTATTTGTATTGATCCTCATAGTTTTAGTTTTTCCAGTGTTTATTTTTAGCCCAAGTCTTAGAGATTAATTTGATAATTTATCAATCTTTGCTTGCATGTCTGTGTTCGTATTTATTATTAGAACTGCATCGTCTGCGTATTCCAGATCTCCTAACTTATCAAACATTCTCCAATTATTGGGGAATTTTTTGCAATTAGCTTTGAAAAATTATATCCTGTAAGTGATGTCCATTTTCTGCTTCGCACATACGTGCTCTTTTTAGCATATTTTCCATAACTTTTCGCAAAATTTCGGGTGTAATGGCCATGATTTCATTTCGAATGTTGGTTTTTAGTTGGAGTATGGTTCTTGGTTTGTTAACGTACACTCTTTCTTTCAAATATCCCCAAAGAAAACTGTCAGGAGCTGTTAAATCTGGTGAACGTGGAGGCCAGTTAAAATCACTTGTGCGCGAAATAATGCGTTCGCCGAATATGTCCCTTAACAAAGCCATTGAGGCACCTGCAGTATGTGCTGTGGTTCCATTTTGTTGAAACCACAAGTTTGGATGGTTTTCCACAGCTGGCCTAACAAAAATGTCCAACATCATCCGATATGCACCACCGCTGACAGAGATTGAGACACCACTTTCATTTTCAAAAAAATAAAGGCCATTTATCCTTTCGGAGGATACACCGCACCAAACAGTAAACTTAAGTGGGTGTAATTGAACTGCTCTTAGATCAAATGGTTTATTGCTGACGCTGTGGGTGCAATGCGCACATTAAAATGACGATGATATGCACGCTGTGTCACCACAATAGACTGTTGGTTTGAAAAATTAAATTCAATTATTTTTGTACGTTGTTCGATCGTGTAATGATTCATAATTAATTCCCCAAGTCTTCTTCACAAAATGCTGAAAAAAACAAAGAAAAAATAATAATTAAAAAAGTTATAAAGAATTCAAACCATATAGCTCATTCTGCGCCACCCTGTAAATGGAATTCCATTTGTGCATAGTAAATATTAATTATGTTGGACCATATATAATCATATCTCAAACTAAATTGTTAATCTCGATGTCATATATAATTATATCTTGAATTGCATTATTCATATGGCACCATATATTAGCATATCTTATATAACACACAAAAATATTTTTAATAATGCAGTATGTATTATTATATCTTAAATTATATTGCTTATATGTGACCATATACAATTACATATTGTGTTATATATGAAAATGTATTAATATATATGACAATAAATCTGTCATATCTTATTATGTATGCTTAATATCTAATATTATAAATGTCAAAATATAATAAGATATAGTTATATATGTTACCACATAAGAAATATATAATCAGATATGGTCATGCATGACACCATATATATTCACATATTATAATATATTTTAATATGAAAAAATATAACACCATATATATTTTTTTTTTTTACTCGGGAATTTCACTTTTTTATTACCTTTGTTCACAATATTAATGCAGCAAACTCTTATTTTAAAATTTTTATTAAGTTCAGAACTGGTTTCCACCAATTTTCAAAATTTGCCAAATATGTACATACAAAAGAAAAAAATGTGTTTCAGTAATTATTGTCAAACTTATGGAGCGCAAATAGAAGTTCACTAATAGTTTTATAATTGTCACCTAATTTAAAGATTGATATGCTTTAAAGGTTGATATGCTTTAATTGTCACCCCTTTAAACGTCTGAAATTTAATTCAGGTAGTACTTTAATTGTCACCATAGATTACATATATCTCAAACTCTTTGACATAAGCTGTCAGTACACTTAACTCATGAGAATGTGTTGAACGTACTACACATACAAAAAATATTTGAATGTGTATGAAAAATGTGTTTGTTGATTTCAGAAAAATCGTGTTAAAAAGGCCGTAACATTACTTAAAAACTATTATTTTTCCATGATTTTTTTTCTCAAAATCGAATCCGTCTTTGTTTCTTAAGCTTAATTCTAAAATTTGGATACTAGGCTTTATGTAGTTTTTTATTTATAATGTTTTTTGTCTCTTTTGGAAAAACTAAAAAGTGTAGTTACGACCCTTTGGATTTTAGGTGACGATATAATGTATGACGTTTATGGATCAACATATAAAATAATATATGAGCATATATGAGCATATTTCTTCATATTTGTCCATATATGGAAATGTAGGATCATTTTTCTAATATGTACGTATATGGATGACCACATATGATCATATATATAAAAAATATATATGAACTTTTTTAACCGGGTGTGCAAAGGGTGTGTAATAGGGTGATACATTTTTTTGGACAACATTCTCCCCAGGGGTTTTCTAATGGCAAATATTGTATTAATATAAAAAAAACTATTTCAGTTTAATTTGGTAAAAAAACCTTACGCACCGACAGCGATTTCTAAAATGCCTTTAATATATTTTTTTAAATTTTTTTTTAATAACAATTTTTTTAAAATATGGTTTATACATATGCAAGTAAGCAAATTTGGAAGAAAACTATTCCATTGACTCGAAAACGGACTTTACTATTGAAATCAGCATGCCTTAATTATATAGATGTGATGGTCAGACGTTGAGGCATCAAAAAAAGTTTTTTTTTTTAACTTTGTTTGATTCAAAACTTTAACGCGTTTGGTGCGTAACCTTTTTTAACGAAAGCGAAGAACTAAAAACGCAGTTCTTAATATTTGTCCATGCCCTACGCGATTTTGTCTGGGGAGATTTGATATTTGCAAAAAATGCAAAAAGTTATTACCCTACTCCTCATGTCCGATTTTAAACGTCATCCTTAATAAAACGTAATAATAAACGAAATTTCCATTTTTGGATATTGCGCCTATAAAAAATTTAAAAACTGGAATATAAATGAAATATATCTTGTAGTAAGGGCTATTATATTCTCTCTTTATTTTTCATTAGATCCGGGTTCACAATTATATTTTCTTAATAATAACCAAATTAAATTTAAAATATTCACTTTTTGCTTTTACTGCAGCATCGTTACCATCTCACTCAATTGTGTTGAACTTTTCTTTATTTACAAACCAATATTTTGTAATAAATTTCATACAACAAATTTGTTAACAAAATTATGTAATACATATTCTTTTCGCTTTAACATCACTTTATTTGTATGTCTTGAACATTTTAAAGATACATGTCGATAATGCAAAATATCCACATTCATCTACATAAAGACTAACAAGATTGGTAAATTCTTGAAAATCTTGTATTAAAAATAAAAAGGCTTTATTTCCAACTTAATTTGTTTATATGAAACAAAATAAAGAAGTCACCGCGAATTTGAAAACGTTTATCTATAGAGAATAAATTAACATAAAAGTTGAGATACATTTCGTTTGTATCTCAATATCTTTTAATTTTTTATAGCAGAAACATTACAAAATACCTAATTTCGCTGATTTGAACGATTTATTAAGGATATAAAATAAATGACGTTTAAAAAATCGGTCACATGGAATCGATTAGAAATTTGCTAAATTATTTTTAAAATTCTATTTTTTCCAAATTCATTTAAAACTATGGGCAAATTTGCTCAAAAAAGTCCAATTTTTTTCACTGTGCCGGGCCAACAGGTTTTAAGCCAGCTGATCTATCTCGACATGTCATACTTTATCAGGCGTGGTTGGGGAATGGGAAATTTTCTGCTCCAAAATAATTTTTTTCAATACAAAAATGTAAAAAAAGATTAAAAAATTATTTAAAAACACTCTAAACCCCAAAACCTTTTCCTGTATCCGCGCCTGTACTTGATAGATAAACACATAAATGACTTGCTTGCACAAAATGTTACCTTGCAACTTACAAAAAATCATATATAAGTAATTATATATGAAGGGCTTAGTGCAAAAACTAGATAAGCCACAAAATTAAAATAATGAAATAATCGCCTTCAAAGTTTAAAAACAATGTAGAAAATAAGGCTTTAACTAAACCAGACTGTAAGCATACATAATAGGTGCTTAAGGAAGGCTCCCATCACATACCCGTTCATGGATGATAGAAATCCATCGGAAACTGCTTTTTTGCAAAAAAAAAAAAGTGTGGCTTATCAAGTTATTGCACAAAGATAAGTAAAGAAGTTCATAGTCTGAAAAATGGTAGCAAATTAGATGGTCTTTCTTGATACTTGATACTTGTAAAAAGTGCCAAAATGTGTATTCTATTACATGACCTTCTTCGGAAGACTATAAGACAGTTAAAACCATTTTATTAAGTCAATGTGGCTTATCAAGTTTTTGCAGAAATTTTATTTAGAATTTTTTAATTTTGAAGAAATGATATCTGTATTTCAGGCATTTAGTGCTGTAGAAACTTGTAATGATTGCCAAGTTATTTTAGCACTTATTACAACTATCTGTTGCTCGAAAATCCTGCAAAATAGCAACTATTTCCTCAAAATAAAAAAATCTTAAATCGTGAATTTGAAAAAATGGGTTTCACTGCCTTATAGTCTTTAAGCGATGGACATGTAATAGAAGACACCTCTTGGCACTTATTACAAGTATCTAGAATATAAAAGTCCAGAAAAATAGCGACCTTTTCTTAAAAATAAGAAAATCTTAAATAAAATTTCTGCAAAAACATGATAAGCCACATTGATTTTAAAGAAATGGTTTTCAATGACTTCTAGGCAGCTGTTAAGCAAGATGTTCGAGATATAAATGCTTGTAATAAGTGACAGTGTGTGTCTTCTATTACATATCCGTCGGTGGAAGTCTAGAAGAGTGTAAAAACCATTTTATTACGTCAATGTGGCTTATCAAGTTTTTGCACAAATTTTATTCGGAATTATTTAATTTTAAAGACTAGGTAGCTTTTTTGAAGGATTTTCATGATATACCTATATACTTGCTTTAAGTGCAAAGATGTGTCTTCTATTTCATGTCCATCGCTGGGAGACTAATATACAGTAAAACCCATTTTGTTAAATTAATGTGCTTATCCAGTTGTTGCAGAAATTTTATTTAGAATATTTTTATTTTAAAAAATAGATAGCTGATTTGACAGATTTTCGTGATAAATATACTTGTTGTAAGTGCCAAGATGTGGCTTACTTTACATGTTCCTTGCTGGGAGACTAGAAGACAGTAAAAAAACATTTTATTAAAATAATGTGGCATATCATGTTCTTGCGTAAAAAAATATTGAAATATAGTCGAATTTTAAAAAGTAAGATTTGCTCTAGATCTGAAAGTATTTGGAATATAGCTTAAATCATTTAAGTGGATATTGATACCACGTTAGGTAATGAAATGAACACATAAAATCATTTTTTGAAAACGTGTGGCTTATCATGTTTTTGCACTAAGCCCTTCATATGTACTTACTAGAAGTCGAAAAATATTGAGTCTAAAAATAGATTTTCAAAAAATGTTTAGTTCATTACTTTATGCTTAATATAATAATAAAAATAAGTACTTATGGGTAAGTCATAACTTTTTGTATTGAAATAATGGGAAAATTAACTAGTTATTAGTAAGTCCTTATTATTTGTGTTAAAGTCATGCAGAGAGTAAGCTGGTGTCATTGCTGGTACCGTTTCTTCACTGCGAACTATGT
Source organism: Delia radicum (assembly GCA_021234595.1). Classification (NCBI taxonomy): domain Eukaryota; kingdom Metazoa; phylum Arthropoda; class Insecta; order Diptera; family Anthomyiidae; genus Delia; species Delia radicum. The sequence continues at coordinate 89,317,333 of CM037852.1, read as the reverse complement.
ACTTATATAACTTCTTATATGGTAATACTTTTCTACACTGGGTTAATGATGGATAAAAAATTATTTATATTTTTTAAAACATAATGCCTTAGTATTCAATTTATAAACTCTATTTAGGTTATTTTAAAATATCATCCTATTAAAATAGTTGATTTATAATTCGTCGTTATCTCTTAAATTTTTTAACTTCTCTTTAGTTTAATTGCTCTTAAAAACATTTTTAGCTTCTAGCCAGATATAAAAAATACTTAAAAGCATATATTTATTTAAAATTTGATATTTTTATATATAAACAAAATAACCCGTTAATCTAGTGACATTATTTAATATGACAATCGTAACGTGTTAAAATGAAGTATTGATTATAGCTTTAAAAAATGGCCCTTTAGGTAGATTTAAAGGGTTTCAAATACATTTCAATTCTTTTTGAATTTTATTTTTTAACTAATTAGCTATTATTAAACACCTTGTTAGTGGTAGCTGACCGCTGTATATTAACAATATTTTTCATTAATTAATAACAATAGAACACCTTAGGGCAAAACAAAAAAAAAAAATTATAAATTTGAATAATTTATTCATTGACATCTACGGTATTGTTGATGATATTGTTTCTAATGGCTATTTAATGATGATTGTAAAATTTGTTGTTAACATTTGAAGCGATCTATAAAACAAAAGCTAAAACTAGCAAACTATATCAGGAAATTGATTTTAAACAACGTTTTTTGGCGCCTAGTATGATTCAAATTATTATTTTTTTTTAAGTTTCAAAAGCGATTGATATTTGATTTCTAAACTTTAAAGTTTTCTAAACATGTTTTGTTATAATTTAGATCACTAATTCCTGGTTGGGCATTAGAGTGTCCCGAGAAACACTCAAACGTTGCGTATTGAAGAGCAGAATACGGTACTTTTAGATTCCAACACACATTTTAAGATATCAAAAAGGTTTGTTTAAAAAAAGTGGTCTTACCGAAATAGGACTCGAAAGTTTCGTTATATTGATCTTATTACGAGGGCGGATCAATAAGTCCGTGACTTTTTAAATGAAACACAGTTTTTTTTTTTGCAAAAAATAAAATTATATTATAACATAATCTCCTTTTAGTTCAATACACTTAGTCTAACGTTTCTCCAATTTGTGTATCCCTTCCAAAAAATAGGATTTTTCAAGGTCCATAAAATAGGCATTTGATTGATCAATAATTTCATCATTGAAGCTAAATCTCTTTCCACCGACCCATTTCTTTAGGTTTGGAAATAGGAAATAGTAACTGGGGGCTAAGTCCCATTGGGGACTAAATGCCATTGAGATTGCACACGTGTGCACCCGTGCATTATCTTGATGAAAAATATCTTTTTCTTGGCCATATGGGATCGTTTTTTTTTTTAAATCCTCGTTAAATCGGTCCAATAAGTAGGCATAATATTCGCCGTTTATTACTTTTCCCTTTTGAAGGTAATCGATGTGGATTATCTCGCGTGCATTCCAAAAAACTGTTGCCATCACCTTATTGGCCGACAAACTTACCTTGGCCTAATTCGGAGCCGGTTTACCCGGAGAAACCCATTGTATATACTGCTGCTTGGTCTCCGGAGTGTTGTAATGGATCCTTGTTTCATCCACAGTTACAAAACGACGCAAAAACTCATTTGAATTGCAGTAAAACAACTCCAAACATTCCTGTGAAGTTGTCACACGATTACGTTTATGGTCAATTGAGAGCAAACGCGGCAACCATCTTGCAGACAGCTTTCTTAAGCCCAACTGATCATTTAAAATCGAAACCACACTACCACGCACTGCCACGCACGTTCACTCTTCGATCGACCAACACTATATCGTGGATTTTATCGACATGTTCGGGTGTATTGACCTCAATTGGCCGTCCAGAACGTTCAGCGTCATTTGTAATTGTGCGACCACAACGAAAGTCATTAAACGACTTTTTTTTTACCATTGAAATCGATGGTGCGGAGTCCCCATAGTATTTATCAAGCTTTTCCTTGGTTTGATTAACGGTTTTTTTTAGCAAAAAATAATGTTGAGTGAGCACTCCAAATTCACTTTTCTCCTTTTTTAAAGAAATCCACGAGGTTGTATGTTTTGGACAGCTGTTAAACATAAAGTAACAGACAGAACTTGCTCAAAATTGGACAGTAGTCTATTAACAGGTGGTACTTGATGGTAGCAGTGTAGCATTTCATATAACTATGAGGGAAGTTCGAAAAGTCACGAACTTATCGATCCGCCCTCGTATGAGAAAAATATTTATACATTTTTTTGAACAATTGACTGAAACCGTATAAAATCAACCACTCGATTTCGTCCACCCTTTTCGGTTTTAGTTTTTTAGTCATATAAATATACATTGCCTAAGTTTAGGATTGCTAGTCCCAGCGGATCTTGAAATACTTCGATCCAAAATATGAAACATATTCGGAAATTTATTAATAGTACACTCAAAAAAAAGTTAGTTAAAACTTTTCTTAAACATCTATTTTAAATATTTAACTAACTTATATCAACAATAATGGAGGAATATAAAGAATTATGAAGAAAATAGATTCAGGCAGAAAGAAAATTAAAAAAAAACTCCGTGTTGTACAGCAGGTAGTAAAAATTGAAAATTAAATATTTTCATATTCAATTTACTTTTTAAAGAAATGTAGTTTTTATTATAATTATATTTCTTTTTTGTATTTATGAATTATTTTCATTGATGTAAGTAATGGAGAATTATTATGTTTTGTTTTTAAATTAATAACATATTTTTTTTATTCCCTGATTTTTTTATTTAATTACATTATGTTAACGCTGTGGAAGTCCTGTCATTTTTATATATTTATATAAAAATGAAAACAAAATTTAGATTTAAATTTCAGCAAAATAAATTAATTAAGAAAAAATTGTATACTAAGTTTTTTTTTAGTTTTTTTTAATTTACTAAACTTCAGCAAACATTTTTGTTGATTTTACAACAAGTCGATTTTCATTTGCATTGAACTAAGTGTTAGCAAAACTATTTGCTGAATTTACTAATTTTCAGCAAAACACATCATTGCAGAAAAAATTTTTGCTGACTCTACTAACTTTTTTGCTAACTTAACTGAAATTTTTTGAGAGTAGGTAACAACGAATCACGTAGCTCTTAACCTTACAAAGATATGAACGTTTATGTACGAATACTTTTGTTAAATTTTAAATTTTTTTAAGTTTTCATTTAGTACATAACTAATAAAAAATCGAAAAACTTTTTTGGCCATAAGTAAGCAGCCAGAAAAAGACAAACAGACTATCGCTCATTACACAAAAGGTTCATTTGTTCAAAAAGTTTCGGAAAAGCACTGGCAAATGTGCTCTAGAATTAGGTATTGACAAAAAAAGTACAGTATAGGTGTTCAAAAAACTATATTTCCTATTTTTTTTAAAAAAATTAAAAAAAAAAAAATCTGAAGACAAATTTAAAAGTCATGAATACACAGGCCTCCAATATATTAGAGAGGTCAAGACCCCAAAACTGAAACATACTTTTCTATAGACTTGAGGTCCACTGAATCCGAATCTGACCTTAGAATAACTCCATCATCCAGGTTTTCGAGATATCTTAATATAGAATTTAAAAAACCCGGTTTCTGCTTCGGGATATTATAACATCGCGGGTTTCCACAAAATTTGTAATGTCATCTAAAATTTTACCCTATAGTGTACAAAACTCAGATTTAACACTTTTAATATTTTATTCCATTCCGAAAATTTCAGATTATAAAACATATTTTGTGAAAAAGTCATAATACACCATGTTATGAAGTCCCGAATATACACTTAAAAAAAGTTAATAAAGCCAGCAAAATTTTGGACAGGAGGGTGCTTGCAAAAAAAAAACCTAACGTTATTTTTATTTTTAAGTAAAAAATTGCAGTATAAGAACCTTAAGAATTAAATTCTTTTATGGTTCAAAGGGTATCACATAATGAATGTCATAATAACAAATTTTAAGTTTGCTGGTTAACAAAATCTTTTGCTGAAAATTACTGAAATTTCGATTCAGCAAAAGTTTTGCTAACACTTAGTTGATTAAAATTTTAAAAATCCTTGCTAAAAGTTAATAAAATTATTGTTAAATATCAGTAGACTGAAAAAAATTAAAAAAATGTGTAGCAAAATTTACTTTAGTTAATTTATTTGCTAAAAATCTTAAAATTTGTTTTGATATTTTTTTAAAAACGAAACAACGATATAACAAACTATGAAATACACAACCCTTTTTTGCAATAAGAAAAAAAAACATACAAAATAACGTAAGATGTGTGTCCTTGTCTTTCGCTTTAGTCTGTCTACCTGAACGCATATTTTTTCTCAATTTGACCACACTACATTAATAGTCACAATAATTATTTAGTTTACAAATACACATTTAATCTTTATTAAAGTTAAATATTTTATTTTGTCTTTAATATAATTAATAGGCAATTTGTTTGAGAAGCCGGTGACAACACAAAATTTAAGTTTGCTGGTGTCCTTTATTTTATTATGTAGAAAAAGCAGATACAATAAACTTCCATGGTTGATTTTTTATATGTCTTACAAGAGTTGTACTTTTCTTCGTCTCGACTACATCTTGATTTGCAGCGACATCTACTTCATTCTGCGTATATCTTTCAATCTGGTTGTCGTCCACACTTTTAATGTGCTAATCAGCACAATTTTTTTTTTGCAAAAGAAATTAGTAAAGCATTAGTAAAATATTAGTACAACATTAGTTCAAAACAGTTAGGTGCTGAATAAGTATAACTAAAATTTTCTCTGAAAACACAATTTCAGCAAAAAATTTGCAGAAAAATAGTATACTTGATTTACAAAAGGTTTTATTAATTTTTATACTAACTTATTTTTTTGAGCGTTGCAAAAACAAGCGTTTTTCTAACCTTTATGTTAAGATATGTCGAAGCCTTTGATGTAGAAATTCTGAGGCCACAATTGGATTCAGCGGGGTCTTGACCTCTCTATCATTCTGTAGGCCTGTGCAGTCAAAACTATTAAGTTTGTCTAAAGACTTTTTTTTCAAATACTTTTTTCTGAAATCGGAAATATAGTGTTGTTAACCCCTATACTCACTTTTTGTGGAATCCAATGAACGATATAATGGTTTTCACAACCATTGTTGTCAGATTTAATTTGAATTTTTTCGCCAAATAAGGTATTAAAAATCACCAAAAATAGTAAACAATTTTTTTGTTTAATTTTTGCCTAAAAAAAGTCGCCAAAAATCGCCAACAACACTTTTGTTAGTTCTTGGTCGATGTATAGCATACACAAAAATATTTGTTTCGAACAGATAATAATAATAAAAAAAATAATATTAGCGATTTTTGAGAGTAATTTTTAGCAATCTAGAAAATCAAAATAGTTTTTTTGTGTCAGTTTTTGTCTTAAAAAACTTGCTAAAGACTTGCTTTGTTTTTATTGCTTATTTTTAGAAATATATTTTTCCACCATTTTTTTATAGCATTTGATGGGCATTTTAATTTTGTATAATTCTAGTTCACAATTGTCTTTAAAATTTATGATAGGAATCCATAATTTTATAACAAAATGCATAGTAAATTTCAGTTTCTGTACACCGACTTTTTTTTTCAAAAGTCGCTAAATTACATACACATAAAAACTCGTTACCAACAAACCGGAAACCGTCCGTCACCATTCTAAAAAATATTTCGTCGAACGAGTTTGGAAATCGCCCCGTTTGACGAGAAATCGCAATATTTTACAACCCTGTGGACAATCATTCAGTAACATGGTTGCCGCAATCATTAATCCTATGATATTCCTCGAATAGGGTATGCCTGGCGCGGGCCCACTGGACAAAAGTATAAAATACCCGTTAATGCTGTTATTCTTAGTGTGCAAAAAAATAATTTAATACAACAATTGTTTTAACAATTTTGCAAAATTCTCAATAGTAAAATGGTAAAGTTAATGGATTTAAAAACATTTTAAAAAGTTAACACTTCAAATGATTAATTAATAAACGTTCATTGAACTTTGTTGGATATGTTTTGAAGCTGTTACTATTTAGTTTGACAGTTTAAAATAATAAAACGTGCATATATTAACCCTCTACCAGGCAAGACCATGTAGAGGGTTAATAAAGAACTGAAGGCTTATTGTACAAACTTGATATTTCTGGTTTTAACTGTTTTCTAGTCACCTATTGATGAGTATTTGATAAAAGCCTTTTGGCTAGGTTAGGTTAGGCCGTAAAGAGGATTCGGAGAAGGGAAAAATGCTTTCCTAATCCAACTCAAGTCCCTGAGGACTTACACTTAAGCCAGAATGTCGCCTTGCTGTGCGCTCTAAACAATCGATCCTATGTCACATTCCTACTCCAGGAACTCCATCGCACTGACGAAATTGCTCAACTTCTTCCATCCTATGCCCCTAAGATCCCCCAAAGTGGGTATTGGGTCACTGGATAGTATTTCTACCCGGATCCATTAACAGAGATAGTGTTCCAAGGTCTCCTCGGCCTTCCCACAGGCCCTACACACTCTCGAGTCCGTCCTACCAATATGGTAGAGATGTGCCCTTAGTGTCGAGTGTCCCGTGAGGATTTGCATCAAAAGACTCAGTTCCTTCCTGCTGAGATTCGGAATTTCCCTCGTCTTTTCCGTGTCCGGGTTGCTCCAGAGAATACCCATGATCCTGCCAACAGCCGCATTCTCCCAGATGGTACTATGCATGTCCACCAGCTCCGCCTTGAGAGATCAAAAAGTTTAGCGTTCCCCAAAGTGACTAACTCCAGGGAAGATCCTCCCGTAGCCAAATCATAAGCCACAATGCGTCCCCGTGCAGAGAAATCGTTAATTTCCCCTTTACACCTGAGTATCGTCATTGAAACCACAGAGTCCGTAGAAAGAGCCCGGCTAACCGCTTGGCTATCAGTGAAAATCACAATATCACCGGTCAAGCCCATGATATTCACCTGTTTAATGCACTTCGTAATCGCGGTGACCTCCGCCTGTAGTACGGTATTATGGTCAGGAAGACAGAAGCATTTGCGTACATTGAGGTCAGCGTCACAGAAGCCCAGACCCGTTTTCCCAACCAGTTTCGATCCATCCGTGTAAAAGTGGATCCCCGGTTGGTTCCCCAAGAAGGTCAAATTTAACCCTGGTTCCCTGTCGGGGATTAACGTGTCACAGAGCGTCGTGACCGAACTGTCTGAAATCCTGTCGCAGTCCCATTGTGGGACGCAATACCCTGGCAACTGGTCCAAAATAGTACGGTGCCCGGTAATATGATCATAGTCAATGCGGCCTCGTACTTCACCTGTACCTCAATTAGGCGAACTGCTAGAAAAGTCTCGACAGCCCTAGAAGATGCGGTTCTCGTTACGCCACTAATGCCCAAACAGCATAGGCGCTGTACGGCGCTACGAAATAACCCCCAATGAAATAACCCCCAACGGCCAAAAATGAAATAACCCACAAAAAAATTGTGTAAAATTGTTTGGGGGTTTTTTCATTTTTTTGGGGATTATTTCATCTTACGGTTTGGAGATTATTTTATTATGAAGCAACCCCCAATGAAATAAAGCCCAAAATTTGAACTCTTTGGAGATTATTTCATATGCAATTATTTTGGGGGTTATTTCATATTTTTTGGGGCTTATTTCATTTTGCTAAAAGTGAAATTTTTTTAATATATGTTACAAATAAAACAGGTTTTAATAATTTTTACAATGAAATTATACCGTTAGGATATTCATTAACTATTCAACGATGCAATTCTTTAATGATTTTTCGAAATCATAATCAGTTCTGTAAGAAACTAAATGAAAAAAGCGCCGCAGGTGAAAATTTGAAACCGAATTAAAAATTTTAAATCCATAATTTTGGTAAGTAACATGTTGAAAAAAGCGCCACAGGCGAAAATTTGGTTTGGTTTCAACATGTTACTTACTAAAATTATGAATTTAAAATTTTTAATTCGGTTTCAAATTTTCGCCTGCGGCGCTTTTTTCATTTAGTTTCTTACAGAAGAATAAATTTCAACTTTGCAACGTTTGTGTTTAAAGCTCCAAGCCGAAGCACTAGAGAAAGATTTGCAGAAATTTAAATGTCCAGTTTGCCGGCAGGAAGTTGATGACACTATCCAAGCTTTTTTATGAATTTTTTACCAAATATATAGAATGTATATAATCAAATATATAAAAACAAAAAATAAAAAAAATTTGGGACATATTTCATTTCTTTGGAGCTTATTTCATTGGGGGTTATTTCATTTCTTCCTTTGGGAGTTATTTCATTACGAAACAACCCCCAAATTTTGGGTGTTATTTCATTTTCACCTTTGGGAAATATTTCATTTCTTTTGGGTATTATTTCATTTTTTTTTGTTGGGACTTATTTCATTTTTTTTGGGATTTATTTCATTGGGGGTTATTTCATTTTGTCGTTTGGGTGTTATTTCATTGGGGGTTATTTCGTAGCGCCGCGCTGTACCTTCCTCAATAGTCCCACATACGAGCCAAATCCCATCGATGTCCACAGATGCCAGTGTGTCATCCTGGGATTTAGACCCAATTTATACCATATTGCCAGTCTACCGACGGCCCACGAAATGTGGGCCCTTGCTTGTACACCTAATACAAGTATATAGAGAATAAAAGTCCTGCAGAACTTTGTGCATTAAATTCAAACTTTGTAGGCAAAATCATTAAAACTTAGTATGTAACTTATCAAGTTTTTACTAAGCCCTTCTATTGATGACTATTTAATGGTAGTTTTTAACGTTCAGATCCAAACCTACACAGAAAAAATTATAGGCCAAAAATATCTAATTAATCGATTGTTTGAATATCAAAGGCAATTTAAACAATTTTTTTATTGATTCAACTAAAAAATTTATTGAATTTTCCAATATATCCATACAGTGTTGACAACATGTAAACAAAATTTTTAAAAATTTGGCAAACTATTTTTTTTATTTTATTTGGATTAAATAATCAAACAAAGGTTTAATTTTATGAATATATTATTTAATTTGTAAATAAAAAGAAAAAAAATCGCAAATGGTTAACTTTTAATAAGTTGAATAGTTTACCGATTTTAAAAACACGCAAAATCGTAGTTATTTCACTAGAGTTTGCAACACTCTTTTTGTTGAGATATTCGTGTACGCACGAAAACTTAGTTTAGTTTCGTGTTTTTTCTGTGGTAATAAAAGTGCTCATGTGGATTTAAATAAACCTTATCGAAAAAGGACAATTAAACTATTATTTTTTAAATAATTTAATGTTCAATAAGTATAAGTGTAATTAAACTATCATTTTGAAGTTGTGTGTGATTTTTTTAAGAAAGCAATTCAATTACAAGAAAAAGTTCAAGACAAGACAAGCAAAACAAAAATTTTGTCTTTACTTTTATTTGCTTTCTTATAATACATTTTTATATTAAAAAGCTTTAATTTTATTATAAATAAAGTGTTAATTTAATTTACAAGCCTACATTTCTTTTTTTATTTAATGGGGGGCATATAACAAAAATAAAAAACCATTGTTTTCAATTAAAACTACCAATGTTTTCTTGTCAAGTTTCAATTAAAGTTTTAATCAATTTAACTCAACTTTTTAATTGAGGTTGTAAAGAAAAACAATAACTCTTTTAATTGATATTATTAATATTTTAATTGAAAGAGTTTTAATAAACTGTCTGCAAATTTTTTAGTTAATACTATCATTTCAAACGTAGGTGCAAAATCAATTAAAATATTAATTGATTCAATAAAAATTTTAATTGAAACCCGCTTTTAGTTTTTTCTGTGTATAGAAAATGGAGTTACTACACTTGGGAGATACATTCACTGAAAAAGTAATTTCCATATCACTGCTAGATGAAAAGTTGTATGGTGGTTTACAAGTGAAACCAAAATTTCAGGCATTTTTAGTAATTTAATGTGCTAAAGTCCCAAAACTTATTTAACAAATTGTGAAAAGCAATCTGATGTAGGCGTGTCCCTATCCGGATTTCATGCCTGCCCAAGGAAATCTTCAGGGGACTTTGTTATTAGAATTTCTAGAGATATTTGTTATGTTAAATCACAAACTCAATGAGAATTTCTTGTCCTCGTCTAGGAGCGAGATTCAAAATTTAAAATATCAAAGAAAAACCAAAACAACAACAAAAAATTGTCACAATTGGCTTTGTCATCTTCCAAATACTACTCTGTTTTTTTGACAGACCTAGCAATGTAGTGACGTTTATTCAAGTAAATCAACAATAGAAAATCATATGTTTTCTATTAGTGTCAGTTACATTTAAATTTGCACAAGCACCTGCATATTTGTTATTTAAATTTATTTTCATCGGGATAAACATTAATTGCATTTTTAGTAATTTAATGTGCTAAAGTCCCAAAACTTATTTAACAAATTGTGAAAAGCAATCTGATGTAGGCGTGTCCCTATCCGGATTTCATGCCTGCCCAAGGAAATCTTCAGGGGACTTTGTTATTAGAATTTCTAGAGATATTTGTTATGTTAAATCACAAACTCAATGAGAATTTCTTGTCCTCGTCTAGGAGCGAGATTCAAAATTTAAAATATCAAAGAAAAACCAAAACAACAACAAAAAATTGTCACAATTGGCTTTGTCATCTTCCAAATACTACTCTGTTTTTTTGACAGACCTAGCAATGTAGTGACGTTTATTCAAGTAAATCAACAATAGAAAATCATATGTTTTCTATTAGTGTCAGTTACATTTAAATTTGCACAAGCACCTGCATATTTGTTATTTAAATTTATTTTCATCGGGATAAACATTAATTGCATTTTTAGTAATTTAATGTGCTAAAGTCCCAAAACTTATTTAACAAATTGTGAAAAGCAATCTGATGTAGGCGTGTCCCTATCCGGATTTCATGCCTGCCCAAGGAAATCTTCAGGGGACTTTGTTATTAGAATTTCTAGAGATATTTGTTATGTTAAATCACAAACTCAATGAGAATTTCTTGTCCTCGTCTAGGAGCGAGATTCAAAATTTAAAATATCAAAGAAAAACCAAAACAACAACAAAAAATTGTCACAATTGGCTTTGTCATCTTCCAAATACTACTCTGTTTTTTTTGACAAACCTAGCAATGTAGTGACGTTTATTCAAGTAAATCAACAATAGAGGCTATTTGAAATTTCTCAGTTTTTTCCATTGGATTTTTGCGCCGTTTCGTGGAAAAAGTTTTTGTGAATAGTACTTAAAACATGACGTTAAACATCATAAAATTGTAAGGAGTTGGCGTACATTTTTGAAAATGTATGTTATTTGCGCCTAACATTCACAATTATATTTGAAATTGGTAAGCGTATTGCGTTTCTTACACTAAGGATATTATGTAGGTAAAGACGACAGGAATTGTAGTCGAAAACAAATGAAATTTCACTAAAAGAAAGGACGACTGACATTTCAACTAACATTTGTCATTTGTTTTTACTGTTTAAAAAATGACTAACAATTGAGGTAAAAATGAACCACATACTTTAGTAAAAACTAAACAAACATTTATTTTGTTAAATAACAAAATCGGATGTAAAAAATGAATGTAAAATCATACAACAGTCATTTGATGTGGTTTGTTTTTTTAAATGTACTACAATGTTAGTAAAAAATTAAATTTGCTCTACAAATGACTGACATTTACATAAAAAATAAAGAAACTGTATTACAACTTAAACAACTACAAATTTTTAAAGCAGAAGTTCTCTGAGTGCATCCACAGTCTAGAACTAACAAGACGATTATCCTGGCCCGGACAGGCAGATCTTAATGAACTTCGGATATGTGGTAGAGAATACAAATTTAAGGGACCCGTGTTTTTTAGCTGCCCAATCTCATGTTTAGACGTTACTAAGTGGGTTCTATTAAAAGTAACTATAGACAATTTTGGTATCAAATGAAAGGTTTTTTGAAGATGGTGTACAAATTATGCCCAAAGATGTTTAAGTATTTTTAATATTAAAAATATGTGTTTTAAGTAAAATTAAATCTGGAATTTTATTAAGGAATTTTAGTTGTATCAAGCTAAAAATAATGAATAGGAATTCCTATTTAATTTAATCGGTGATGTCTGAGCTTTCTAATATTCGACACCGATCGGTTTTTATGCGACTTTTCGCTACGAGCCTTTTTCTCCTATATTTAAATTAAATTAAAAATGTTGCAACTCTGCGTACAAATAAATCTAGTTTTCGTAAATAAAAGACAAGTTTTCATACAAAAACAAATGCGTTGTAAACCCTACTTTTAAACCCTTAAACGTGAGGTTGGGCAGCTAAAAAGAAATACGTGTTTGGTTTTTTTTTTTTTTTGCTCCTTTACAACATATCCAAAGTTCATTATAATCTGCGAGTTCTGGTCGGGATACCTTCCTTGTAAGATAATAAGACACTAAAATAAATAAGTGAAATATGGCAGAATAACGGTTTTTATTGCTTATTGCCGAGCTTATGTTAACGATACGGGAAGAAGTATTTATGTTAAATCATATTTTAAAAAAAGCAAGAAGGAAGGTTGTTTTACGATTACCTTAAAATAGCCTTATAAAGATCAAAAATTATTCTATTTTTTGTATTATTTTTATTATTAATTTAATTATTTTGGTTTGTTTTTTTGCTTTATTTCTCTGATTTTTGTTTTTGTTGCTTCCATTTGCAATAGCATAACGCAAAATTCAATTTTGCATAAGCAATTGAGTTTGACGTAAGATCTTAGCAATAAGTGTTAACGTATATTGCTAAATACTTATTGAAACATATATTACCGGCAATAAATATGTACGCAATTGAGTGGTTCACACTAGAGATAACATAATTTTAACATTTGCTGCAATTTATTTCTACATATTTATCTCTAGTATAGACTGTGTGCTAGCAAAGAGCACCTCCTAGTAAAAAACAACAAAACTATTAATTTTGTTCGCTTTTTTCATAAAACACATGACGCACTAAATTGCTTAAGTGTAAAAAAATGTTTCATTCCTACACTCATAGAAATAAACTTCTCAGCAGAAAAAGCTACTAAAAATTAGTTAAAAATAACTTTGCACGAACAATAGCATTTTTTTTTATCTTCCAGCTGAATATATTCGACTGAAATTAAAAATTTACTCTGCTAAAATTAGCACCAATTTAGCTTTAACAGATTCATAGATTTAACAGATTCGTAGATTTAACAAATTCGTAGATTTAATCTGCTAGTTTTTGCAGTTTTTTCTGCAATGTATTTTTTAACTAATTTTTAGTAGTTTTAACAAAATTTTTTACTAAGGTACCATCTAAAGTGCTCTATTAATTCCGGCAAAACGTACATCAGATTAAATATTTTAATTTACTTAATATTAAAATCGAAAACGCATCAAAACACTTTAAGTAATTTTCATAACCTCAAACAGCCTAATTACATAAAATTTTCAAATTTTCAAATTTAAAAGTTTTTAATAGGATTCATGCAAATAAGTACCCCAAACCCAATTATATACCGTAAAACTTTTCATAAATGCGTGTTTTCAAAAATAATCGCGTTTTTTTTTAAGTTCTAGCAAATGACTCATGAAATTGTTTGAGTGTGTTATTATATTTTTTGGTGCTGTAATATATATATAAAAATGTGATAAATATAATAAGATATATATATATATAAAACTGTAATTTTTGATATTTTAAATTGGCTTTAAACTAACGCTCATAAAAAACAAGTTAATTGAAAAGTCTGCTAAACGGGTTCCAATTCAGTTGAGCTAATTTTTTCTGTTACCATCGTTTAAATCAGTTATCATTAGCTATGATTTCAGTTATCTCATTTTATCTCCAGAAGAAATTTCAACCTTATTTCAACTAATTTGTCGACTTAAAATTAAGTTATTCGAGATTCTCAAATTTACAAATTTTGCCAGGTAATTTATACCACAAAGCATTATTTTTCGTATCTCCGATATCAGTCTCACTTGTAGATGACATTATTTTCTCATATTTTTTATTTTATAATAAAAATAATAGCCCATATCTTGGAAACTAAGCACGATAGAGCAAAATGGATAAAAGTACTCTTTACTAATAACTTATCGACCTTTCTCTGGTCAGATCCGGAAAGATCTTTTTAGCAGAAATTTTCTCTTGATTCAGATTAAACATTTTATTGATTTAGCCAAATTCCTCGTTAATTGAACTGCAACTGTCTACTCAAACTTAGTTCTTCGAAAATTTAGGTCAACTAAATTTAGCAGATTGTGAGTCTCAACTTCATTGAAAATTCTTTTGGTTCCAATTCTGGTACTATTTTCTGTTGTCGTAGCTGAATTTTCAACTATTTGTACGTGTTTTTTTTTATGAGTGAAACCGACATAAACGTTCCCAGCAAAATTTTTTAGAACAGATTACCTCTGAACCAGTTTTAGAACAACTTCTTTTACCAACGGTTACATGGAACCGGTTCTAGAACAGGAGTCGAAATGTAAGGTGTCACTGTCCCAGAACCAGTTCTGTAATTGGTTATAGAACCAAACTCCATATAAAAAAACCTAGTTGCAGAACAGAAATTAGAATATGTTATAATACAGTATAAGCTGTTCTGCAACCAGTTATTTGGATTTTACTGGGTACCATTAAACAGATTACCTCTGAACCAGTTTTAGAACAACTTCTTTTACCACCGGTTACATGGAACCGGTTCTAGAACAGGTTCCCGGGAGTCGAAATGTAAGGTGTCACTGTCCCAGAACCAGTTCTGTAATTGGTTATAGAACCAAACTCCATATAAAAAAACCTAGTTGCAGAACAGAAATTAGAATATGTTATAATACAGTATAAGCTGTTCTGCAACCAGTTATTTGGATTTTACTGGGTACCATTAAACATGGGCTAACACATACACAAAAGGTTATTCGTTTCTTACAGAGCAACAATTTTAATATTTTACCTCGAAGTGCCGAAATTTGTTGAAACAAAAACATGATAATGACTACTTATTATTTTATACATTACTTTGTAATGAGTACGTATAACCTTTACATTATAAAAAACATTATTGGTGAACAATAACAGATTATTCATCTTATTATTTCCAGGCAATATATAATGATAGAACAATTTTCTGTAAATATATTTTTAGACTCATTATAATTCGTATTTTTGTAAGCTATATGATAAGGTGTTAGTGTTGGTATATTTTGAATAAATTTCCAAAGAAAAGAAGTCATTTATGTTTTAAACTATCAAATATTATATTCCTGGGTGGCTTAGGGTATAGACCAGTCGCCTGCCAATCGGACGATACGGGCTCGACTCCCGGCTCGACCTTGTTTTATAAAAAATGTATAGCATATTTTTTTAAAGTTGTATTTTTTTCAACGCATTATTTTTGGATCCTTTATTTTTTTCCTTCTGGTAATGTCTTAATATTCATACGTTCAAACCTTCGAGTTTAGATTACTAGACTCATTATTTGGTAAGGTGTGTTTTTGCAGGGATATTGAAATGAACGCAATTTAAAAAAAATTATTAATAATAAGGTGACTAAAAACCATTGTTAATGAATGAAAAGTAAGGTTGAACTCAAGCATTTAAAAAAAATCTCTTAGTTTGGTCCAAGGACATACATAACTCCAATAGGATACCCCTAAAGGACATCATCTTAACTTAAAAACGTATGGACGGAGTTTAGTAAAATTTTGCAGAAAAAATATGTTTAGTAGTAGTAGCATGGCATTTAGCTTTAAGAAATATATATAAAAGTTAAGTGTGTTTTCGCTTGATTTCGCGTTTTCGAAAAATGAAAATCGCCACATCTTCTAAATTAAATGCACGAATAGTGTAATTTTTGGACTGTAGTTATATCTTGGTAAAAGGAATAATATATTTCTAAACTTATTCATTTTTATGGACTAGCTTTGATATAAGGAGTGAGACCGTAAATTCCAGATACACATTATCACCTATAACTTTGTTTATTTTTAAAGCTGAACTATTTTTTTTTCAAGTAATCTTCTAGAAAGTTGTCAGATTACGTGCACAAAATATTAGTGAAATCGGATTACTAGTTTGTTTGCAAATGGAACCCAAAGTGGGGACAACAAATATAACATTTTCAAAAAAAATCTTCAATTTCTATCCGCAAAAAAATTGCATAACTGCCAAGAACTCTGAACGATTCTTAAGTTATTGATTAAGGCTGCAAAACAAGTTCCGAATACTGTCATCTTTTTTGGAAATGGTCTTCTCCTAGCAATTAGGACACTAAATATGACAAACTAACTCAATTACTTACTTTTTGTTCAGATTGCAAGTGAAATAATCATCCGATCGCATACACATTTTGCACACATAATCCAACAACCTTGCTAACGATAACTTGCTAAGAAAATAAGTTGAGTGAAAATGTGTATTGGGTTTTTTTCGATCTCACTTTTACTCTAAATGTTTTTTGGCCCATATCACCTTAAGTAGGAAACTAAAAAAAAAATTGGTAAAAGCTTATAAAAAATACCTTAGACTCATTGTAGGGTTAAAGGGCTCTAATACAAATGTATATGCTTTTAATTAAAATTTTAATATTTAGCAAATATTTGAAAATTAGTTGATAATCGTTAAATCATTGCATGACAGTTTATCATATTATTTTCTGCCATAAAATTAATTTATAAAAAATAACAAAAGAGAAATTTAATTAAGCCTTTTGTGTTATATATTTTTTCAAAAACAAAACATAGTTCAATATTTTATTGTTGTCACCTCTACTCACTACTATTATTATTATTTTATTTATTTTAACAAATAAAAGTGTCAAAATTCTATAAAATATTTATTAGTAATTAATTATTTTCTAATTAGCATAGTTTTGTGTATAAACCTAACATATGGAACGATTCATCAATATGTACATATCGCTCATTTACTGCAAGAGTGACACAACTCAAAGAAAAAAAACGATTATGCAGAAAACGAGTTTAAAGTTTTTAATCCATATCTGCCTCGCTCGATCATTTCTCTATTTAATTGTTCACGTTTTTTATAAATAGGGGGTTTTAATGTATTTTTCTCTAAGTGAGAGTTGTGTGCAAATTCGCAAATTATCGAGAGACCCATTAGTAGCACAGTTTTTCTATGAAGTATATACTCTTTGCACCCACTTTAAAGAAAAAATAAAATATATTATCCTCTATTTCGAAAAGTATACCTGATATTGATATGAAATGGTATAACGAATAAATCTACATCATTAACTCAAAAATCGCATTTTTTGACTTATGACAGTCTTGAAGTAAATGAGCGATATGTACTTGAATTATTAACAAAAACGAAACAAAATATACACAATACAAATTATATATGATAGATATATGATATGTTAGATACTAAATACCTACTAATTGTCTATAACATGATGCTAAATGCTTTTTATATCGACATTCTTAAAATTAAATTATTTATTAAGTGAAACCAATTTAAAACAAATACCTTTTGTATTGAATCAAATGTGTTTTACTTTGGACAGTTCAAAGTAACTATCTCTTTAATAATAACGATGTAATCAGCGTTGCCATATAGCCAGTTTTAACTGTTTTTCCAGTTTTTTTTTTTGGGATGCTTAACTGTTTTGAACTTTTCTCATGAAAAAAAAGCAGTTTTTTGTAATGTATGTAGTTTTTACAGTTTTTCATATTCCATTTATGTTCCATGTTCCATTTATTAATTTTTACTAAAACTGAAGGTTTCAAAGCAAAAATACACCAAAACTCTCATATTGTGGCAAAAAAGTACATTCAAATTTAAACATATGATTGTGATGATTTTTTTATTTTATTTTTTCAGAATTGATTTTTTTTCAAATCTAAAAACCAAAGCTCAAAACTTCTCATGTAAAAAAAAACTACCTCCAAAAATTATTGCTAAAGTACAATATGAAGACTTCAATTACACAGTGCAACACATAAATTGGTTCCTCTTTCGTACCCGGTTTTTTTTGAAGTGTATATCGAAACTAAAAAAAATCCGCAAAGGACTTGGCCAGATTACATCAAAATTTTTTTTTTGGACACCCTAAGTTCTTGCACCCAAACATGATTTTTTTAAAAAAGGAAAATTTTTGTGGAATCCATATATCATAAACCGTTCGGAATTTTGTTTTCATGTCTTTGGCAAAGTTGTAGATCCAAACCAAAGTAAAAAAATTCTCATATGGACCGACCCAAAAAAATTGCATCCACTGCATCAAAATTGCAAAACATTGGGAAAAAAATGCTATTTTTTTATGATTTTTTCATGATTTTGTCCTGAAATGGCTTAAATACTGGGAATTTAAGAAATCTTTCTTCAGCTAAATTATATCTAACAACAATATAAACAACTCTCTAGTACATGTCATCTTAATACGAACATTCCTTAACCCTAGAAAGCACATCTTTTTGCTCACACTTATTTTGCATAGCCAATGTTTGTCGTTTCGACAAAGAAAGACTATATAGGTTAATGCCGTTTTTGTTGTTACTTGTTTTCAAATTTACTATTTAAACATTTTATTGTTGTAATGCTGATATGTTTTTGAAAAAATGAATATATTTATTTTATTAATAAAAAGTAATTATTTTATAACGCAATTAACAATTTCATAATTTTTTTTTTTATTTTTTGTTTAAGTTTTTTTGTTTATTTATACAAATGCAAAACATGTGTATTATTAACTGCCGATGATTTTATTCTGCTACGATTTTACCCGAAAAAAGTATAGTAACTTCTGGTAAAATGAGAAACACAATTACTTTCTTATCACGCTCTCATTTACCGAATTTTTGTTAATAAAAACGCTTTTTGGTAAGATGGAGTCAAAGCGGGTTCGCGAGGTAACGTTTGTCGAACAGAACTAAAATAAGAAAATATATAATTTTAAAAGAATAAATAAATAACATACCACTGCTACTCACGCCTGTTAAGGTTTAAATATTTTTGGTGGTGGTTCAAGGTCATGATCTGACTCTGCACTACTACAAGAAGAAAGAGGATCCAAAGGCACATCTCTAAATCCAGTGTCTCCTGGGTCTTTCATCCTCACACAGGCACACCTTGTGGCTCCACCAACAAACCTCTGCAAGCATTGCGTCCAGCTTCTTGTCTTTGAATATTTTTTCCATTGGCATTGTGACCTGGTGGAATCGCTCCCCTTGCTCATCTGATTCGGTGGGCAATTGTTTAAAAAAAACATCAATATGATGATGCAAATAATATATGATGATAAAAATATATTATATATAAATATATTCATTTTTTCAAAAACATATCAGCATTACAACAATAAAATGTTTAAATAGTAAATTTGAAAACAAGTAACAACAAAAACGGCATTAACCTATATAGTCTTTCTTTGTCGAAACGACAAACATTGGCTATGCAAAATAAGTGTGAGCAAAAAGATGTGCTTTCTAGGGTTAAGGAATGTTCGTATTAAGATGACATGTACTAGAGAGTTGTTTATATTGTTGTTAGACATAATTTACCTGAAGAAAGATTTCTTAAATTCTTAGTATTTAAGCCATTTCACAAAATCATGAAAAAATCATAAAAAAATAGGATTTTTTTCCCAATTTTTTGCAATTTTGATGCAGTGGATGCAATTTTTTTGGGTCGGTCCATATGAGAATTTTTTTGCTTTGGTTTGGATCTACAACTTTGCCAAAGACATAAAAACAAAATTCCGAACGGTTTATGATATATGGATTCCATAAAAATTTTCCTTTTTTAAAAAAATCATGTTTGGGTGCAAAAACTTAGGGTGTCCAAAAAAAAAAATTTCGATGTAATCTGACCAACTCCTTTGCGGAGTTTTTTTAGTTTCGATATACACTTCAAAAAAAAACGGGTATGAAGGAGGAACCAAACGATGACCTTAAAAATGCTGCACTGTGTTAGTTAACTACAATTGCCATTTAACCCTAGAACACACACCTGGGTACAAATGTATCCACTTGCAACTTTGCAGTGCTGTAACTCAGGAACGGCTTAACTTAGAGATTTCGGATCTAGAAAATATAAGTAATTTCTAATCTTTCAAAGGTTATTTGATCGAATTCGGATCAGTGGTTCAGGAGCTACGAACTTCCAAAGTCGACACCAACGTAAACACACACAACATGTGGCTATCCCATGCCCGTGAACTTTTTTGCCTATAACTCTTGAACCAGGTAGAATATTTGCATGAAACAAAAACTAAAACATTTGTAAAATATTAATATACGCATTTAAAAATAATTAAATTGTACCAGGTGAACATTAGAAAAAGCCAAAATAATGTAGTAGGTACAAACGTATCCCGGGTGTGTGTTCTCGTATAAAAAGTTGGGTATGCATCGTACGGTTAAAAGTACTTAATTCTTTAAAGTTACTTTTTCCTGGGATCGCTGCATAAAAATTATAAAATTTAAATATATTTTTTACCAGTTTGATATTATTTTTATTAAAAATAAAAATTATGTTTTTTCTACCTTTAATTGTGCAATGAAAATAAAAATTATATATATATATTGTCCTAAAAAATAACACTGCGGGAAATGAACCAGTAACTGGTATGGTCACGTGACTAGAACTTTGTGTGTATAATCCAGTCCTGTTCTGTTATATGACGGATACTTTTATCATGGGCTTGTCATAAGAGGTGACAATTGCTAACTGTGGAGCACTGTGTGACGTAGCGAATAACTTGACTAAGGTAACCTATCACTGTACCGACTGAAATGAATATGCTTACTGGACAAGTTAGAATTAGGTAGTGTCAAAGTATGACCATTTTAAGATTTATGTGATATGCAACCGAACCAGTTGGAACAAAAATTATCACGAGACTGGTGTAGGTATAATGTTTCGTATGACTGGAGAAAAATTGTTGAGCGGAAACTGGTCACATATTAAGCGCAATGTGTTCTGTTATAGAGGTAGTTTAAGTGGAATAGTTTTGTAAAGTACCACTGCACTGGTCTAAGGAGTACATGTCGCCGGGCATGCGAAAAGTAATTAGCAAGTAACCTGTCACTTTTTATACAGCGTGTGTCATGTTATGTACGGGTTGCTTAGAAGTACGCCCGGAACGAGTTACTTCATTTATTCAAAACAGCGTGTCATACCACCTGTTCAAAAAACCTTTAAAAAGACACAAGAAAAATCAATTTTAAAATTAGTTTATTTTGTCTTTACCCAACAAAAAACTAAAACTTTAAATTTGGAAAAGTACATAAACTAGACAAGAAGTCCGGATGTTCAAAATAGAGATTTTTTGCAAGTTTTTTCTTTATTTGCTAACATTGGTATTATCAAACAATTTCTACTAATTTTTATGTTCCTACACTCCTAAAAGCACTTGGTGAACATTTTAATTTTGTATACTGCATTATAATTCTAGTTCACAATAATATCTTTATAAAAAGAAAGAGCTGCAACAATTCAGCACTAATTTTTTTATTTTTTTTTTATTTTTATTAATTAATAATCATATAATTACAAATTATATACTATTACCCTAACCGAGCACTAGCTACTATGGCCTTCGGCGCGTTGTAGCGAAAACAGACCAATGCCTTTGGTGGGAATCGCACCCACGACCCTTGCACTGATAAGCCAGCATGCTACCAACTAGCCTACCGGGGTGCACATAGCAGCACTAATTTAATGTATAAATTATAAAGCAGAGTAAGAAAAATATATACTCAGAAGAAATTCAAAGAAGTTCTTACAAATCGCCAATTACTTATACATGAAAAATCGATGAAAACAATCTTGTAAAATATCTTAACAAAATATTTCGAAACCAATATGCCGAAATTTTACAATTTTAATATATATTTTTCTGCTTCAAGTTTTTGAAAAAGTTGTGCAAAAAATCATATTCTGGTGATATATTTCTTTCTCGAAAAATCGCCAGTCGGCATTTAAAAAATTAACTTGCCAAATGAATATTAAGATCGCGACGTTTGGCGATAAATCGCCACATCTCACAAACTTGGTCACTGTATAAACAGTTCCGTATTCACTTATTTTAAACCAGTGAAGTGTTACCTCTTCATTCTACTGTCACAAAGTCGGTACATAAAACATTCCTTCAGTGTTGTGTCCACTTGGTAACAGTCAAGGAACTTCATCTTTTGGTACTAATTGCCATGTTTTCATCCACTGCTAGCGGTTTTGCACCAGTTCAATGACCAGTAGCAACTTCAGCTGCAACGACCCTAGTTGCTTCAGTACACTTTGATGTTATATTACTTTTTCTCCAGTAGTATAACATCAATGGTACCAACCAGTGAATATTTTTTCAACAAACTATATTCACGTGATTGGACATGTCATCCAAAATAACACTACAATTTTGGTTTCGCCAATTGCGTGACGTGCTCCCCAATCATACATCACAGAATTACCACTTTGGATCATTCAAACCTTCATTTCCCGCAGGGAATCTATAGAGTTTTTGTTTTCAAATTTATTAATTTACCACTTTCAGGAATGTGTTAAAAAATCTATTTCGGGAATTTTCTAGGTTCCAATCAGCAGAACACGTTTTGAAAGAAGTGACGGGCCCATGCAAACAGCAAACATTCATATAAACCAGTCATTAAACTAAATGGAAACTAATATATGAGTTCGAAGTTAAGGATAATCACCATTGATCAAAAATAAATTGAAAACTTCTTGCAAGCTCTACCTATGGTAGATGTACAATACACGCTTTTTGTTTTTATTCTTATTTTTACACTTGTTTTGTTTTTATTTAAAAACAAGATGTAAAGGGGAAGTAAACTAAGACCTTACTTTGTCTTTTCTACAAGTTATTTTTACCTAAATTTTGCAGAAAATTAAATTTTTTTTTTTGTCATTAATTCGGTTTGAAGTGAAAACAAAATACATTTCGGTATATTTTCGATTTTATTTATTTGGAAAACTGATGGTGCGATCGGCCAGTTTTTTTGTATTTTTTTTTAACACACAAATGAAGGGCTGAATTTTCTTCTCAAAATATTAATATGAAAAGTTAGTCTAATTTATAATTTTAGAAAATGTCTGATAAAAAAGCACAAAATTGATTTATTCAAATATAAATTATTTAACGTTGAATAGCAATAACGTGTAGTGCGAGTGCATGTGGCATTAGAAATAAGCTTATCTATACTACGGTCAGTGATTGCGCAGAAAATTTCATATAGACGCAATCGAACAAATAAAAACATAACAAATATTACATTATTCAAAAAACAGGGTCACTGACGAAGGTTCAATACCAGAAAATGCGCAGTCTGATTCAGAAAACAATGAAAATTTGCAATGTAGTTATGATTTTTAGAAAATACACTCACTCTTCTCTACCACGAATTTCACAATTAAATTAAATAAAAAATTGCATATTAATTATAGTATTAATTGTCTGAAAAAGACGTTAAAATTCAAACTCATACATTTTCTTTATTTTTTTTTAATATATGATTGTTATTAATACCTTTAATTTTTGTATGAGTTTTTAATTCCCTTAATCCAGTAAAAAAGTATAGTCGCTTAGAAGTGCTGGAAAATGGAACAGTGTGTCAAATATTGGAATTTTTTTTTTTGTGTAGGTGTCATACTTTGTTCAAAGTATCGATTTTTTTTTATATATTTTGGAAAAACAATTTTTCTTTCAAAAAATAGTTTTTGTAAACTGTATTTCTTAACAAATATATGGCAACACTGGATGTAATTAATATCTGAAATGAGACAATATCCAAAAAGATGTTAAAAAGTTATTACTTGAGTAAAATATATGATATGGTGGCATATAAAATTATATAGCGTTCGATAACTAATCAAATACAATTTAATCCGAAAAATGGTGAATACAATCGTATATACGTGGATCATGTTGGATTTAATTTCTTCGAATTATATATAATTAAAGCCGAATTTCGACCAGATATTATTGTACTAAATAATATCATCTATCTTCTATCTTCTATATATATAAAATGGAATGTGTGTTTGTTTATTTGTTTGTTTGTTTGTACCTTATAGGAGACCAAACCTCTGGACCGAACTTTCTGAAATTTTCACAGCATTTAACTGGGACTCTGGCATGACTAATAGGGTCCTTTTTTTCGACCACGCCCACTTTTACGCCAACTTTTTTAAAATTATGTAATTGCTCCCATATAGTTTTTAACAGATTTACTTCAAATTGTATACACATTATACTCCAATCGAGGTAGAAATAAACATTTCTTACGCCACGCCCCCTTTCACACCCCTTTTCACGCCAAATTTTGTTTGAAAGTTTTAAACTTTTTGTTCTCTGTACAAATTTGTTCCTTCCAATGGATTTTTTTTATTTGGTAGTATATTGCTCTTAATACTGTTAACGTCGCCATATAACTATGAACCACGCCCACTTCACCGCCCCCTTTTTTTAATTCAGATACTTACTTATACCACTATAAATGTTTGCTATACAAAATACTTTTTTTGTAATATGTATTTACCTAAAGTTTTATACACTTTTTATCTACAGGTAAGGTAGCCATACATTTTTTTATTACCAAATCCCCCTTTTTCGCCCCATTTTACCTTAAATTATAATTAATCTGCCTTCAATCTATCTATCTATATATATAAAATGGAATGTGTGTTGGTTTATTTTTTATTTGTTTGTTAATACCTTATAGGAGACCAGGCCTCTGCACCGATCTTCCTGAAATTTTCACAGCATTTAACTGGAACTCTGGCATGATTAATAGGCATGATTTCGATCACGCCCACTTTTACGCCCACTTTTTTTGAATTATGTAATTGCTTCCATATAGTTTTTAACACATTTACTTCAAATTGTATACACATTATATACTCCAGCCAAGGTAGATATAAACGTTTCATACGCCACGCCCCTCTCACGCCCCATATTGTTTAAAAGTTTTAATCTTTTTGTCATCTGTACAAATGTATTCCTTTCAACGGATTTTTTTTCAAATAATGTATATGGCAATTCATTTCACTAATTAAGAACGGTTATGATTGGCTGTCTTAAGAATAAATACTATTTCACCAACCGGGGGGAGCTATGTTTGCAGCCATTCAAGTTTTAACTTTGATCGCGTCTATTTGGCTAATTACAACAACGGTTCCGATTGGCAGGTTAAAGAAAAAATATTCTATTTTAGCAAGCGGGAGCTTTGCTTGCATGCCTTGCATTTATTTAACTACACAAACACTTTTTATTTCATTTCATAATGATGGGGGTAGCGAAGCACACCGGGCTCAGCTTTTTATTACAAAAAAAATATATCATTGACACGAAATTTTTACTTAATTTTGTTATCTTATTTTTAATATATTACACATTTCAATTATCATTTTTTTAATTTTAAAAACGATCATATACAAACTAAGGTCAGCTAAATTTATATAAAAATATCTTAATTAAACTCGGCTATTTTTAGAAAAGTTATTAGCCTTAAATAAAATTTTATGCAGGGCAGCGTCTGCCGGGTCAGCTAATTAATACAAATAAAATTTTAAGGCAAAAAAACGTTTGCCGGGTCAGCTAGTAACACATAAAATTGAATACAATCCCTGTAAAAACAGACATTACAAAGTAATTAAGCTTGTAAATAGCGCACAAAGTGTTTCACTAGTTATCACCCAAGTGAATATGACCATATATCATCATGTATGTAGGGCGGTTCGGCTCCGCTCAGTTGAAATGGTTGGCCACATTCCATTCATTGTGGCAAACTATTCTTTGATATAAACATTATATATGCTAAGAATGTATGTAGTTTCATATGTGGTCGGATCTGAAAATTGAGGGTATATCGCTCATACATGGCCAAATAATTTAGGTCATATTCATATGTTTATATTTTTATATTTAGAAAAGTTTTCATATTTATTTATGAACTCCCAGAAACCCTAAATTTTTTCATAGGTAGAGGTTTGACAGCCGCTTACAATAACTTAGATTTTGAAGAAAAACATGTTCTTATGTCCGTTTACTCTTTACAGAAAATTGTAATTGTTACTCTTTTAATGGATTCTTTAGGTTTAAACATTCGGAAAATTGGTGCGGCAATTTAATTTTCAATAAATTTGAAAAAACAAACAATAATATTCGGTACAAATAGAAAAAAATAATTTCTTCTAACTTTTTGTTTATATTAGTTTTTATTTTGACAGAAGTTTCAAATATTTCTATTTTGTTTGAAAAAAAAAAATAAGAAAGAAAATTAAAAAACTTAAACTGATAACGAAAATGATTTATTGAGATTTCAAAATACACAACACAAAAACCTTGGAGTAAAAAAACTGCGTAATAAAAAAAAGGCAAAATTATGTGTGTAAGATGTCAGATATTATCAAGAATTATCTTAGATACGACTTTATCTGCTTTATTCAAATATAACGGTCATAAAACATTTTTAGTATCAGTTTAAAATTCGCGGCTTAAAAATCTAACTTTCAATAACTTTAAAAAGCAATAATTTTTTTATTTCTTAATTTAATCATATGTGAACATATATGACTTAATATATTATCATATTCACGTAATACTATTAATCCCCCCCCCCCCCCCCCCCCCCCCTTATGTAAGCCGTTGGGGTCTTTAGTAAACACTTTTCCATTTATAGCAAATTTACTAAAATTAACGAAAACAAACTTTTTCTGTACAAATCTCTTGCAATGTTGATGAAATACAAGTCTCTAAAGACGCCTTAAAAACGCTTACGACTTACATAATCAAGGGGAGTATCATATATGGAACAATATTTAGCATATACTGCAATACATGATATCATACATGCCCAATGGGCATTGCCCATATATAAACTTTTTGTTTGATTGTATGAACCCATATATGTTTCCATACATGGCACACAACTACATACATGCTGATATATCAAACAATATCCAGGGAAAAATTACACATTCCAAAAAAAGGTGATGCCCACACTTGCTTCCATATCTCATTGCCAAATTTAGTAACTGCAATACCAAACTCATTCCAACGATAGAGTCAAAAAAGTAAGGAGTATTGTAATCAATTCCTTAAATTCAAACCAGAAAGCATGAACTCAATAACAAAGTAATTATTTACTTAAAAGAAAATAACAATGTTATTAACTTATATGTATAACTTTTTGTACTCAAGAAGTAATCATATACTTTTTCTTAATAAAAGGACGTTAGGACGTAGTTCCTAATTTTGAAAATGAATTTATCTCATATACTATTTATTTTTTTTTTTTTGTGTAAGTACTTCGTGGTTTTAAAATGGAACTATTTCTTTATTAAAAAATGTATGTAGTTCCTAAAAATATAAAGTAAATGGTTCTTCGGTAAAAAAAAATAATCAATTCTAAAGAATCAATTATTTTAGACTCACGCCCTGTTAAAAGAATCGAGTAGGAAATCTAGTAAGGAATGCGTTCTGCCCAAAATGCTTCATTACAAACCCGCTTACCTTTTTGAAAATTTTTTGCTGGGTATATGTATGCTCAGACATGGAACCATGTTTGCTTATATATAACCATATATCATCTAGCAGTCACAAAATATGTGGTTAACTTTAAGTTAATTGTTTTACAAATAAATCTTAATTTTTTTTTCAAAATAACTCAAAAAATGTAATTGGAAAATTTTTGAAATAAATTAATCAATACAATAATAAAGGGTCCGCCACATAACTTTTTTCTTTTTTGGAAATGCTATAAAAAAAAACTACTGAATATTTTCTCAAATTTCTTTTTTTATTTGAAAGTACAATCCTTCCGGTTAATAATGGAAACTAATTTCATTCAAATGGCTGCCTCGGCTGGCAGTAGCCTACACGATCGGTCCAATTTTTAAGCACATTATCGATTGTGTGCAGCTGTATTTCACCACTGGCTTCACGAATATTGTCCTTTAAAGCGTCAATCGTCTCTGGCTTGTTGGCGTAACACTTATCTATGACGGTACCCTACAAATAATAGTCCAACGGTATCAAATCACAGCTCCGAGGTGGCCAAACGACATCAGCTCTGCGGCTGATAATGCGATCCAAAATCCGTACGCAATTTTCGCACACATTCTGCAACATTACCATGATTTTCAAAGTAATGTCGCAATATTTCCCAGCGTTGTTTAAGCGTATACACAACCATATTCGTTCAGCGGAAGGATAAAACTAATTATCTGTCAAATCAGACATGAGCTAAGTGTTACCATTCACGAAATAAGCACTAGTTGAAAAAAAAAGTTAGATGGTGGACCCTTTAGAATACGAAATATAAAATCGATACTTATATAACCAATTACCAGTAACTCATTATTTTCCTATCACATCAGTGGTGGTATTAATATAAAATATGCATTTTTTAAATGTGAACATTAAAAATGTTAAGGCCCATTTAATGAATGTACCGTTAAAATTTACCGAATAGTTAAATTCAAATTCTATGTGAGAAAAAATTGAGCTGTTAACCAAAGACTGTTATTTGCGATATTACTGAGAACAGTAGCATTTCAAAATACATAAACATTAGAGTGTTTTAGCAAAAAATTTTCGGTAATTTGAGGTCTTCAAACATATTTTGTTTTGATTTTACAAAATCAGATGTATTAAGATAATTTCCAGGCTAACAAAGAAAATTATTCGGGGCTAAAACTAGACGTTGCTAAAAATACTGTTAAATATCAGTTTTTTTTTTGGCTAAATATCAGTAAGATAAGAATAGCAAAAATAAATCTGTTAATGTACATATATTAAGTAATATTTAAGCTAAATTTTAGTTAATTTGAAGTACCAAATTTATCAAAAAAAAAAAAATTTAAATATTTAGTTAGCAAAAAAATCATAAAAAATGTGAAATTTAAATTTTTTTTTTTTAGATTTTTTTATTGCGAATAAAAATTTGCCCTTCCAATATCAGCAGTCTGCAATTTTGTATCTAAAATTTCTGTTGATTTTTGAAAAATATATATTTCTACTAAATGTAGGCTAAATATAGCAAACATTTTATTGATACAATAGTTTTTTTTGCTGTTTTTAGTCTACAAATTTTTAGTAAAAGTTTGTTGTAATTTTAACGGAGTAAATTACTATTTTCAATTAATAAAATTTTGCTCCAATATATATATATATATATATATATATATTAGGCCGGGTCGATTTGTATGGAGGCAAAAAAATCGCTCAACGTTCAAGGAAAATCGTATTCTAGGAATCAAAAAAAGAAACTTTGCCGAAGGAACCATACCTCTAAAACGAATTCTGATGTCCCGACTTTTGACCCGTCAAATTTTGAAAAATTCCACTTTGACCCATTTGCCCCAATCGAGTCCAAATGTATGACCGACCCCTACTAACTTTGGAGAGCCGACCCACCCATGCCAGTGGCACACCCCATGGAACCCCTCTGGGGGGTACCCCATACAAACATTTCAAAAAATCACCATTTTTGGCACTTTACATGAAAAAATCAGCGAAATGGCTTTGTTTTTTTTGAAGGCTATATTTCTCTTTAGAAATTTATTTAGTCAGAACATATGTAAATGAAAAAAATAATTTATCTTAGTAATAGAGAGGAGACTAAAAAAATTATTGTTTGAAGTCTTTTTTGCTTTCAAGTCTGGGCAATTTCGCACGGCTCTCTAATGTATGTATTTTATTAATATTAAGCATTTAGCAAAAAAAATCTGCTACACACAGAAAACAATTTAGCTATTTGCCAACTGAAATTCAGTTACTCCGATACAAATTCGGTTACTACGAATTTCAGACGGTTGGCACACATTATCATTAGTTTTCACAACAAAGTTTGGTTAATTCAACTGAATTTTAGTTGCAACACCCAAAATATTTGGAAATCTAATGTAAATATCGTTGCACTAACTGAATTCATTAGTTGTTACAATTTACATACACTTTTCAATACGGTTGGCACTTCATTTCTCTGTGTGTAATTGTAGCAGTTTTTTATGCAACGTCACTTTGAACAAATTTTAGTAGCTTTTTCTGCTATTTTTACAGGTTAATTTCTATAAGTGCACGAACCATGTTATTTCATGTGAAATTCGAATTAAAAAAACTGAAAATATTTCGAAAATCACGTTTGGAAATCAAAAAGATTTAAAACTGCTTTGGTACATTAAAAAAACAAATTGCTAATATCAGCAAAAAAAAGTTAGTAAATTCAGCAAAGTAATAAAGTTGAAAATTTTATTTCTCTTAATTTCATAATTACTATGTTACTAACCAATAAAAGTGCATTTGGGTGTAAATATTCTGTTTTATTCGATCTCTACCTAAATTTACCTCTTCTGTAAACACTTGAATAATTTTATTTAACTAAATGTTTCAAAAATTTAATTAGTTACATATTTTTCCAGTTATTTTACTTTAATTACAAATAATATGTCATTTAATTACAATAACATGTAATTGTAATTGTAATTGAAAAAAAAGCAATTATTGATTGCATATAATTTAAATGTAATTAAAACGCAATTCAAATGTCCAAGTCTGACTCTGATGACCTTGAAACCTGACCTTTTTAAATCGTTTTAATATTTCTGCTACTCTCATAAAAAATAACTAGTACAATTTTTCCTAAAACTACAAAAAAAAAAAATGATGAAAATTATGTTGCAAACTGCTGAAATTAAGGGATTTCATTTTGCTAAATATTAGTAAGATAAAAAATAGCAAAAATAAATCTATGGAATCTATTAAAATGTTGTTATATTTGTGCTAAATTTTAGTTAAATCAAAGTAACAAATTAATCTGCTAAAATCAGAAAAAAATTTGTTGAATATTAGTAGAAAAAATAAAAAAAATATTTAAAATTTTTAGATTTTTTATGCTAATAAAAATCAGCATATTTCTGAAGTTATTCAAGTTTGCAAAGGGTCCACCATCTAACTTTTTTTTCAACTAGTGCTTATTTCGTGACACTTAGCTCATGTTTGATTTGACAGATAATTAATTTTATCCTTCCGCATGGTAATGTTGCAGAATGTGTGCGAAAATACACCGTCGTTCTCAACAATTGAACATTTCTGAGACATCATTGAGACGAATTTTGCATAAAGACTTTGATATGACGCCATACAAAGTCCAATTGGTTCAGGAGTTGAAGCCAACTGACCATCCTGACCAACTGGCCAACTGACTCACATCTGGTGAAATACAGCTGCACACAATCGATAATGTGCTTAAAAATTAGACCGATCGTGTAGGCTACTGCATGGCCAGCCGAGGCAGCCATTTGAATGAAATTATTTTCCATTATTAACCAGAAGGATTGTACTTTCAAATAAAAAAAGAAATTTGAGAAAATATTCGGTAGTTTTTTTTTTTATAGCATTTCCAAAAAAAAAGTTATTGCGCGGACCCTTTATTTAAATAGACTCAGGGAATTTCTGCTTTGTTTGGGTTGTAGTACAGTTTCTTTATTTTTAATCAAAATGACAGTCATTCGTTGAAAAAATAAAATTTTTTACTAACCTTGTAGTTACTTTTAAAAAAACCAACCACCAAATGACTGTTTCATGGTTTTATTTTTTACTAACATATGTGGTTAATTTTTTGATCATTAAAAAACAAATGACAATGTTAGTTGAATTCCCAGCAAAACCACATATTACCAAATCATGGGTAAAGTAATGTATCGCTATAGGGCTCCATGCATTACTGTACACGTTACTTCACTGATGAATTTTACAGGCGATGAGCCTAAAAGTAATGGGTGGACTCATTACCTTGTAGGGGGTAAACAAACTGGTTACTTATATGGTTACATGGTGGGAAAAAGTAATGTGTCTATAAATAGATTTTCATAAAAAATGCATAATCCGGATAGGGACACGCCTACATCAGATTGCTTTTCACAATTTGTTAAATAAGTTTTGGGACTTTAGCACATTTAATTACTATAAATGCATAAAAAAAAATTTTTATAGATATTTTTTTAAATTAAATAAATAAATTTTTTTTATTAAATAAATAACGTGGTCATGCTGGGATTCGAACCTGGGGTCTTTGGTATTAAACAATTAGTTAGGCGATCACTCTACCAACTGAGCTATCGATACATATAATATTTTATTGCTTAAAATGTAAAAGAGTTGTTGTGATTCGTGTTTTCGTTCGTGATATCAAAAATATACACCTTACCCTCATGCTTACAAAAAATCACAAAGTAATGTGTCTATAAATAGATTTTCAAAAATATATATTAATAATTACTTTACGTTTATAATTCATGCGTTATGTAATTGATTATCGATAAGTCATTATATTATGTTTTGAAGTAATGTAAAATGTAATGAGGTATCATTACAAGGTAATCCATGAGTGTTCAATTATGGGTAACTCATTACTTCTTGTTGGAAAATTATGATAGAGGTAAGGAGTACACATTACAAGATAATGCATCACTTTATCGCACCCATTACCAAAGTTTTGCTGGGTTTACTGAAATATAAGTCGTCCTTTCTTTAAGTGGAATTTCTTTGTTTTTAACTTCATTAACAGTGGTCTAAGTGTACAAATGTAGTTAATGCTAACTAAAGCGAGGTTATTTTTTGCTGGGTATTACCAGAACAACATTATTTATAAGTTATAGGTTAATGACATCAAGGATATTTTTTTTTTGAGAAATGTAAGCATAAAATATATATACCCAGAGAAATAAAGTGCCAACCGAATTAAAAAGTGTATTTTAATGGTAGCAACTTCTAAACTTAGTTAGTGCAACGATATTTACATTAGCTTTTTTAATATTTTGGGTGTTGTAACTAAAATACAGTTGATTTAACAAAACTTTGTTGTGAAAACTAATGTTAAGCTGTGACAACCGATTGAAAATCGAAATAACCGAATTGGGGCAAATAGTTATTTTTTTTTCTCTGTGTATGTACCAGTTTTTGGTAGATTTATTAGTCGGTAATGTTATTTTAATAAATATATTGAATGCGATGAAATAACGCTTTATATGACACTAATCTCATAATTCTTTTAACCAGAGACCAAAAATAATATTTATTTTTTTAAAAAATTTACAAAGAAATGTAGAAGAAATCATACTTTTAAGTAATGCACAAATATAATCATTCATTATTGCAAACATTTAAAATTTTTAATTTCTTTGATTTTCTCATAAAATTTTAGTTATATTTTTGATTTTTATTTTAAAATAATTTATAAAGGTTGTCCATTATCGTCCATTCCATGAGGGAACGTGCAAAAACGTTACTTTTTTAACCTCCAGTCCTTTGATTTTGTTAAAAATTGGCATACATATGCTCTAGGATGTCTCTACCGTTTTCAGTTCCTTCAAATTGTGTAAACTCGCGTTTTATTATTAAAAAAAAATCAACAAAATTCTAAACTTTGAAGAGCCATATTTCCCAAGTAGATGGACTATTTGAAAGAAATAGTGCATCTAAGATGAAATTGTCTTATTTGCAATTAAAATATAACCACTTTCATGCGAAAATGCATTAATAATGCAAATGCAATTTTTGATTGCATTTTGCAACGCTATCATTTTGATAAAATTTACAATTTTTTTAAAAAACAAACAAATTTTACATTTTTGCGACTATTTTTAATGTTTTTTGAAAAAAAATCTTTCTACAGTTTTCCATATAAAAAGAAAATTTTTTAGTGTTTTTAAGCTTTTTTTTAAATAATTTTTAGTTATACGAGGGCTGATCAATAAGTCTGGGACTTTTTGAATGAAACACAGTTTTTTTTTGTATCCCTTCCAAAAAACAATATTTTTCGGTCTCGATAAAATAGGCATTTGTTTGATCAATAATTTTATCGTTTGAGCTAAATTTCTTTCCACCGAGCCATTTCTTTAGGTTTGGAAATAGGAAATAGTCACTGGGGGCTAAATCCGGAAAATATTGTGGATGAGGTACAAATTCATAGCCTAATTCATGGAATTTTGCCATTGAGAATGCACAGATGTGCACCCGCGCATTTTCTTGATAAATCCCATTGTTTAAACTGTTGCTTGGTCTCCGGAGTGTTGTAATGGATCCTTGTTTTATCCACAGTTACAAAACGCCGCAACAACTCATTTGAATTGCGTTAAACGCGTGCATCCCAAAAAACTGTTGCCATCACCTTATTGGCCGACAAACTTACCTTGGCCTCCGGTAAGCCGCAAAAACTCATTCGCCGCAAAAACTCAAAATGCCGCAAAAACTCATTCGAATTGGGGTTAAACAACTCCAAACAATCCTTTGAAGTTGTCACGCGATTACGTTTATGGCCAATTGAGAGCAAACGCCGCACCCATCTTGCAGACAGCTTTCTAAACCCAATTGATCATTTAAAATCAAAACCACACTGCCATATGAAATGCCTATGGTATCAACAATTTCGCGCACTTTAACTCTCCGATGGGCCAACACCATATGGTTTATTTTTTCGACATTTTCGGGTGTATTGACCTCAATTGGCCGTCCAGAACGTTCAGCGTCATTTGTACTTGTGCGACCACAACGAAAGTCAGTAAACCACTTTTTTACCATTGAAATCGATGGTGCAGAGTCCCCATAGTATTTATCAAGCCTTTCCTTGGTTTAATTGACGATTTTTTTTTTCGCGAAAAATAATGTTCAATGAGCACTCGAAATTCACTTTTTTCCATTTTTAAAAAATTCCACCAGGTTGTATGTTTTGAACAGCTGTTAAACACAAAGTAAATGACGGAACTTGCTCAAAATTGAACAGTAGTCTATTAACAGGTGGTACTTGATGAAAACAGTGCTGCATTTCATATAACTACTAGGGAAGTTCGAAAAGTCACGGACTTATTGATCCACCCTCGTATCACACAAATTGTAACAGCTCTGAATTAGCATTATCTTCTGGCTAGCATTATCTTCTCAAGTATATTGACTATTTCAATAATTTAAAAAGCATCTGAAGGCTATAGTTGTCTTCTTTACCATTTGAAATACAGAAATAACGCTTTTTTCTACAAAATGCATTTTAAATGCATGTCTCATTAAACAATCGCATTTGCATTTAAAAAGCATTTTGAAAAAAAAAAACATTATTGTTGAACCGCTAATCATAAACTAGACAACTGCGGCTTTCAAATCATTTTTTAATTATGGAAATAGTCAATTTACTTTAGAAGAATGTGCTCATCAAAGTTAAGTGCTGTTATCATCATTTTTAAATAAATAAATAAATTGAAAACAAAAAACTCTATAGATTATTTGTTAGGACAATAAAAAAATATATAAATAAAAAAAATCCTAATAAACAAAAAAAAAAATATTTTTACATATGTATATGGAAAAGCGTACCCTGCAGTCAGGCTGGGACCAAATGTCTCCTTGTCTACAGTAGTGACAACAGTAGTAGTTAAAATGTTTCCAATTTTTCTTATAAGCGTCAATATAAAAAATACAGAGACAATAGATGTGGTATATATCTAGTGTACGCGTCAATATACAAAAGATAGAGACAACAGATATAGTATATATCTATTGACATTGTCAACAAACGCGTCAATATCCTGAAAGAAATGTCTATGGTAACATTGTATTGACTCGCTTTAGACACCAGTACTATTGACTAATTGTACACCATATAATGTTCTCTCCTGTTGACATTTTGCATATGTTTGTTCTTGTTTGTTATTCTACTGCGCAATAGCTTTTCGTTATTTTATCAGTGTTATTAAGCCGGTTTGCTGAATGGCGTGATCATTAAAAAAATTTTAGTAAGAATTAAAAAAATAAAATTATTTTGTTTAAAACTATAAAAAATATCGACGGAGTTTTCGGTAAAAAACGACTACTAGATTACTGCAATGTGTTCACAGCATTAATAGGTAAAATATTTTACATAATTTCTCAAATATTTTTAATAAAACAAACCTTATCCAATAATTAGATATAATATCAACAATCAACAATTTTCCAGACAAGACTTTGAGAACAGCTGTTCAGAGGCACAAGAAAAAGTTTTTTAAGCAAAGCAGTAGCGAAAAAGTTAAAAGCAATTCCCAAAAAAAGAAAATGAAGACACAACCTTGGCTTTTGTCGAAGATCAATTTTTTACGAATTGCAATTAATATAGTTGTGAACTGATCTGATATACATATATGTTTAGTTTATATAAGTATTATAGTTTATATAAGTATATAAATTTTTTGTTATTAAATATACTTCTCATTAAAACGAAAAAGTCTGTTTTATCTTATTTGGCAAGGAAGTGAACAAATATTGTAGACAAAAGTACAAAAAGACACTAGTGACAAAGTCGCTAGTGTGACACCAGAATTTTACTATTGACATTCCCTACAGCTTTGTTCCATAATTTATAGAAACGTACTAGTAAATTCCTGGTTTGAATGTCTCCATATGGTCCCATAAGAACTATCCAGTCAATATCTAGTCAATTGTTGTAGTGTTACTAGTGGATTTTCAATGACACGCACATGTTAAATGTCAATAGCACCACGCCTTGTATGGGGTATAATTAGACAGTAGTACTGGCGACAAAGTCAATAGCGAGTCAGTGTAATTTTACTATCTACATTTCCTACAGGGTAGTAAGCTTTTTATTTGTATTCCTCAATAAACTACGAATAACTTTTAATATGGTGTTAAAGTATGGACTTTAAGCATTAAAAGCCATATCAATTAGTTGCGTTTGGGTGAAGGCTGATTTCAAATTTAATTAAAGATATCCTTGCAATTAAAGTGAAAACTTCACTTATTTTTCTATTTTGTGAATATTATAAAATTCCTTAAAATTCCAATTTGCAAAATTTGTACATTTGCACATGATGTTAATTTATATTCCACTTAATTAATTTCGGCGAAAGAATCATCCGCTTTGAAATCAAAGCTTACAGAATAAAAATTATTCAGCATTTTGTATTATTTTATGAAAAGTTTATCAAAAAAATTTAATATTCTAAAAAAAATGTTTTGCAAATATTTCTTTAACTATAGCTAATCTGCGTCCAAAAGTCTTTTAGAAATGATAAGTCGCAACCTCGATGCACACAGTTTTTATGATTTTGTTGAACTTTGTTATAAAAAATGGTTTTAATTCTGATCCCAAAAAAGTCGTAGTTGCTATTTAATTCAACAATTATAAATTTTTTAAAATAATAACGTTTCAAAAATCGAAGAGGGGGAAAATATTGCAAAATGCATTAAAAAATTGCATTTACATTGTGAATGCATTTTCGCAAAAAAAAAAGTGGTTGTCTGTTAAATACAAATCGAAAAGTAGTTTGTGTTTTTTAAAAACTGAAAAACTGCAATAATATAGAGAAATAGAAATATAAAACAATAATATAGAGAAATAAATATGCACTAAGGATATTATGTAGGTGAAGACGACATCAATTGTAGTCAAAAACAAATGAAATTTCTCTTCAAGAAAGGGCGAGTAACATTTCATTAAATTCAATTAAGAGTTGTCATTAGTTTTTACTGTTAAAAAAATTTGCTAACAACTGCAGTAAAAATCAACCAAATATATTAGTAAAATACAAACAAACATTTATTCTTCTTCTTAACCTCAACATTTCTAAATTAAATTTGTCAAATGCATATTAATTAAAAATTAATTACGACTGTCGATATAACGTTAAAATAACACTACTAAAATATATTATAAAATTTTCCCTGTGGCGATGCTTCAACTTAAAACGCAAAGTTGTCAACACTCAACGTAAAAACCAGACGTCAATCTGGTAACATTGTGAAATAGAGACGGAGGAGATTAGAAAAATAAACAAAAATCTAAAAATAGAATATTTGTGTTTGTTAGTGCTGTCTCTTCTGAGTATAGTGCTTACCCAGAAGCGCTTCCCGAAGTCGAAGCGCTTCCAAAGCAAATCCAAAAGGCACGATTTTTGTTGGCGATGTCCCACTTGGTATGTCTCTTTTAAGCTGGTGAAAAGCGCTTCTTTCATGTGCTCTTGGAAGCAATAAATAAAATAAACAAACATCTAAAAATAGAATATTTGTGTTTGTTAGTGTTGTCTCTTCTGAGTATAGTGCTTACCCAGAAGCGCTTCCCGAAGTCATTATTTAATTACGAAGCGCTTCCAAAGCAAATCCAGAGGGCATGATTTTTGTTGGTGATGTCCCACTTGGTATGTCTCTTTTAAGCTGGTGAAAAGCGCTTCTTTCATGTGCTCTTGGAAGCAATAAATTCATGCTTTCTTAGGCAATAAGAAGCGCTTTTTTTATGTTGACAACAATAATGCTTCATGGTATATTATTCAATGCTTCAAAGAAGGCATTTTGGGAAGCACAGGCGGTGAAGCGCTATTTTGGAAGCATACAATTGTAGTTACTGCTTGCCAAAGCCAGGTTATTTTTTGCTGGGATACAATAACATAAAAGCTAATAGGAAAGAAAGTATTGTTACGTTTGTAATGTAAGAAGAGCGCAGGTTTGATTCTTACAGGTTGTTGAAAAATTTATCATATAGAGACAATCTAACAATTATAAGACTCAAATAATAATACAATTGAAAAAAATGGAAAAGAACTGATGACGCCTGTCCATAAAAAGGCAGAAACTAGTCTAGTCTGATTTAAAAATTAATAGTGTTTATAATTTTTAGATAAAAACTTTTGTTCTTCTTCTTAACCTCAACATTTCTAAATTTATTTTTTTTTATTTTTTAAATAACAAAAATGATGGTAAAAAAATTAATGTAAAGTCATAAAACAGTCGTTTGATGTGGATTGTTCTTTAAATGTACTACAAGCTTAGTAAAAAATTAAATTTGTTCTACAAATGACGGACATTTACATTAAAAATAAAGAAACTGAGTTACAATCCAAACAACTACATATTTTTAAAGCAGAAGCTCCCTGAGTGTAGCTTTGTTTAAAAAACACCAAGCTTAATTCTGCATATGATGAATTTCATATCAAAACCGATATTTGTTAAATCCGACCCTCTCAAAATTTGATGAAATTTTGCATACAGCTACATTTTACCTATACAAACACAACCTGATATTTAGAAATTGCATTTTTGAAAATATGTGGGCGTGGCAAGGTATCGAAGTTTATGAAAAATGACGATAATATGTACTTTCAAGCTGTGATTACTACGGAAAGGCTGAACCGATTTTAAAGATCTTGGTACCATTAGAAAAATATTTCAATCAGCTTTCGAAAACATACTGCAAAAATTTTATATTGCACTGAAAATTTTTTTTGGCAAAAATAAAACTTTAAACTAGCAAAACACTTCAAAGGCCAAGGGTTTTTTTCGAAAAATTTTTTTTTTAGAAAGGTCTCTTTAATATATATAACATATCTAAAAACTAAAATGGCATTATTTTTTCTTTTTTTTTTTAATTTTTTTAAGTAAATGCATCTCTTGTTAACTTCCTTATATTTTGATATCATTGTGTGACAAAAATGAATAAAGTAGCTATACTTTGAAAGTTATACATATTTTTTTGTAATTCTAATAGATTAGAACAAGAATCGTATTATCAAATTTTTCAGACACCCCCAAAATATGGACTTACCCTTGGTAATTTTTTTTTTATTTTCATTTTTTTAGATTTCTTTGCGCAGCTCATACAGTTGACTTTCGGAATATTTGCTAACTTTTAGTGAAGTTTCATCAAACGGATGTTTGAAAAATCCGGTTTGAAATCGATGGAAACTGAAGGTCAACATAATTTCATAAACTGTAAAGATGTTATTAAATTTGTTATTCGTAATGGTAATATAGAAAACAGCGAGTGTTGCTTATCAATATGTGGTCGGTGCCACGATAATTTAAGAAACCTTAAAACCATGATGTTGGGATATTACGAAAAAAATGGGATTCAAGAAGTCATTTACAAAAAATGGAACACAACTCTTAGATGTAATCTCGAAACCATTTACTTTACTACATACACATTTGTTGACGATTTTGTAGAACACATCAATAAGCTGGTGCCACATCATTTCATAGCCAAGCTGCAGTCCCGATTCGTAAGTGAAAAAAAAATGACATTGCTGCCAGGAGAAATGCTAATTCAACGATACATCCGTTCGTTGTTTATTACAAAGATAACGAAAAATTAATTCATAGAACCTTTGCCATAGTATCCGATTGTAATATCCATGATAGCATAGCAGTTCATCTGTATATTTCAAAAGTGATTAATTTTGTTAAGATTAATATAAGCAATTCAATTACGATAGTTATCTACGTGTCAGATGGTGCAGGAGCACAATACAAAAACAAATACAACTTAATTAATTTATGTCATCATAAAATTGATTTCGATATATTCGCTGAGTGGCACTTTTACGCAACCAGCCATGGAAAATCTGCATGTGATGGTATAGGTGGGACATTAAAAAGAGCAGCTCGGAATTATAGCATTGCGAATAAAAACCAAATTCAAACGGCGAAAGACCTTTATTATTGGGCTTCACAAACTTATAAGACCTCCATAGAAGTTGCTTATGCAGACGCTGACGACTATAACAAAACCAAAGAAAAGCTTTGATTTCCTATTACAGGAACTCAAAGCTTCCATTCTTTTATACCTTTAGATGTATGAGCTGCGCAAAATTATATATTAAATCTAAAAAAATAAAAACAAAAAAAAAATTACCAAGGGTAAGTACATATTTTGGGGGTGTCGGAAAAATTTGATAATACGATTCCACAGTGCAACACGAAAAAAAATAACCATATACGGACACCACTACGTGATAAAAGACTAAAAAAAAGACCCGTGTCTCCCAATTTTTCCCAAAGTCATCACCTTTTTTGTTTATGGGCCGCCAAAGATTTGGGGCCTCGGTATCATTTTCGCAACAAAGTGATCATTTTTTCAGGCTCATATCTTGCAAACCGTTCAGAATTTCGATTTACTCTCTATGGCAAAGTTGTAGCTCTTGTCATAAAGAACAAAAATTGCGAACATATAAAATCAAAAAACTTCACCTTCCAAATCAAAATCGCAAAAAACTTAAAAAAATTCGATTTTTTTTTACCTTGTTTCCCGTGTTCAGGTCCATAGGTAGCAAGCCGTTCAAAATTTAAGGAAACAATCAACTACAAAAATTCACCTAAGATCTCAATAAACAAATCAACTACAAAAATTTACCTAAGATCTCAATAAACAAATTTCTAGAACGTATAAACTTCCTTGAGATGATTCTTAATACTGTTTAGGTAGCACCTGTTCAGGTGCATAGGTAGCAAACCCAATTCCCAGGAAGTTTATATGTTCTAGAAATTTGTTTATTGCGATCTTAGGTAAATTTTTGTAGTTGATTGTTTCCTTGAATTTTGAACGGTTTGCTACCTATGGACCGGAACACGGGAAAAAAGGTAAAAAAAATCGAATTTTTTTAAGTTTTTTTGCGATTTTGATCTGGAATGTGAAGTTTTTTTGATTTTATATGTTCGCAATTTTTGTTCTTTATGACAAGAGCTACAACTTTGCCATATAGAGTAAATCGAAATTCTGAACGGTTTGCAAGATATGAGCCTGAGAAAATGATCACTTTTTTGCGAAAATTATACCGAGGCCCCAAATCTTTGGCGGCCCATAAACAAAAAAGGTGATGACTTTGGGAAAAATTGGGAGACACGGGTCTTTTTTTTTTTAGTCTTTTATCACGTAGTGGTGTCCGTATATGGTTATTTTTTTTCCTGTTGCACTGTGGAATCGTATTATCAAATTTTTCCGACACCCCCAAAATATGTACTTACCCTTGGTAAATTTTTTTTTGTTTTTATTTTTTTAGATTTAATATATAATTTTGCGCAGCTCATACATCTAAAGGTATAAAAGAATGGAAGCTTTGAGTTCCTGTAATAGGAAATCAAAGCTTTTCTTTGGTTTTGTTATAGTCGTCAGCGTCTGCATAAGCAACTTCTATGGAGGTCTTATAAGTTTGTGAAGCCCAATAATAAAGGTCTTTCGCCGTTTGAATTTGGTTTTTATTCGCAATGCTATAATTCCGAGCTGCTCTTTTTAATGTCCCACCTATACCATCACATGCAGATTTTCCATGGCTGGTTGCGTAAAAGTGCCACTCAGCGAATATATCGAAATCAATTTTATGATGACATAAATTAATTAAGTTGTATTTGTTTTTGTATTGTGCTCCTGCACCATCTGACACGTAGATAACTTTCGTAATTGAATTGCTTATATTAATCTTAACAAAATTAATCACTTTTAAAATATACAGATGAACTGCTATGCTATCATGGATATTACAATCGGATACTATGGCAAAGGTTCTATGAATTAATTTTTCGTTATCTTGTAATAAACAACGAACGGATGTATCGTTGAATTAGCATTTCTCCTGGCAGCAATGTCATTTTTTTTTCACTTACGAATCGGGACTGCCGCTTGGCTATGAAATGATGTGGCACCAGCTTATTGATGTGTTCTACAAAATCGTCAACAAATGTGTATGTGGTAAAGTAAATGGTTTCGAGATTACATCTAAGAGTTGTGTTCCATTTTTTGTAAATGACTTCTTGAATCCCATATTTTTCGTAATATCCCAACATCATGGTTTTAAGGTTTCTTAAATTATCGTGGCACTGACCACATATTGATAAGCAACACTCACTGTTTTCTATATTACCATTACGAATAACAAATTTAATAACATCTTTACAGTTTATGAAATTATGTTGACCTTCAGTTTCCATCGATTTCAAACCGGATTTTTCAAACATCCGTTTGATGAAACTTCACTAAAAGTTAGCAAATATTCCGAAAGTCAACTGTATGAGCTGCGCAAAGAAATCTAAAAAAATGAAAATAAAAAAAAATTACCAAGGGTAAGTCCATATTTTGGGGGTGTCTGAAAAATTTGATAATACGATTCTTGTTTTAATCTATTAGAATTACAAAAAAATATGTATAACTTTCAAAGTATAGCTACTTTATTCATTTTTGTCACACAATGATATCAAAATATAAGGAAGTTAACAAGAGATGCATTTACTTAAAAAAAATTAAAAAAAGAAGCCATTTGGTTTTTAGATATGTTATATATACTAAAGAGACCTTTCTAAAAAAAATTTTTTTTAGAAAAAACCCTTTGGCCTTTGAAGTGTTTTCCTAGTTTAAAGTTTTATTTTTACCAAAAAAAATTGAGTGTATGTTTTCGACAGCTGATTGAAATATCTTTCTAATGTCACCAAGATCTTTGAAATCGGTTCAGCCATTCCGTAGTAATCACAGCTTGAATGTACATATTATCGTCATTTTTCATAAACTTCGATACCTTGCCACGTCCACATATTTTCAAAAATGCAATTTCTAGATATGATGTTGTGTTTGTATAGGTAAAAGTAGCTGTATGCGAAATTTCATCAAATTCTAAGAGGGTCCGGTTCAAAATGTGCCTTTTTTATGGCTCTATGAAACAAGACCCCAATGAAATAAGTCCCCAAACCAAAAATGAAATAAGGCCCTAAAAATTTCTAATAAAAAAAAAAATTGGGGTCCTATTTCACTTTTGGGGCTTTATTTCATTTTTTTTTGGGACTTTATTTCATAATGAAATACGGCCCCAATATGAGAAATGAAATAAGTCCCCAAATAATATTTTTGGGGTGTTATTTCATTTTCTTAAAAGTCAAAACTTTTAAGTAATATAAGCAAATAACCGTTATAGTTACTGCATGAATTATCAAGTTATTAATATAAATAGTTATTTGCTATTAGTAAGTGAGATTATACCGTGTAGTAATTTTGAAGTTTCTTTTATGTCGCACGCAGAAAAAAACTTTATTTCGCGAAGCCGCCTGCCACGTTCTACGGAGGAAAAAAAAAACCCCTAAGATGACCGAAGGCCGCCACCCAGAAGAACTTGTTTTTCAAATCAGATGTCGAATCCGTTGAAATCTTATATTTTTAAGACATCAAGTAATTTGTAAAAACAAGATTGTCTGTGTGGCGGCCTTCGGCCGCTCTTAAGGGTTTTTTTTTCTCCGTAGAGAGAAAGCCTTTTTACTATGTATTAATTAGGAATAAAGAAATATTTTAAAGTAATATATAATTTTGTTTTTTTTTTTTAATTGGGGCCTTATTTCATTTTCGAAATGGGGCTTTACTGCATTATGAAATAAAGCTTCAAAATTGCGGTGTTATTTCATTTTATTTTGGGGTTTCGTTTCCTTTGGTTGGGGATTTATTTCATTTTTTTTTGGGTATTGGTTCATAATAAAATAAAGCCCCAAAAAATGGAGCGATATTTCATTTTTGGTTTGGGGACTTATTTCATTGGGGCCTTGTTTCATAGAGCCCTTTTTTATAGGTTTTAATATGAAATTCATTATATATAGAGAACAGCTGTCATGCTATTGATACCATTACGAGTCGCATCACTTTTTCCGTCGAACGTTTGCATAAATATAAGAATTAGTGGGCAGTTAACCCTAGCACCTTATGATTAGGTTGGTATTTATGAAAATGCATTAGTGTTAACCATTTGTTCTACGTAGTTTTTCCAAAGTTTTTTCCTAGAAGTAGTAAAAAAAATATTATCATTTTCTATTCGATATCACCTTAAACCAAACAAAATTAACACTAATTTAACAATTTTTAGATCAACTTTTACGAAAAAAATATATTTTGTAATAACTTTTAACCTAAAATTTTGGTAATTTAAACAAAATAATTAAAAGCATTTCTATTAAATTGCAGACAGACAATCATTAA
This sequence comes from Delia radicum, assembly GCA_021234595.1. NCBI lineage: Eukaryota > Metazoa > Arthropoda > Insecta > Diptera > Anthomyiidae > Delia > Delia radicum. The sequence goes on along the minus strand of CM037852.1, from coordinate 89,272,572 downwards.
TGAGAGACGCCAAGTATTTTCTTAAAAATACCCCTAAATTGCCCAAAAGAAACCCCGTAGATTTACTCTACTACCAAAATATTCCCCCTAAAAATCATTGTTCAAAAACTCTGCTAATTTTTTAAGTTTTTGTTACAAATTGTCTTAATAAATATGTTCAAATAAACTAACTTCGTTAGAGTTTAACTGGTTTCTTCCGTTTTTTTTTTTTTAGTGAAAATCTGAAATTGTTTTTGAACAACGCACTAAAGTGACTTAAATTTCACCAAGAAGCAAGAAAAAATTAAAAAAACCCTCGACAGTTTTACAAAACCAATTATCGAACCGAAAAATTTGTTTTTATAAAGTCAGAATTACCCACTTTAATCAGTTTTTTATCCCCAAAATTTCACTCTACACAGTGAGAATTTTTTGGACGAGTTTTAATGAAACTTTTCATTAAACTGGTGAAGTTTTCTTCACAATGTGAATGAGAAATTTCTTAAACTTCATGAAAAGGCTTCATAGTTTTAATGAAACTGTTTTTAATGGAACTTTTTCATGAGTGGTATGAAATTTTTAATAGATAAAATTAAATTTTTCATTAAAATTTATGAAAAACTGCCTTCACTTAATGAAAACTTTCAATGAACAAGTTCCAGTGACATTTCGTAGATCTAATGCAAAAATTTAACCCTCCGTTGAGTGACAGTTCTGAACTTCATGGCCGTGTGAAAAGGTCCCTACAAACCTTTTTTGTAAATCATGCTTTTTTCATATAAAAATTTTTTTTTTGATTTTTTTTTGTTTATATTGTTTATAACTAAATTCTACATACAAAAATAATTCTTAGAATCTTAGAATTTTTTGTTTTTATCATCATCCCTAATGTCTTTGAGTATAGGTCTTTGTGTTCAGAACTAGTAATGAATTTCATTTATTAGTGTATTCAGTACAAGGTCCATACGGACCTATTCACACGTCCGCGTACTATTCTCACTAAAACCTCAATAACTCCTAAAGTAATGATCCGATCGGCTTGATTTTTGATTTAGATGCGCAACAAAATACTCTTGGAATACAGAGTAACTTTGTGGGTGGGGGGGGGGGGGGGGGGTTGTAGTGGCCGAAGTAGGAGTAATTTCAGTTTGAAAAGGCAAAGGGGGACCTTCTCACTCATCGGAGGGTTAATAATATCATGCAGATAATTCTCCCAACGTAACAAATTGTTTTCCCCTAAAGGTCCTACAAAAAATTAAAACCCCCGTAAATCTTGGGGGGAAACCCTGCTTTAAGTGTTACCAATAAATTCTTTAAACTATTTTTTTCTTTGTTCTATTCACTAACAGCCAAAATATTTTATGTAAAGAGAATAAAATTCTTTACAAAACAAATAATTTCAATAGTCAACAATTTGTCAATCAAAGGTTTAAGATGAAACAGGTTGTATTATAAACAATGTATTTGAGCATAGGCAGTACACCTAATCCTTGTTTAAACAGACGTGAAAATAAAGTGTGTGCGTTTAAGCGTTTAATATACGTTTTTTTAATTTGTTGGTATGCCTCCCATAAGCAATTTCTCTTGTAATTTTCGCTGTCCATTTTCGAAAGTTGGAACCAGAAACCTTTGGACCAGTTCTCATAATCTTCTCCACCTTTTGGCTTTGGAAGAGTTCCTGGGTTTTTTTTTGTTTTACCAGACTGAGATAATTATATTCACTTCGGCAATGAATTTGTTCATAGCTTTAATGAAAATTGTCACTGAAACTCGTTCCTTGCAACTTTTCATATAATCTATGAAACAGGTTTCATTAAAGTCAATGTCTATGAAATGTTTGTATAATTAAGGAAAATCTTCATAAGACCAATGAATCATTCTCACAATGAAGCGTTTATAGAATTTATGAAACAGTTTTATAAAATTTTTTGATATTAAGAAGTTCTTTGAATTAGCAAAACTTTTCATGAATGTCCTGAAAAATGCATTGGAACTTTTTTTTTAACAATTTCATAGAACTCCAAAATTAATAAAAGGCTGCAATGAAATAATAAAGCACTTTATAAAATATGTTGAACACTTGAGAATTAAATCGTAAAAAGTTTGATATTTATGAAAATTAATGAAATTATGAAATTTTATGAAAAAAATAAAAAAATTACGTCTTTCAAATAATTTCATATCTCTAAAGAATATCTCAATTATGTTTTTCGACCATTAATTGTGCAATGAATAATATAAATAAATAAAAATTATTCAAGTTCGAGGTTTTATTCAAGGGAATGGCTTTAAATCAGATGATTTTTATTACACATATTATATTATTCAGAATAAAACAGTTGAATTGATATTAATATAGTTTTAATAATGAAAATTATTCAAGTTCGAGGCCATACTCTATATTTCTTTACAAGGATATTATCCTAACAAATAATCTATAGAGTTTTTGTTTTGTTTTTGGGAATTAGGCCAATATCCTAATAAAGAAATATAGAGTATGGCCTCGAATTTGAATAATTTTCATTTTCATTGCACAATTAAAGTTCGAAAAACATAATTTTTATTTTTAATAAAAATTATTTCGAACTCGTAAAAAGACAAAGTACGGTCTTAGTTTACTTACCCTTTACATCTTGTTCTTAAATAAAACAAAACAAGTTTAAAATTAAAAAGGAGAATAAAAACAAAAAGCTTGTATTGTATATCTACCAAAGTTAGAGCTTGTACTTAACGAACAAGTTTTCAATTTATTTTTGATCAATGGCGATCATCTTCAACTTCGAGCTCATATATTAGTTCTCATTAAGTGGGATAACTAATTTATATGACTGTCTGATGTTTGCATGGGATTGTCACTTCTTTCAAAACGTGTTCATTTTTATTTTCATTATTTAAAAATAATAACTATACGGTCGGTATTATGGATCAATACGATATTTTGTTTGTGAAGTATAAATCTCCCAATTTAGTGCGATTTCAGATTGTTCAAAACAACTATTTTGTTAACCACAAAACCGGATCAATGGTAGAAAATATGTTGCCTATAGTGGAACTAAGGAACTATTTACTTTTTTAGAATTGAAAATTGAATCCTGCATTACCCATGTTATAGGGGTTGGGTGTTTCATTTGTTTATGAACGTACTTGTTTTCAACGCACTCTTATAAAAATCTGAACTGGTTCTAAAAAGAGTTTCGGAAAAAATATGTTAATAGTGGTACTTTTAATTAATTAATTTTCATGCTTTTAAGCAATTTTAATTAAATTTTAAAGTTAATTTATGTTGTTTAATGTATTCTCTTCGTAAGTTATAGAACTTTAACTTGGCAACACTTTTTTAACTGACTGCCATTTTGCCAGCTGTCAAGTGATTTGTGTTTAGTTTATTTTGGCATTTCAACATGAATAGACTGACGCCTGAACAACGCTTCCAAATTGTGCAAATTTATTTTGATCATGGTTCTGTTCAAAATATGTATCGCGCACTACGTCCATTTTACGGTGAACATAATCGTCCATCGGAACAATTATTTCGATTAACTATGGAAAGTTTTCTCACCACTAAATCATAATATGCATCCACAGAGACGTCATACAGTGCATTCAAAAGAAATCATTGCTGCTGTAAAGCATAGCGTAGAGGAAGACCGCAATCAGTCTATCCGCCATCGTGCACAGGAATTGGATATGTATCCATCCACTTTATGGAAGATTTTGCGGAAAGATTTTGCTTTGCGTGCTTACAAAATCCAACTCGTGCGACAGTTGAAGACACACGATCACCTACCATACTATTTATGAATATTTTATGAACAATTTGACAATGTACTAATTTAGAAACTTTTTCATTACATTTATTAACAGTTCACAAAAAAAAACTGGGAATGTTTGTGTGTCGTTAATTATGACAATGTTCCTTAAATATATGTAGAAACACTTAATATTTATGAAAAAGTACTTAAAAAATTTTCCAATGTACAAAATCCTAATATATAAGAAAACTTGCATTAATTGCATTAATACTGGGAATTTTATGTACCATTTCATAAATGCTAGGGAAACTAGGACTATTTCATTAATAGTAAGTAAATTTCACAAATAGTATGAACATTTTAAAATATGAACTTTTTCATAAAAAATTATGACTTTTATTTTCTTGTGTGTAGTTTTACGTTTCGGACCCGTGAATTGGCCTCCAAGATCGTGCGATTTAATGCCGCTGGACTATTTTCTGTTTGGATATGTGAAGTAGCTAGTCTACACTGATAATCCCGAGGCGATTGACCACTTGGGGGCTTACATTCGCCACGCAATTATACGGCAAATATACGGCCACAAATGTTGGAAAAAGTCATCGAAAATTGGACGTAAAGATTAGACTACGTCCGAGCCAGCCGTGGTGATCATATACTAAAAGTAATATTTAAGGTATAATGCCAGAAGAATATCTTTCGAATAAAGTAAATTTAATTTTAATTTAAAAAATTCATCTTTGTTTTATTCCATTTCAAAGATCTTTACCTCTATAAAAAACACCCTTTATAATGAACTCAAAATGTTGTTTGTATATATTAAAAAATATGCATTAAAAACTTCTAAAAAACAGTTTCTCTTAAAACCAGATGGCATATAAAATTTAGAAGATGTTGAGTACATTGGTTCTTCTTTAGTCTATATGTTCGTTGCCTTAAAATCATAGTTGGCAAACACTTCCTTTTCATTATAACGGCACTTGCCTTCCACGCCTATCTTAATTGCGATAATCTACAATTCCAATAGTGGCATATGTCTTCTAATACTAAAGGTTTTATTTCAAAATTTTTAAAATTACATTTTGTTATATATACACAATACCGTTATAAATCGGTGTTTCGATATTATAATTTTAATTCTAGTTCAAGATATTTAAAAATCAAACCGGTAAAATAGCAAATTAGGACCGGTTATACAAGAACACACATGTCCTATTGGGATCGCTGTTTTATACTATCGTTAATACGAATGCCAACCCTGCATAAAATCTAATAATTAAAACGTTGTTTTTTAGTACTTTAAAAAAAAAATATAAATAATCATTACAAAACAAAAAACCGTAGTGTTATTTTTTTGCACTAAATTTTTAAAACATTTATATTCTAAATTTAAACGGGGGTAAAAAAATATAAAAAATAAATCAGATATACATGATATGCTAGTATATAAGATAAGGTCCAATGATATATGATGATATATTACGCCATTCGCATAGACTAAATATGAGATATGATCATATATCGTAATATATTGCCACACATACAAGCATATATAATGATATCAAATTGTATATGAGTATATAGGAACTTTTTTCGTCGGGATTCCAACTTACATTATTTCTTAAAGTTGTGAACTGTAACTGATTTTGACAAATCAAAATATCTTGGTATCTGACACATTTTCAAACATAGTCTGACGAATAAAAAATATTCCAGTCAATCGCAAACAAGTGATAAAGAAAAATGCGTTTTAACCTTTATTTGGGCGCATTCTTCAACTTCTGAGCCACAAATAAACCGTTCGGTAATTTTTGGCAAAAATTGCATATTAACCAAACAGATTTGATACAAGCGTAAAAAAAGACCTTAATGTACATCATATACAACCCGATAAAGAGAAAGAACAATGCCAGCAATACAATTTAGCTTTCGAATAAGAAATAAACTCTATATAAACCTTATGATTTTATGACCCCATGTAATGACAGTTGTCAACTGTAAAGCAGTAAAATTATATAACTGGAGTTTAAAAAGCTTATGGCACACGACACAATCGATGATATGGTTAAATAGCATACATACTAAAGGGGAGCATGAATATCTTGCAAGACATCCATTTAATGTAAAAAATGGTAGAAAATTAAACAATAAATTTCTAACTCATTGGCTTTTTCTAGTCAATATGTATACCAGTTAGGTGATATGTCCTACCTCTACCAGTCACGGAACCAGTCTTTTTAGATAAATTTATACTACATAACTCACATCAACTGTGAATAATACTAGTCCTGTGATAAGTCCTTTTCTAGCAGTCCAGGTTCTTTTCGTTCAATTTTCGCTAGCCGATAATTTTTTATTAAGCCCAAAAAAAAAACATAAATATCGACAAAAAAAAATTAATAACTTTTAGTTTAAAACATGAACGAAAACTAAACAGCTTCCAATGGGTAAAATTCAACTGTAAACTGGCTTTTTCTTGTTAATAAGCATTATGGTTAAGTGGTATTTCCTACCTTTACCAGTCACAGGATCGGTAATTTTATTACAATTGACACTGCTAAACTCACTTCAGTATTAAATTATACCAGTCCTGTGATAAGTCCTTCTTTAACCAGTCACTTTTAGGTCAATTGACTCTTCATTCCCCATATGGTAATAATAAATAAGTTTTTTGTTAAAGTTCGGGCTATTCTGGATGCTCTAGCTTTTCTAAAACTTTGGGTTCTGATGATATCTTTAGCCAGATCAAAATACTAGTATCAACCTAGCTAATAAATTCGATTTGTTTTATTTTTGGAAATATGCGGATGTTGAAAGCTCGTTATAAATTAAAAATAACATAAAAATAATCTCGATCTATATAAAAAAAAGTAATAAAACTGTTAAATAATCTGTTTTTTTTTTTGAAATTTGAAGTATAAAAATCGTCAAAACTGGCATCACATCACACAAGCCAACATTTTGCAGAACATTCATGCTCCCCTTTAATACATACACTCGAATGTTTAAGTTACACTACCACACACACACACTTAGAAAAATGTGGCATAAATCTATTAACTAATTTGTTGTCTTTAACATGCCATAAAATTACAGGGACTTGTTGAAACAGGAAATGTTGTTGCAAATTGTTTTGCCAACAATTTACCAATGAAATACAGAAATAAAATTTGTTGAATATATGTATAAGCTGTTAAATTAATTTGAGATTATTAGCAATCAGCAAAGTTGTATATAAATATTTTAAAAATATGCAAAGTTATGGAGACTCATTTTAAAGTCAACTGTAATTGATTCAACAATGTCTCGTTCAAGTGAAAAGATAAACTTGGAAAACAATTTTGAACATAAATTAACAACTTCCTTCTGGCTTGCAATGAAATATGTAATTGATTGCAATGAAATATTTAAAAAACAGACGAGGTGTAATAACAGATTCAGTGTCCCAGCATAAACAGGGTTTCAACTCATTACCAGACTATTTACTAGCTGGCATTTCTTGTGTAAGCGATGTCCCAAAAGTAATAGGTTTACAATTGACGTTTTATCTTTTTTATATTGTTGGATACAGTTTCAGATTTAGAATAACTGTAATTGGTTACAGGGAATGAAAACCCGGTGTTAATATTTTATAACGCCGCAGTATTTAGTGGTATTTTCCTTTTTTACTTTGCAATTTTTAATTATATCTAAATAACCGTGTTTTTATTAAATAAATATAGCAAAGTAATAAATAGTTGCATTAATTTACTGAATGCTTCATTAGGTACATTAAAACTTAAATTTACACACATGCGTAGTATAGAATGTTGCAATACATTTTTTGCATGTTTTGTGTGTACCAATTTACACACATAGAGTAGATTTACCCAATTTATAGTAGGAGTACAGTTTCCTACTATAAGTTGGGTAAACTTAAACAAAAATTAATTAGAGTGTAGTTTTGGTTCACGGAACCTCTTAATATACTTCTACTGTTTCACGGAACGCAAAAAAAAATTGTTTTTTTTTCTTCTATATATTCAAAATTAAAAAGTAAGGAAACAAACAAAAATTGTATTTTTATTTTAAAATACAGTAAAGCCGAATTAAGATCAACTCCAATCAACAAAAAAAAAAAAAAAAACACTTAGTATTTTTTACATAATGTGAAGTTCTGCATTTAATTTCATAAACATATAGTTTTCGATACATTTGAGAAAGACTTTCTATGTGTTTGTGCAAAATTTTAGGAATTTTGTGTTAAAAATATAAAATTATATAAAAGTTTGTTTGTGGGACTGTCGAAAACAGTTCATCTCAACTATATATACTCCAGCCAAGGTAGATATAAACGTTTCATACGCCACGCCCCTCTCACGCCCCATATTGTTTAAAAGTTTTAATCTTTTTGTCATCTGTACAAATGTATTCCTTTCAACGGATTTTTTTTCAAATAATGTATATGGCAATTCATTTCACTAATTAAGAACGGTTATGATTGGCTGTCTTAAGAATAAATACTATTTCACCAACCGGGGGGAGCTATGTTTGCAGCCATTCAAGTTTTAACTTTGATCGCGTCTATTTGGCTAATTACAACAACGGTTCCGATTGGCAGGTTAAAGAAAAAATATTCTATTTTAGCAAGCGGGAGCTTTGCTTGCATGCCTTGCATTTATTTAACTACACAAACACTTTTTATTTCATTTCATAATGATGGGGGTAGCGAAGCACACCGGGCTCAGCTTTTTATTACAAAAAAAATATATCATTGACACGAAATTTTTACTTAATTTTGTTATCTTATTTTTAATATATTACACATTTCAATTATCATTTTTTTAATTTTAAAAACGATCATATACAAACTAAGGTCAGCTAAATTTATATAAAAATATCTTAATTAAACTCGGCTATTTTTAGAAAAGTTATTAGCCTTAAATAAAATTTTATGCAGGGCAGCGTCTGCCGGGTCAGCTAATTAATACAAATAAAATTTTAAGGCAAAAAAACGTTTGCCGGGTCAGCTAGTAACACATAAAATTGAATACAATCCCTGTAAAAACAGACATTACAAAGTAATTAAGCTTGTAAATAGCGCACAAAGTGTTTCACTAGTTATCACCCAAGTGAATATGACCATATATCATCATGTATGTAGGGCGGTTCGGCTCCGCTCAGTTGAAATGGTTGGCCACATTCCATTCATTGTGGCAAACTATTCTTTGATATAAACATTATATATGCTAAGAATGTATGTAGTTTCATATGTGGTCGGATCTGAAAATTGAGGGTATATCGCTCATACATGGCCAAATAATTTAGGTCATATTCATATGTTTATATTTTTATATTTAGAAAAGTTTTCATATTTATTTATGAACTCCCAGAAACCCTAAATTTTTTCATAGGTAGAGGTTTGACAGCCGCTTACAATAACTTAGATTTTGAAGAAAAACATGTTCTTATGTCCGTTTACTCTTTACAGAAAATTGTAATTGTTACTCTTTTAATGGATTCTTTAGGTTTAAACATTCGGAAAATTGGTGCGGCAATTTAATTTTCAATAAATTTGAAAAAACAAACAATAATATTCGGTACAAATAGAAAAAAATAATTTCTTCTAACTTTTTGTTTATATTAGTTTTTATTTTGACAGAAGTTTCAAATATTTCTATTTTGTTTGAAAAAAAAAAATAAGAAAGAAAATTAAAAAACTTAAACTGATAACGAAAATGATTTATTGAGATTTCAAAATACACAACACAAAAACCTTGGAGTAAAAAAACTGCGTAATAAAAAAAAGGCAAAATTATGTGTGTAAGATGTCAGATATTATCAAGAATTATCTTAGATACGACTTTATCTGCTTTATTCAAATATAACGGTCATAAAACATTTTTAGTATCAGTTTAAAATTCGCGGCTTAAAAATCTAACTTTCAATAACTTTAAAAAGCAATAATTTTTTTATTTCTTAATTTAATCATATGTGAACATATATGACTTAATATATTATCATATTCACGTAATACTATTAATCCCCCCCCCCCCCCCCTTATGTAAGCCGTTGGGGTCTTTAGTAAACACTTTTCCATTTATAGCAAATTTACTAAAATTAACGAAAACAAACTTTTTCTGTACAAATCTCTTGCAATGTTGATGAAATACAAGTCTCTAAAGACGCCTTAAAAACGCTTACGACTTACATAATCAAGGGGAGTATCATATATGGAACAATATTTAGCATATACTGCAATACATGATATCATACATGCCCAATGGGCATTGCCCATATATAAACTTTTTGTTTGATTGTATGAACCCATATATGTTTCCATACATGGCACACAACTACATACATGCTGATATATCAAACAATATCCAGGGAAAAATTACACATTCCAAAAAAAGGTGATGCCCACACTTGCTTCCATATCTCATTGCCAAATTTAGTAACTGCAATACCAAACTCATTCCAACGATAGAGTCAAAAAAGTAAGGAGTATTGTAATCAATTCCTTAAATTCAAACCAGAAAGCATGAACTCAATAACAAAGTAATTATTTACTTAAAAGAAAATAACAATGTTATTAACTTATATGTATAACTTTTTGTACTCAAGAAGTAATCATATACTTTTTCTTAATAAAAGGACGTTAGGACGTAGTTCCTAATTTTGAAAATGAATTTATCTCATATACTATTTATTTTTTTTTTTTTGTGTAAGTACTTCGTGGTTTTAAAATGGAACTATTTCTTTATTAAAAAATGTATGTAGTTCCTAAAAATATAAAGTAAATGGTTCTTCGGTAAAAAAAAATAATCAATTCTAAAGAATCAATTATTTTAGACTCACGCCCTGTTAAAAGAATCGAGTAGGAAATCTAGTAAGGAATGCGTTCTGCCCAAAATGCTTCATTACAAACCCGCTTACCTTTTTGAAAATTTTTTGCTGGGTATATGTATGCTCAGACATGGAACCATGTTTGCTTATATATAACCATATATCATCTAGCAGTCACAAAATATGTGGTTAACTTTAAGTTAATTGTTTTACAAATAAATCTTAATTTTTTTTTCAAAATAACTCAAAAAATGTAATTGGAAAATTTTTGAAATAAATTAATCAATACAATAATAAAGGGTCCGCCACATAACTTTTTTCTTTTTTGGAAATGCTATAAAAAAAAACTACTGAATATTTTCTCAAATTTCTTTTTTTATTTGAAAGTACAATCCTTCCGGTTAATAATGGAAACTAATTTCATTCAAATGGCTGCCTCGGCTGGCAGTAGCCTACACGATCGGTCCAATTTTTAAGCACATTATCGATTGTGTGCAGCTGTATTTCACCACTGGCTTCACGAATATTGTCCTTTAAAGCGTCAATCGTCTCTGGCTTGTTGGCGTAACACTTATCTATGACGGTACCCTACAAATAATAGTCCAACGGTATCAAATCACAGCTCCGAGGTGGCCAAACGACATCAGCTCTGCGGCTGATAATGCGATCCAAAATCCGTACGCAATTTTCGCACACATTCTGCAACATTACCATGATTTTCAAAGTAATGTCGCAATATTTCCCAGCGTTGTTTAAGCGTATACACAACCATATTCGTTCAGCGGAAGGATAAAACTAATTATCTGTCAAATCAGACATGAGCTAAGTGTTACCATTCACGAAATAAGCACTAGTTGAAAAAAAAAGTTAGATGGTGGACCCTTTAGAATACGAAATATAAAATCGATACTTATATAACCAATTACCAGTAACTCATTATTTTCCTATCACATCAGTGGTGGTATTAATATAAAATATGCATTTTTTAAATGTGAACATTAAAAATGTTAAGGCCCATTTAATGAATGTACCGTTAAAATTTACCGAATAGTTAAATTCAAATTCTATGTGAGAAAAAATTGAGCTGTTAACCAAAGACTGTTATTTGCGATATTACTGAGAACAGTAGCATTTCAAAATACATAAACATTAGAGTGTTTTAGCAAAAAATTTTCGGTAATTTGAGGTCTTCAAACATATTTTGTTTTGATTTTACAAAATCAGATGTATTAAGATAATTTCCAGGCTAACAAAGAAAATTATTCGGGGCTAAAACTAGACGTTGCTAAAAATACTGTTAAATATCAGTTTTTTTTTTGGCTAAATATCAGTAAGATAAGAATAGCAAAAATAAATCTGTTAATGTACATATATTAAGTAATATTTAAGCTAAATTTTAGTTAATTTGAAGTACCAAATTTATCAAAAAAAAAAAAAATTTAAATATTTAGTTAGCAAAAAAATCATAAAAAATGTGAAATTTAAATTTTTTTTTTTTAGATTTTTTTATTGCGAATAAAAATTTGCCCTTCCAATATCAGCAGTCTGCAATTTTGTATCTAAAATTTCTGTTGATTTTTGAAAAATATATATTTCTACTAAATGTAGGCTAAATATAGCAAACATTTTATTGATACAATAGTTTTTTTTGCTGTTTTTAGTCTACAAATTTTTAGTAAAAGTTTGTTGTAATTTTAACGGAGTAAATTACTATTTTCAATTAATAAAATTTTGCTCCAATATATATATATATATATATATATATTAGGCCGGGTCGATTTGTATGGAGGCAAAAAAATCGCTCAACGTTCAAGGAAAATCGTATTCTAGGAATCAAAAAAAGAAACTTTGCCGAAGGAACCATACCTCTAAAACGAATTCTGATGTCCCGACTTTTGACCCGTCAAATTTTGAAAAATTCCACTTTGACCCATTTGCCCCAATCGAGTCCAAATGTATGACCGACCCCTACTAACTTTGGAGAGCCGACCCACCCATGCCAGTGGCACACCCCATGGAACCCCTCTGGGGGGTACCCCATACAAACATTTCAAAAAATCACCATTTTTGGCACTTTACATGAAAAAATCAGCGAAATGGCTTTGTTTTTTTTGAAGGCTATATTTCTCTTTAGAAATTTATTTAGTCAGAACATATGTAAATGAAAAAAATAATTTATCTTAGTAATAGAGAGGAGACTAAAAAAATTATTGTTTGAAGTCTTTTTTGCTTTCAAGTCTGGGCAATTTCGCACGGCTCTCTAATGTATGTATTTTATTAATATTAAGCATTTAGCAAAAAAAATCTGCTACACACAGAAAACAATTTAGCTATTTGCCAACTGAAATTCAGTTACTCCGATACAAATTCGGTTACTACGAATTTCAGACGGTTGGCACACATTATCATTAGTTTTCACAACAAAGTTTGGTTAATTCAACTGAATTTTAGTTGCAACACCCAAAATATTTGGAAATCTAATGTAAATATCGTTGCACTAACTGAATTCATTAGTTGTTACAATTTACATACACTTTTCAATACGGTTGGCACTTCATTTCTCTGTGTGTAATTGTAGCAGTTTTTTATGCAACGTCACTTTGAACAAATTTTTAGTAGCTTTTTCTGCTATTTTTACAGGTTAATTTCTATAAGTGCACGAACCATGTTATTTCATGTGAAATTCGAATTAAAAAAACTGAAAATATTTCGAAAATCACGTTTGGAAATCAAAAAGATTTAAAACTGCTTTGGTACATTAAAAAAACAAATTGCTAATATCAGCAAAAAAAAGTTAGTAAATTCAGCAAAGTAATAAAGTTGAAAATTTTATTTCTCTTAATTTCATAATTACTATGTTACTAACCAATAAAAGTGCATTTGGGTGTAAATATTCTGTTTTATTCGATCTCTACCTAAATTTACCTCTTCTGTAAACACTTGAATAATTTTATTTAACTAAATGTTTCAAAAATTTAATTAGTTACATATTTTTCCAGTTATTTTACTTTAATTACAAATAATATGTCATTTAATTACAATAACATGTAATTGTAATTGTAATTGAAAAAAAAGCAATTATTGATTGCATATAATTTAAATGTAATTAAAACGCAATTCAAATGTCCAAGTCTGACTCTGATGACCTTGAAACCTGACCTTTTTAAATCGTTTTAATATTTCTGCTACTCTCATAAAAAATAACTAGTACAATTTTTCCTAAAACTACAAAAAAAAAAAATGATGAAAATTATGTTGCAAACTGCTGAAATTAAGGGATTTCATTTTGCTAAATATTAGTAAGATAAAAAATAGCAAAAATAAATCTATGGAATCTATTAAAATGTTGTTATATTTGTGCTAAATTTTAGTTAAATCAAAGTAACAAATTAATCTGCTAAAATCAGAAAAAAATTTGTTGAATATTAGTAGAAAAAATAAAAAAAATATTTAAAATTTTTAGATTTTTTATGCTAATAAAAATCAGCATATTTCTGAAGTTATTCAAGTTTGCAAAGGGTCCACCATCTAACTTTTTTTTCAACTAGTGCTTATTTCGTGACACTTAGCTCATGTTTGATTTGACAGATAATTAATTTTATCCTTCCGCATGGTAATGTTGCAGAATGTGTGCGAAAATACACCGTCGTTCTCAACAATTGAACATTTCTGAGACATCATTGAGACGAATTTTGCATAAAGACTTTGATATGACGCCATACAAAGTCCAATTGGTTCAGGAGTTGAAGCCAACTGACCATCCTGACCAACTGGCCAACTGACTCACATCTGGTGAAATACAGCTGCACACAATCGATAATGTGCTTAAAAATTAGACCGATCGTGTAGGCTACTGCATGGCCAGCCGAGGCAGCCATTTGAATGAAATTATTTTCCATTATTAACCAGAAGGATTGTACTTTCAAATAAAAAAAGAAATTTGAGAAAATATTCGGTAGTTTTTTTTTTTATAGCATTTCCAAAAAAAAGTTATTGCGCGGACCCTTTATTTAAATAGACTCAGGGAATTTCTGCTTTGTTTGGGTTGTAGTACAGTTTCTTTATTTTTAATCAAAATGACAGTCATTCGTTGAAAAAATAAAATTTTTTACTAACCTTGTAGTTACTTTTAAAAAAACCAACCACCAAATGACTGTTTCATGGTTTTATTTTTTACTAACATATGTGGTTAATTTTTTGATCATTAAAAAACAAATGACAATGTTAGTTGAATTCCCAGCAAAACCACATATTACCAAATCATGGGTAAAGTAATGTATCGCTATAGGGCTCCATGCATTACTGTACACGTTACTTCACTGATGAATTTTACAGGCGATGAGCCTAAAAGTAATGGGTGGACTCATTACCTTGTAGGGGGTAAACAAACTGGTTACTTATATGGTTACATGGTGGGAAAAAGTAATGTGTCTATAAATAGATTTTCATAAAAAATGCATAATCCGGATAGGGACACGCCTACATCAGATTGCTTTTCACAATTTGTTAAATAAGTTTTGGGACTTTAGCACATTTAATTACTATAAATGCATAAAAAAAAATTTTTATAGATATTTTTTTAAATTAAATAAATAAATTTTTTTTATTAAATAAATAACGTGGTCATGCTGGGATTCGAACCTGGGGTCTTTGGTATTAAACAATTAGTTAGGCGATCACTCTACCAACTGAGCTATCGATACATATAATATTTTATTGCTTAAAATGTAAAAGAGTTGTTGTGATTCGTGTTTTCGTTCGTGATATCAAAAATATACACCTTACCCTCATGCTTACAAAAAATCACAAAGTAATGTGTCTATAAATAGATTTTCAAAAATATATATTAATAATTACTTTACGTTTATAATTCATGCGTTATGTAATTGATTATCGATAAGTCATTATATTATGTTTTGAAGTAATGTAAAATGTAATGAGGTATCATTACAAGGTAATCCATGAGTGTTCAATTATGGGTAACTCATTACTTCTTGTTGGAAAATTATGATAGAGGTAAGGAGTACACATTACAAGATAATGCATCACTTTATCGCACCCATTACCAAAGTTTTGCTGGGTTTACTGAAATATAAGTCGTCCTTTCTTTAAGTGGAATTTCTTTGTTTTTAACTTCATTAACAGTGGTCTAAGTGTACAAATGTAGTTAATGCTAACTAAAGCGAGGTTATTTTTTGCTGGGTATTACCAGAACAACATTATTTATAAGTTATAGGTTAATGACATCAAGGATATTTTTTTTTTGAGAAATGTAAGCATAAAATATATATACCCAGAGAAATAAAGTGCCAACCGAATTAAAAAGTGTATTTTAATGGTAGCAACTTCTAAACTTAGTTAGTGCAACGATATTTACATTAGCTTTTTTAATATTTTGGGTGTTGTAACTAAAATACAGTTGATTTAACAAAACTTTGTTGTGAAAACTAATGTTAAGCTGTGACAACCGATTGAAAATCGAAATAACCGAATTGGGGCAAATAGTTATTTTTTTTTCTCTGTGTATGTACCAGTTTTTGGTAGATTTATTAGTCGGTAATGTTATTTTAATAAATATATTGAATGCGATGAAATAACGCTTTATATGACACTAATCTCATAATTCTTTTAACCAGAGACCAAAAATAATATTTATTTTTTTAAAAAATTTACAAAGAAATGTAGAAGAAATCATACTTTTAAGTAATGCACAAATATAATCATTCATTATTGCAAACATTTAAAATTTTTTAATTTCTTTGATTTTCTCATAAAATTTTAGTTATATTTTTGATTTTTATTTTAAAATAATTTATAAAGGTTGTCCATTATCGTCCATTCCATGAGGGAACGTGCAAAAACGTTACTTTTTTAACCTCCAGTCCTTTGATTTTGTTAAAAATTGGCATACATATGCTCTAGGATGTCTCTACCGTTTTCAGTTCCTTCAAATTGTGTAAACTCGCGTTTTATTATTAAAAAAAAAATCAACAAAATTCTAAACTTTGAAGAGCCATATTTCCCAAGTAGATGGACTATTTGAAAGAAATAGTGCATCTAAGATGAAATTGTCTTATTTGCAATTAAAATATAACCACTTTCATGCGAAAATGCATTAATAATGCAAATGCAATTTTTGATTGCATTTTGCAACGCTATCATTTTGATAAAATTTACAATTTTTTTAAAAAACAAACAAATTTTACATTTTTGCGACTATTTTTAATGTTTTTTGAAAAAAAAATCTTTCTACAGTTTTCCATATAAAAAGAAAATTTTTTAGTGTTTTTAAGCTTTTTTTTAAATAATTTTTAGTTATACGAGGGCTGATCAATAAGTCTGGGACTTTTTGAATGAAACACAGTTTTTTTTTGTATCCCTTCCAAAAAACAATATTTTTCGGTCTCGATAAAATAGGCATTTGTTTGATCAATAATTTTATCGTTTGAGCTAAATTTCTTTCCACCGAGCCATTTCTTTAGGTTTGGAAATAGGAAATAGTCACTGGGGGCTAAATCCGGAAAATATTGTGGATGAGGTACAAATTCATAGCCTAATTCATGGAATTTTGCCATTGAGAATGCACAGATGTGCACCCGCGCATTTTCTTGATAAATCCCATTGTTTAAACTGTTGCTTGGTCTCCGGAGTGTTGTAATGGATCCTTGTTTTATCCACAGTTACAAAACGCCGCAACAACTCATTTGAATTGCGTTAAACGCGTGCATCCCAAAAAACTGTTGCCATCACCTTATTGGCCGACAAACTTACCTTGGCCTCCGGTAAGCCGCAAAAACTCATTCGCCGCAAAAACTCAAAATGCCGCAAAAACTCATTCGAATTGGGGTTAAACAACTCCAAACAATCCTTTGAAGTTGTCACGCGATTACGTTTATGGCCAATTGAGAGCAAACGCCGCACCCATCTTGCAGACAGCTTTCTAAACCCAATTGATCATTTAAAATCAAAACCACACTGCCATATGAAATGCCTATGGTATCAACAATTTCGCGCACTTTAACTCTCCGATGGGCCAACACCATATGGTTTATTTTTTCGACATTTTCGGGTGTATTGACCTCAATTGGCCGTCCAGAACGTTCAGCGTCATTTGTACTTGTGCGACCACAACGAAAGTCAGTAAACCACTTTTTTACCATTGAAATCGATGGTGCAGAGTCCCCATAGTATTTATCAAGCCTTTCCTTGGTTTAATTGACGATTTTTTTTTCGCGAAAAATAATGTTCAATGAGCACTCGAAATTCACTTTTTTCCATTTTTAAAAAATTCCACCAGGTTGTATGTTTTGAACAGCTGTTAAACACAAAGTAAATGACGGAACTTGCTCAAAATTGGACAGTAGTCTATTAACAGGTGGTACTTGATGAAAACAGTGCTGCATTTCATATAACTACTAGGGAAGTTCGAAAAGTCACGGACTTATTGATCCACCCTCGTATCACACAAATTGTAACAGCTCTGAATTAGCATTATCTTCTGGCTAGCATTATCTTCTCAAGTATATTGACTATTTCAATAATTTAAAAAGCATCTGAAGGCTATAGTTGTCTTCTTTACCATTTGAAATACAGAAATAACGCTTTTTTCTACAAAATGCATTTTAAATGCATGTCTCATTAAACAATCGCATTTGCATTTAAAAAGCATTTTGAAAAAAAAAAAACATTATTGTTGAACCGCTAATCATAAACTAGACAACTGCGGCTTTCAAATCATTTTTTAATTATGGAAATAGTCAATTTACTTTAGAAGAATGTGCTCATCAAAGTTAAGTGCTGTTATCATCATTTTTAAATAAATAAATAAATTGAAAACAAAAAACTCTATAGATTATTTGTTAGGACAATAAAAAAATATATAAATAAAAAAAATCCTAATAAACAAAAAAAAAAATATTTTTACATATGTATATGGAAAAGCGTACCCTGCAGTCAGGCTGGGACCAAATGTCTCCTTGTCTACAGTAGTGACAACAGTAGTAGTTAAAATGTTTCCAATTTTTCTTATAAGCGTCAATATAAAAAATACAGAGACAATAGATGTGGTATATATCTAGTGTACGCGTCAATATACAAAAGATAGAGACAACAGATATAGTATATATCTATTGACATTGTCAACAAACGCGTCAATATCCTGAAAGAAATGTCTATGGTAACATTGTATTGACTCGCTTTAGACACCAGTACTATTGACTAATTGTACACCATATAATGTTCTCTCCTGTTGACATTTTGCATATGTTTGTTCTTGTTTGTTATTCTACTGCGCAATAGCTTTTCGTTATTTTATCAGTGTTATTAAGCCGGTTTGCTGAATGGCGTGATCATTAAAAAAATTTTAGTAAGAATTAAAAAAATAAAATTATTTTGTTTAAAACTATAAAAAATATCGACGGAGTTTTCGGTAAAAAACGACTACTAGATTACTGCAATGTGTTCACAGCATTAATAGGTAAAATATTTTACATAATTTCTCAAATATTTTTAATAAAACAAACCTTATCCAATAATTAGATATAATATCAACAATCAACAATTTTCCAGACAAGACTTTGAGAACAGCTGTTCAGAGGCACAAGAAAAAGTTTTTTAAGCAAAGCAGTAGCGAAAAAGTTAAAAGCAATTCCCAAAAAAAGAAAATGAAGACACAACCTTGGCTTTTGTCGAAGATCAATTTTTTACGAATTGCAATTAATATAGTTGTGAACTGATCTGATATACATATATGTTTAGTTTATATAAGTATTATAGTTTATATAAGTATATAAATTTTTTGTTATTAAATATACTTCTCATTAAAACGAAAAAGTCTGTTTTATCTTATTTGGCAAGGAAGTGAACAAATATTGTAGACAAAAGTACAAAAAGACACTAGTGACAAAGTCGCTAGTGTGACACCAGAATTTACTATTGACATTCCCTACAGCTTTGTTCCATAATTTATAGAAACGTACTAGTAAATTCCTGGTTTGAATGTCTCCATATGGTCCCATAAGAACTATCCAGTCAATATCTAGTCAATTGTTGTAGTGTTACTAGTGGATTTTCAATGACACGCACATGTTAAATGTCAATAGCACCACGCCTTGTATGGGGTATAATTAGACAGTAGTACTGGCGACAAAGTCAATAGCGAGTCAGTGTAATTTTACTATCTACATTTCCTACAGGGTAGTAAGCTTTTTATTTGTATTCCTCAATAAACTACGAATAACTTTTAATATGGTGTTAAAGTATGGACTTTAAGCATTAAAAGCCATATCAATTAGTTGCGTTTGGGTGAAGGCTGATTTCAAATTTAATTAAAGATATCCTTGCAATTAAAGTGAAAACTTCACTTATTTTTCTATTTTGTGAATATTATAAAATTCCTTAAAATTCCAATTTGCAAAATTTGTACATTTGCACATGATGTTAATTTATATTCCACTTAATTAATTTCGGCGAAAGAATCATCCGCTTTGAAATCAAAGCTTACAGAATAAAAATTATTCAGCATTTTGTATTATTTTATGAAAAGTTTATCAAAAAAATTTAATATTCTAAAAAAAATGTTTTGCAAATATTTCTTTAACTATAGCTAATCTGCGTCCAAAAGTCTTTTAGAAATGATAAGTCGCAACCTCGATGCACACAGTTTTTATGATTTTGTTGAACTTTGTTATAAAAAATGGTTTTAATTCTGATCCCAAAAAAGTCGTAGTTGCTATTTAATTCAACAATTATAAATTTTTTAAAATAATAACGTTTCAAAAATCGAAGAGGGGGAAAATATTGCAAAATGCATTAAAAAATTGCATTTACATTGTGAATGCATTTTCGCAAAAAAAAAAGTGGTTGTCTGTTAAATACAAATCGAAAAGTAGTTTGTGTTTTTTAAAAACTGAAAAACTGCAATAATATAGAGAAATAGAAATATAAAACAATAATATAGAGAAATAAATATGCACTAAGGATATTATGTAGGTGAAGACGACATCAATTGTAGTCAAAAACAAATGAAATTTCTCTTCAAGAAAGGGCGAGTAACATTTCATTAAATTCAATTAAGAGTTGTCATTAGTTTTTACTGTTAAAAAAATTTGCTAACAACTGCAGTAAAAATCAACCAAATATATTAGTAAAATACAAACAAACATTTATTCTTCTTCTTAACCTCAACATTTCTAAATTAAATTTGTCAAATGCATATTAATTAAAAATTAATTACGACTGTCGATATAACGTTAAAATAACACTACTAAAATATATTATAAAATTTTCCCTGTGGCGATGCTTCAACTTAAAACGCAAAGTTGTCAACACTCAACGTAAAAACCAGACGTCAATCTGGTAACATTGTGAAATAGAGACGGAGGAGATTAGAAAAATAAACAAAAATCTAAAAATAGAATATTTGTGTTTGTTAGTGCTGTCTCTTCTGAGTATAGTGCTTACCCAGAAGCGCTTCCCGAAGTCGAAGCGCTTCCAAAGCAAATCCAAAAGGCACGATTTTTGTTGGCGATGTCCCACTTGGTATGTCTCTTTTAAGCTGGTGAAAAGCGCTTCTTTCATGTGCTCTTGGAAGCAATAAATAAAATAAACAAACATCTAAAAATAGAATATTTGTGTTTGTTAGTGTTGTCTCTTCTGAGTATAGTGCTTACCCAGAAGCGCTTCCCGAAGTCATTATTTAATTACGAAGCGCTTCCAAAGCAAATCCAGAGGGCATGATTTTTGTTGGTGATGTCCCACTTGGTATGTCTCTTTTAAGCTGGTGAAAAGCGCTTCTTTCATGTGCTCTTGGAAGCAATAAATTCATGCTTTCTTAGGCAATAAGAAGCGCTTTTTTTATGTTGACAACAATAATGCTTCATGGTATATTATTCAATGCTTCAAAGAAGGCATTTTGGGAAGCACAGGCGGTGAAGCGCTATTTTGGAAGCATACAATTGTAGTTACTGCTTGCCAAAGCCAGGTTATTTTTTGCTGGGATACAATAACATAAAAGCTAATAGGAAAGAAAGTATTGTTACGTTTGTAATGTAAGAAGAGCGCAGGTTTGATTCTTACAGGTTGTTGAAAAATTTATCATATAGAGACAATCTAACAATTATAAGACTCAAATAATAATACAATTGAAAAAAATGGAAAAGAACTGATGACGCCTGTCCATAAAAAGGCAGAAACTAGTCTAGTCTGATTTAAAAATTAATAGTGTTTATAATTTTTAGATAAAAACTTTTGTTCTTCTTCTTAACCTCAACATTTCTAAATTTATTTTTTTTTATTTTTTAAATAACAAAAAATGATGGTAAAAAAATTAATGTAAAGTCATAAAACAGTCGTTTGATGTGGATTGTTCTTTAAATGTACTACAAGCTTAGTAAAAATTAAATTTGTTCTACAAATGACGGACATTTACATTAAAAATAAAGAAACTGAGTTACAATCCAAACAACTACATATTTTTAAAGCAGAAGCTCCCTGAGTGTAGCTTTGTTTAAAAAACACCAAGCTTAATTCTGCATATGATGAATTTCATATCAAAACCGATATTTGTTAAATCCGACCCTCTCAAAATTTGATGAAATTTTGCATACAGCTACATTTTACCTATACAAACACAACCTGATATTTAGAAATTGCATTTTTGAAAATATGTGGGCGTGGCAAGGTATCGAAGTTTATGAAAAATGACGATAATATGTACTTTCAAGCTGTGATTACTACGGAAAGGCTGAACCGATTTTAAAGATCTTGGTACCATTAGAAAAATATTTCAATCAGCTTTCGAAAACATACTGCAAAAATTTTATATTGCACTGAAAATTTTTTTTGGCAAAAATAAAACTTTAAACTAGCAAAACACTTCAAAGGCCAAGGGTTTTTTTCGAAAAATTTTTTTTTTAGAAAGGTCTCTTTAATATATATAACATATCTAAAAACTAAAATGGCATTATTTTTTCTTTTTTTTTTAATTTTTTTAAGTAAATGCATCTCTTGTTAACTTCCTTATATTTTGATATCATTGTGTGACAAAAATGAATAAAGTAGCTATACTTTGAAAGTTATACATATTTTTTTGTAATTCTAATAGATTAGAACAAGAATCGTATTATCAAATTTTTCAGACACCCCCAAAATATGGACTTACCCTTGGTAATTTTTTTTTATTTTCATTTTTTTAGATTTCTTTGCGCAGCTCATACAGTTGACTTTCGGAATATTTGCTAACTTTTAGTGAAGTTTCATCAAACGGATGTTTGAAAAATCCGGTTTGAAATCGATGGAAACTGAAGGTCAACATAATTTCATAAACTGTAAAGATGTTATTAAATTTGTTATTCGTAATGGTAATATAGAAAACAGCGAGTGTTGCTTATCAATATGTGGTCGGTGCCACGATAATTTAAGAAACCTTAAAACCATGATGTTGGGATATTACGAAAAAAAATGGGATTCAAGAAGTCATTTACAAAAAATGGAACACAACTCTTAGATGTAATCTCGAAACCATTTACTTTACTACATACACATTTGTTGACGATTTTGTAGAACACATCAATAAGCTGGTGCCACATCATTTCATAGCCAAGCTGCAGTCCCGATTCGTAAGTGAAAAAAAAATGACATTGCTGCCAGGAGAAATGCTAATTCAACGATACATCCGTTCGTTGTTTATTACAAAGATAACGAAAAATTAATTCATAGAACCTTTGCCATAGTATCCGATTGTAATATCCATGATAGCATAGCAGTTCATCTGTATATTTCAAAAGTGATTAATTTTGTTAAGATTAATATAAGCAATTCAATTACGATAGTTATCTACGTGTCAGATGGTGCAGGAGCACAATACAAAAACAAATACAACTTAATTAATTTATGTCATCATAAAATTGATTTCGATATATTCGCTGAGTGGCACTTTTACGCAACCAGCCATGGAAAATCTGCATGTGATGGTATAGGTGGGACATTAAAAAGAGCAGCTCGGAATTATAGCATTGCGAATAAAAACCAAATTCAAACGGCGAAAGACCTTTATTATTGGGCTTCACAAACTTATAAGACCTCCATAGAAGTTGCTTATGCAGACGCTGACGACTATAACAAAACCAAAGAAAAGCTTTGATTTCCTATTACAGGAACTCAAAGCTTCCATTCTTTTATACCTTTAGATGTATGAGCTGCGCAAAATTATATATTAAATCTAAAAAAATAAAAACAAAAAAAAAATTACCAAGGGTAAGTACATATTTTGGGGGTGTCGGAAAAATTTGATAATACGATTCCACAGTGCAACACGAAAAAAAATAACCATATACGGACACCACTACGTGATAAAAGACTAAAAAAAAGACCCGTGTCTCCCAATTTTTCCCAAAGTCATCACCTTTTTTGTTTATGGGCCGCCAAAGATTTGGGGCCTCGGTATCATTTTCGCAACAAAGTGATCATTTTTTCAGGCTCATATCTTGCAAACCGTTCAGAATTTCGATTTACTCTCTATGGCAAAGTTGTAGCTCTTGTCATAAAGAACAAAAATTGCGAACATATAAAATCAAAAAACTTCACCTTCCAAATCAAAATCGCAAAAAACTTAAAAAAATTCGATTTTTTTTACCTTGTTTCCCGTGTTCAGGTCCATAGGTAGCAAGCCGTTCAAAATTTAAGGAAACAATCAACTACAAAAATTCACCTAAGATCTCAATAAACAAATCAACTACAAAAATTTACCTAAGATCTCAATAAACAAATTTCTAGAACGTATAAACTTCCTTGAGATGATTCTTAATACTGTTTAGGTAGCACCTGTTCAGGTGCATAGGTAGCAAACCCAATTCCCAGGAAGTTTATATGTTCTAGAAATTTGTTTATTGCGATCTTAGGTAAATTTTTGTAGTTGATTGTTTCCTTGAATTTTGAACGGTTTGCTACCTATGGACCGGAACACGGGAAAAAAGGTAAAAAAAATCGAATTTTTTTAAGTTTTTTTGCGATTTTGATCTGGAATGTGAAGTTTTTTTGATTTTATATGTTCGCAATTTTTGTTCTTTATGACAAGAGCTACAACTTTGCCATATAGAGTAAATCGAAATTCTGAACGGTTTGCAAGATATGAGCCTGAGAAAATGATCACTTTTTTGCGAAAATTATACCGAGGCCCCAAATCTTTGGCGGCCCATAAACAAAAAAGGTGATGACTTTGGGAAAAATTGGGAGACACGGGTCTTTTTTTTTTAGTCTTTTATCACGTAGTGGTGTCCGTATATGGTTATTTTTTTTCCTGTTGCACTGTGGAATCGTATTATCAAATTTTTCCGACACCCCCAAAATATGTACTTACCCTTGGTAAATTTTTTTTTGTTTTTATTTTTTAGATTTAATATATAATTTTGCGCAGCTCATACATCTAAAGGTATAAAAGAATGGAAGCTTTGAGTTCCTGTAATAGGAAATCAAAGCTTTTCTTTGGTTTTGTTATAGTCGTCAGCGTCTGCATAAGCAACTTCTATGGAGGTCTTATAAGTTTGTGAAGCCCAATAATAAAGGTCTTTCGCCGTTTGAATTTGGTTTTTATTCGCAATGCTATAATTCCGAGCTGCTCTTTTTAATGTCCCACCTATACCATCACATGCAGATTTTCCATGGCTGGTTGCGTAAAAGTGCCACTCAGCGAATATATCGAAATCAATTTTATGATGACATAAATTAATTAAGTTGTATTTGTTTTTGTATTGTGCTCCTGCACCATCTGACACGTAGATAACTTTCGTAATTGAATTGCTTATATTAATCTTAACAAAATTAATCACTTTTAAAATATACAGATGAACTGCTATGCTATCATGGATATTACAATCGGATACTATGGCAAAGGTTCTATGAATTAATTTTTCGTTATCTTGTAATAAACAACGAACGGATGTATCGTTGAATTAGCATTTCTCCTGGCAGCAATGTCATTTTTTTTTCACTTACGAATCGGGACTGCCGCTTGGCTATGAAATGATGTGGCACCAGCTTATTGATGTGTTCTACAAAATCGTCAACAAATGTGTATGTGGTAAAGTAAATGGTTTCGAGATTACATCTAAGAGTTGTGTTCCATTTTTTGTAAATGAATCCCATATTTTTCGTAATATCCCAACATCATGGTTTTAAGGTTTCTTAAATTATCGTGGCACTGACCACATATTGATAAGCAACACTCACTGTTTTCTATATTACCATTACGAATAACAAATTTAATAACATCTTTACAGTTTATGAAATTATGTTGACCTTCAGTTTCCATCGATTTCAAACCGGATTTTTCAAACATCCGTTTGATGAAACTTCACTAAAAGTTAGCAAATATTCCGAAAGTCAACTGTATGAGCTGCGCAAAGAAATCTAAAAAAATGAAAATAAAAAAAAATTACCAAGGGTAAGTCCATATTTTGGGGGTGTCTGAAAAATTTGATAATACGATTCTTGTTTTAATCTATTAGAATTACAAAAAAATATGTATAACTTTCAAAGTATAGCTACTTTATTCATTTTTGTCACACAATGATATCAAAATATAAGGAAGTTAACAAGAGATGCATTTACTTAAAAAAAATTAAAAAAAGAAGCCATTTGGTTTTTAGATATGTTATATATACTAAAGAGACCTTTCTAAAAAAAATTTTTTTTAGAAAAAACCCTTTGGCCTTTGAAGTGTTTTCCTAGTTTAAAGTTTTATTTTTACCAAAAAAATTGAGTGTATGTTTTCGACAGCTGATTGAAATATCTTTCTAATGTCACCAAGATCTTTGAAATCGGTTCAGCCATTCCGTAGTAATCACAGCTTGAATGTACATATTATCGTCATTTTTCATAAACTTCGATACCTTGCCACGTCCACATATTTTCAAAAATGCAATTTCTAGATATGATGTTGTGTTTGTATAGGTAAAAGTAGCTGTATGCGAAATTTCATCAAATTCTAAGAGGGTCCGGTTCAAAATGTGCCTTTTTTATGGCTCTATGAAACAAGACCCCAATGAAATAAGTCCCCAAACCAAAAATGAAATAAGGCCCTAAAAATTTCTAATAAAAAAAAAAATTGGGGTCCTATTTCACTTTTGGGGCTTTATTTCATTTTTTTTTGGGACTTTATTTCATAATGAAATACGGCCCCAATATGAGAAATGAAATAAGTCCCCAAATAATATTTTTGGGGTGTTATTTCATTTTCTTAAAAGTCAAAACTTTTAAGTAATATAAGCAAATAACCGTTATAGTTACTGCATGAATTATCAAGTTATTAATATAAATAGTTATTTGCTATTAGTAAGTGAGATTATACCGTGTAGTAATTTTGAAGTTTCTTTTATGTCGCACGCAGAAAAAAACTTTATTTCGCGAAGCCGCCTGCCACGTTCTACGGAGGAAAAAAAAAACCCCTAAGATGACCGAAGGCCGCCACCCAGAAGAACTTGTTTTTCAAATCAGATGTCGAATCCGTTGAAATCTTATATTTTTAAGACATCAAGTAATTTGTAAAAACAAGATTGTCTGTGTGGCGGCCTTCGGCCGCTCTTAAGGGTTTTTTTTTCTCCGTAGAGAGAAAGCCTTTTTACTATGTATTAATTAGGAATAAAGAAATATTTTAAAGTAATATATAATTTTGTTTTTTTTTTTAATTGGGGCCTTATTTCATTTTCGAAATGGGGCTTTACTGCATTATGAAATAAAGCTTCAAAATTGCGGTGTTATTTCATTTTATTTTGGGGTTTCGTTTCCTTTGGTTGGGGATTTATTTCATTTTTTTTTGGGTATTGGTTCATAATAAAATAAAGCCCCAAAAAATGGAGCGATATTTCATTTTTGGTTTGGGGACTTATTTCATTGGGGCCTTGTTTCATAGAGCCCTTTTTTATAGGTTTTAATATGAAATTCATTATATATAGAGAACAGCTGTCATGCTATTGATACCATTACGAGTCGCATCACTTTTTCCGTCGAACGTTTGCATAAATATAAGAATTAGTGGGCAGTTAACCCTAGCACCTTATGATTAGGTTGGTATTTATGAAAATGCATTAGTGTTAACCATTTGTTCTACGTAGTTTTTCCAAAGTTTTTTCCTAGAAGTAGTAAAAAAAATATTATCATTTTCTATTCGATATCACCTTAAACCAAACAAAATTAACACTAATTTAACAATTTTTAGATCAACTTTTACGAAAAAAATATATTTTGTAATAACTTTTAACCTAAAATTTTGGTAATTTAAACAAAATAATTAAAAGCATTTCTATTAAATTGCAGACAGACAATCATTAATGAGAGACGCCAAGTATTTTCTTAAAAATACCCCTAAATTGCCCAAAAGAAACCCCGTAGATTTACTCTACTACCAAAATATTCCCCCTAAAAATCATTGTTCAAAAACTCTGCTAATTTTTTAAGTTTTTGTTACAAATTGTCTTAATAAATATGTTCAAATAAACTAACTTCGTTAGAGTTTAACTGGTTTCTTCCGTTTTTTTTTTTTTAGTGAAAATCTGAAATTGTTTTTGAACAACGCACTAAAGTGACTTAAATTTCACCAAGAAGCAAGAAAAAATTAAAAAAACCCTCGACAGTTTTACAAAACCAATTATCGAACCGAAAAATTTGTTTTTATAAAGTCAGAATTACCCACTTTAATCAGTTTTTTATCCCCAAAATTTCACTCTACACAGTGAGAATTTTTTGGACGAGTTTTAATGAAACTTTTCATTAAACTGGTGAAGTTTTCTTCACAATGTGAATGAGAAATTTCTTAAACTTCATGAAAAGGCTTCATAGTTTTAATGAAACTGTTTTTAATGGAACTTTTTCATGAGTGGTATGAAATTTTTAATAGATAAAATTAAATTTTTCATTAAAATTTATGAAAAACTGCCTTCACTTAATGAAAACTTTCAATGAACAAGTTCCAGTGACATTTCGTAGATCTAATGCAAAAATTTAACCCTCCGTTGAGTGACAGTTCTGAACTTCATGGCCGTGTGAAAAGGTCCCTACAAACCTTTTTTGTAAATCATGCTTTTTTCATATAAAAATTTTTTTTTTGATTTTTTTTTGTTTATATTGTTTATAACTAAATTCTACATACAAAAATAATTCTTAGAATCTTAGAATTTTTTGTTTTTATCATCATCCCTAATGTCTTTGAGTATAGGTCTTTGTGTTCAGAACTAGTAATGAATTTCATTTATTAGTGTATTCAGTACAAGGTCCATACGGACCTATTCACACGTCCGCGTACTATTCTCACTAAAACCTCAATAACTCCTAAAGTAATGATCCGATCGGCTTGATTTTTGATTTAGATGCGCAACAAAATACTCTTGGAATACAGAGTAACTTTGTGGGTGGGGGGGGGGGGGGGGGGGGTTGTAGTGGCCGAAGTAGGAGTAATTTCAGTTTGAAAAGGCAAAGGGGGACCTTCTCACTCATCGGAGGGTTAATAATATCATGCAGATAATTCTCCCAACGTAACAAATTGTTTTCCCCTAAAGGTCCTACAAAAAATTAAAACCCCCGTAAATCTTGGGGGGAAACCCTGCTTTAAGTGTTACCAATAAATTCTTTAAACTATTTTTTTCTTTGTTCTATTCACTAACAGCCAAAATATTTTATGTAAAGAGAATAAAATTCTTTACAAAACAAATAATTTCAATAGTCAACAATTTGTCAATCAAAGGTTTAAGATGAAACAGGTTGTATTATAAACAATGTATTTGAGCATAGGCAGTACACCTAATCCTTGTTTAAACAGACGTGAAAATAAAGTGTGTGCGTTTAAGCGTTTAATATACGTTTTTTTAATTTGTTGGTATGCCTCCCATAAGCAATTTCTCTTGTAATTTTCGCTGTCCATTTTCGAAAGTTGGAACCAGAAACCTTTGGACCAGTTCTCATAATCTTCTCCACCTTTTTGGCTTTGGAAGAGTTCCTGGGTTTTTTTTTGTTTTACCAGACTGAGATAATTATATTCACTTCGGCAATGAATTTGTTCATAGCTTTAATGAAAATTGTCACTGAAACTCGTTCCTTGCAACTTTTCATATAATCTATGAAACAGGTTTCATTAAAGTCAATGTCTATGAAATGTTTGTATAATTAAGGAAAATCTTCATAAGACCAATGAATCATTCTCACAATGAAGCGTTTATAGAATTTATGAAACAGTTTTATAAAATTTTTTGATATTAAGAAGTTCTTTGAATTAGCAAAACTTTTCATGAATGTCCTGAAAAATGCATTGGAACTTTTTTTTTAACAATTTCATAGAACTCCAAAATTAATAAAAGGCTGCAATGAAATAATAAAGCACTTTATAAAATATGTTGAACACTTGAGAATTAAATCGTAAAAAGTTTGATATTTATGAAAATTAATGAAATTATGAAATTTTATGAAAAAAATAAAAAAATTACGTCTTTCAAATAATTTCATATCTCTAAAGAATATCTCAATTATGTTTTTCGACCATTAATTGTGCAATGAATAATATAAATAAATAAAAATTATTCAAGTTCGAGGTTTTATTCAAGGGAATGGCTTTAAATCAGATGATTTTTATTACACATATTATATTATTCAGAATAAAACAGTTGAATTGATATTAATATAGTTTTAATAATGAAAATTATTCAAGTTCGAGGCCATACTCTATATTTCTTTACAAGGATATTATCCTAACAAATAATCTATAGAGTTTTTGTTTTGTTTTTGGGAATTAGGCCAATATCCTAATAAAGAAATATAGAGTATGGCCTCGAATTTGAATAATTTTCATTTTCATTGCACAATTAAAGTTCGAAAAACATAATTTTTATTTTTAATAAAAATTATTTCGAACTCGTAAAAAGACAAAGTACGGTCTTAGTTTACTTACCCTTTACATCTTGTTCTTAAATAAAACAAAACAAGTTTAAAATTAAAAAGGAGAATAAAAACAAAAAGCTTGTATTGTATATCTACCAAAGTTAGAGCTTGTACTTAACGAACAAGTTTTCAATTTATTTTTGATCAATGGCGATCATCTTCAACTTCGAGCTCATATATTAGTTCTCATTAAGTGGGATAACTAATTTATATGACTGTCTGATGTTTGCATGGGATTGTCACTTCTTTCAAAACGTGTTCATTTTTATTTTCATTATTTAAAAATAATAACTATACGGTCGGTATTATGGATCAATACGATATTTTGTTTGTGAAGTATAAATCTCCCAATTTAGTGCGATTTCAGATTGTTCAAAACAACTATTTTGTTAACCACAAAACCGGATCAATGGTAGAAAATATGTTGCCTATAGTGGAACTAAGGAACTATTTACTTTTTTAGAATTGAAAATTGAATCCTGCATTACCCATGTTATAGGGGTTGGGTGTTTCATTTGTTTATGAACGTACTTGTTTTCAACGCACTCTTATAAAAATCTGAACTGGTTATAAAAAGAGTTTCGGAAAAAATATGTTAATAGTGGTACTTTTAATTAATTAATTTTCATGCTTTTAAGCAATTTTAATTAAATTTTAAAGTTAATTTATGTTGTTTAATGTATTCTCTTCGTAAGTTATAGAACTTTAACTTGGCAACACTTTTTTAACTGACTGCCATTTTGCCAGCTGTCAAGTGATTTGTGTTTAGTTTATTTTGGCATTTCAACATGAATAGACTGACGCCTGAACAACGCTTCCAAATTGTGCAAATTTATTTTGATCATGGTTCTGTTCAAAATATGTATCGCGCACTACGTCCATTTTACGGTGAACATAATCGTCCATCGGAACAATTATTTCGATTAACTATGGAAAGTTTTCTCACCACTAAATCATAATATGCATCCACAGAGACGTCATACAGTGCATTCAAAAGAAATCATTGCTGCTGTAAAGCATAGCGTAGAGGAAGACCGCAATCAGTCTATCCGCCATCGTGCACAGGAATTGGATATGTATCCATCCACTTTATGGAAGATTTTGCGGAAAGATTTTGCTTTGCGTGCTTACAAAATCCAACTCGTGCGACAGTTGAAGACACACGATCACCTACCATACTATTTATGAATATTTTATGAACAATTTGACAATGTACTAATTTAGAAACTTTTTCATTACATTTATTAACAGTTCACAAAAAAAAAAACTGGGAATGTTTGTGTGTCGTTAATTATGACAATGTTCCTTAAATATATGTAGAAACACTTAATATTTATGAAAAAGTACTTAAAAAATTTTCCAATGTACAAAATCCTAATATATAAGAAAACTTGCATTAATTGCATTAATACTGGGAATTTTATGTACCATTTCATAAATGCTAGGGAAACTAGGACTATTTCATTAATAGTAAGTAAATTTCACAAATAGTATGAACATTTTAAAATATGAACTTTTTCATAAAAAATTATGACTTTTATTTTCTTGTGTGTAGTTTTACGTTTCGGACCCGTGAATTGGCCTCCAAGATCGTGCGATTTAATGCCGCTGGACTATTTTCTGTTTGGATATGTGAAGTAGCTAGTCTACACTGATAATCCCGAGGCGATTGACCACTTGGGGGCTTACATTCGCCACGCAATTATACGGCAAATATACGGCCACAAATGTTGGAAAAAGTCATCGAAAATTGGACGTAAAGATTAGACTACGTCCGAGCCAGCCGTGGTGATCATATACTAAAAGTAATATTTAAGGTATAATGCCAGAAGAATATCTTTCGAATAAAGTAAATTTAATTTTAATTTAAAAAATTCATCTTTGTTTTATTCCATTTCAAAGATCTTTACCTCTATAAAAAACACCCTTTATAATGAACTCAAAATGTTGTTTGTATATATTAAAAAATATGCATTAAAAACTTCTAAAAAACAGTTTCTCTTAAAACCAGATGGCATATAAAATTTAGAAGATGTTGAGTACATTGGTTCTTCTTTAGTCTATATGTTCGTTGCCTTAAAATCATAGTTGGCAAACACTTCCTTTTCATTATAACGGCACTTGCCTTCCACGCCTATCTTAATTGCGATAATCTACAATTCCAATAGTGGCATATGTCTTCTAATACTAAAGGTTTTATTTCAAAATTTTTAAAATTACATTTTGTTATATATACACAATACCGTTATAAATCGGTGTTTCGATATTATAATTTTAATTCTAGTTCAAGATATTTAAAAATCAAACCGGTAAAATAGCAAATTAGGACCGGTTATACAAGAACACACATGTCCTATTGGGATCGCTGTTTTATACTATCGTTAATACGAATGCCAACCCTGCATAAAATCTAATAATTAAAACGTTGTTTTTTAGTACTTTAAAAAAAAAATATAAATAATCATTACAAAACAAAAAACCGTAGTGTTATTTTTTTGCACTAAATTTTTAAAACATTTATATTCTAAATTTAAACGGGGGTAAAAAAATATAAAAAATAAATCAGATATACATGATATGCTAGTATATAAGATAAGGTCCAATGATATATGATGATATATTACGCCATTCGCATAGACTAAATATGAGATATGATCATATATCGTAATATATTGCCACACATACAAGCATATATAATGATATCAAATTGTATATGAGTATATAGGAACTTTTTTCGTCGGGATTCCAACTTACATTATTTCTTAAAGTTGTGAACTGTAACTGATTTTGACAAATCAAAATATCTTGGTATCTGACACATTTTCAAACATAGTCTGACGAATAAAAAATATTCCAGTCAATCGCAAACAAGTGATAAAGAAAAATGCGTTTTAACCTTTATTTGGGCGCATTCTTCAACTTCTGAGCCACAAATAAACCGTTCGGTAATTTTTGGCAAAAATTGCATATTAACCAAACAGATTTGATACAAGCGTAAAAAAAGACCTTAATGTACATCATATACAACCCGATAAAGAGAAAGAACAATGCCAGCAATACAATTTAGCTTTCGAATAAGAAATAAACTCTATATAAACCTTATGATTTTATGACCCCATGTAATGACAGTTGTCAACTGTAAAGCAGTAAAATTATATAACTGGAGTTTAAAAAGCTTATGGCACACGACACAATCGATGATATGGTTAAATAGCATACATACTAAAGGGGAGCATGAATATCTTGCAAGACATCCATTTAATGTAAAAAATGGTAGAAAATTAAACAATAAATTTCTAACTCATTGGCTTTTTCTAGTCAATATGTATACCAGTTAGGTGATATGTCCTACCTCTACCAGTCACGGAACCAGTCTTTTTAGATAAATTTATACTACATAACTCACATCAACTGTGAATAATACTAGTCCTGTGATAAGTCCTTTTCTAGCAGTCCAGGTTCTTTTCGTTCAATTTTCGCTAGCCGATAATTTTTTATTAAGCCCAAAAAAAAAACATAAATATCGACAAAAAAAAATTAATAACTTTTAGTTTAAAACATGAACGAAAACTAAACAGCTTCCAATGGGTAAAATTCAACTGTAAACTGGCTTTTTCTTGTTAATAAGCATTATGGTTAAGTGGTATTTCCTACCTTTACCAGTCACAGGATCGGTAATTTTATTACAATTGACACTGCTAAACTCACTTCAGTATTAAATTATACCAGTCCTGTGATAAGTCCTTCTTTAACCAGTCACTTTTAGGTCAATTGACTCTTCATTCCCCATATGGTAATAATAAATAAGTTTTTTGTTAAAGTTCGGGCTATTCTGGATGCTCTAGCTTTTCTAAAACTTTGGGTTCTGATGATATCTTTAGCCAGATCAAAATACTAGTATCAACCTAGCTAATAAATTCGATTTGTTTTATTTTTGGAAATATGCGGATGTTGAAAGCTCGTTATAAATTAAAAATAACATAAAAATAATCTCGATCTATATAAAAAAAAGTAATAAAACTGTTAAATAATCTGTTTTTTTTTTTGAAATTTGAAGTATAAAAATCGTCAAAACTGGCATCACATCACACAAGCCAACATTTTGCAGAACATTCATGCTCCCCTTTAATACATACACTCGAATGTTTAAGTTACACTACCACACACACACACTTAGAAAAATGTGGCATAAATCTATTAACTAATTTGTTGTCTTTAACATGCCATAAAATTACAGGGACTTGTTGAAACAGGAAATGTTGTTGCAAATTGTTTTGCCAACAATTTACCAATGAAATACAGAAATAAAATTTGTTGAATATATGTATAAGCTGTTAAATTAATTTGAGATTATTAGCAATCAGCAAAGTTGTATATAAATATTTTAAAAATATGCAAAGTTATGGAGACTCATTTTAAAGTCAACTGTAATTGATTCAACAATGTCTCGTTCAAGTGAAAAGATAAACTTGGAAAACAATTTTGAACATAAATTAACAACTTCCTTCTGGCTTGCAATGAAATATGTAATTGATTGCAATGAAATATTTAAAAAACAGACGAGGTGTAATAACAGATTCAGTGTCCCAGCATAAACAGGGTTTCAACTCATTACCAGACTATTTACTAGCTGGCATTTCTTGTGTAAGCGATGTCCCAAAAGTAATAGGTTTACAATTGACGTTTTATCTTTTTTATATTGTTGGATACAGTTTCAGATTTAGAATAACTGTAATTGGTTACAGGGAATGAAAACCCGGTGTTAATATTTTATAACGCCGCAGTATTTAGTGGTATTTTCCTTTTTTACTTTGCAATTTTTAATTATATCTAAATAACCGTGTTTTTATTAAATAAATATAGCAAAGTAATAAATAGTTGCATTAATTTACTGAATGCTTCATTAGGTACATTAAAACTTAAATTTACACACATGCGTAGTATAGAATGTTGCAATACATTTTTTGCATGTTTTGTGTGTACCAATTTACACACATAGAGTAGATTTACCCAATTTATAGTAGGAGTACAGTTTCCTACTATAAGTTGGGTAAACTTAAACAAAAATTAATTAGAGTGTAGTTTTGGTTCACGGAACCTCTTAATATACTTCTACTGTTTCACGGAACGCAAAAAAAAATTGTTTTTTTTTCTTCTATATATTCAAAATTAAAAAGTAAGGAAACAAACAAAAATTGTATTTTTATTTTAAAATACAGTAAAGCCGAATTAAGATCAACTCCAATCAACAAAAAAAAAAAAAAAAACACTTAGTATTTTTTACATAATGTGAAGTTCTGCATTTAATTTCATAAACATATAGTTTTCGATACATTTGAGAAAGACTTTCTATGTGTTTGTGCAAAATTTTAGGAATTTTGTGTTAAAAATATAAAATTATATAAAAGTTTGTTTGTGGGACTGTCGAAAACAGTTCATCTCAACCGAGCGTTCATATAAAGCAAGTTCGTATTAATAGATGTGACATTGAAATTGTTACCAAGAAGTCAGAAATTTCAATTTAGTTTGTAATAACAAGGGCAACCAGAAATATGCTGAATCATGTTTTTCCTGTGCGTCGTATTGAAAATTGTCTGATATATTTATCCTTTTCAAATAAGTTTACGAATTCTGGAATCGATTTGTTAGCTCATATTTTTGCATATTTTGATCTTAAGGGCATATTTTTTTTATAAAAAGTCCTATTTTGAGTATATTTTTGTACTTTTTAAAACAAAAGCATTTTTTTAAAGCATATTTCACGTTTTTTTTTTCGTTATCGAACAATTTTATATTTCAATATACAAAAATTTTCCAAAAACTTTTTTTCAATATTTTAAGGGGTTTGCAAACCGATTACAGAAATGAAGCCATTTTTCTACAATTTAAATTTCCTGCTTTACGACTCTACCAATTTAGGTAAATTTAATCTATTATCTCCTTTTTGTTAGTAATTGAAATTAAACTCACAAACGCTTTTCTAACTGTACTGAAAAATAAGTCTTAAAAATCGATTTTTTAATAAAGAATGTGTTTTAAGAGCATATTTTTTTTAATTTTAAGAACATATTTTCCGTTTTCCTTGGACAATTTTCTGAGCTTATTTCAGGTAATAACCGAGGTTTCATATTAACCGGGTTCATTTTATACGAGTTTTACTGCACGAGACTCAGAAACACAAAAGTGTAAGAAAAATTTGTATATTTTTGTAGCAACTAATAAAAATTTTAAAAAAGTTTAACATTTGAGCCATAGCATTTTTTAGTTTCTTTCGGGTTTTTTTTTGTACAGAAAAATTTCTTTTTGGGATTATACAAAGATTTTAGTTTTTGGAAATATGATTTTATCTAATTTATTTAATCACGTGTACTAGCAGGACTTTCAAATTAAATAAAAAACCATTTATGTCTTAAATTCGAAAATAAATAATTAAAAAAGCGGCTTAAAAAATTTGTTATACAATCAATTTTAAAAACAAATAGCGAAAGGAACTTATTAACTATCGTGGACAATCAAAAAGAAAAAAATCTTTAATTATGCAGTTAAATTTTTTTTTAATAATTTGAATTATTAATATTTGGAAATTTTTCGAATTTGTTCAAGTCTTATAATTTTGTCGGAACTCTTCGAGGGCATCCTGGAATAATCCTACGGACCCCCATTTGGGAACCGTTCTTCTTAAGAGTTGATAGCCATTTAAAAGTCGAAAAATAAAAAAAAGCTTACTTGAACATTACGAGAGTTTTTTTTTTATACGTTTTACTTTTTTTGTTAATTTCTAACCTTCAGATCCAAACCAATAAAAAATAGAGTCACTAGACTATATATTTAATTTTTATATCTCTGACCAACATTTTCAGATTTTTAAATTTTCACAGTTTCCACATATGGCGCGTGTGTCGTTTGTAGAATTGAATTTTAAGAACAGTATTTGAAAACGGTGTAATTTGCTACAGTTCCATAGACATCTCTAATTAATAGACAATTTATAAATAGCGTTGAACACCATAGCGTATGAGTGTTACAAAAATACAAATAAATAACACTCATACGCTACACTCAAGATCAATTCGCACAGTCAGTTCAAAAGTGACTCAACTCAAAATTTTGATTTTTCGGTTTTATATGCTTAAACTATGCACAATATACTTGTTTATCTATAAAAAAAATATCAGTGTATTTTGTTTTTGTCAACTCTTGTTAAAAAACAGTTATGTCTTTGTTTTTGTTTCAATTGGTATAAAGTTGCAAATGTTTTTTTTTTTCGATTTCTGAAAAATGAAAAATTTTGAGTTGAGTCACTTTTGTACTAGGTGTGCGAATTGTTCCCAACGCTTCACAGTGTCTTCTGTTCATATAGAGAGTGGAAAAAAATAGAAGGAGTTATCGCACGAAAGTGAAATTTTGTACACACACAATGTTTTTCCCATAAAGACTACTGAATATACACATTAAATTAACTGAAAATCAGTTAAAAACAGGACTACTTACTTTTTGTTCAAAACAATTGTGTTTTTCAGTTTATTTCCAACTGTTGAAAAATTAATTGACAAAATCGGTAAAAACAATAGATTGTTTTTGTTTATTTCAATACTCAATGTAATATAAAAAGTTTTCTTTTTAAATAGAAAATTTTAACTAAATATTTTAGTATTACCGAAAGCCCGTTTTTGTTTTGTTTATTTTGTTTATTGAATAACAGACAGAAAGTTAAAAAATATATTACTTTGGTAATTTAACTGTTTATTGTATTGAAACAACTTAACCGATTAAATTTTTAAATAACCGTTGAACTTTTATGGAAAAGTTCTTGTGAGTGTACATATATTATATATTGTTTAAACATGTGAAAATGCACAAGATGCATTTTTTTCTTTTTTAGTTGTTATATACTTTTTGTTACTAGTCTATAGCTCTAATTGTGCCGCAGAAAGGGAAACAAAATTCCAATTGGTTTCCGGGATATAGCCGTGAGAAATATTAAATGTTCTTCGCAAAAATCAAGTTTTACACTAAATATACATGAGTCCATAAAATCCGAACAGCAGATAAACTACTAAAACTCAAATTAAGTTGTATTGGTTTTAGTACTTCGTACTTGTATTAGTACTTCGATAAATTCCACACAAAAAGGATTTTGCACTCGATGACTTCAAAAATGTTGCATTATGATATATTTCGGTATTTAAAGATACCGGTAACAAAGTATCGCGTATTTATGCAAGTTTTTTATATATGTTTTGTTGATCTTTTAAAACAGCATTTCATTTTGCATTGTCAGGTTTGCAATCATACACACAGAGAAAAATTTTGCCATTTGCCAACTGAAATTCGGTTACTACTACTACTCAAGTTCGGTTACTACAACTAAAGTCGGTTGCTGCAATTGAGTAGTGGGTTTCACAACAAAATTCGGTTAATACAACTGAATTTTAGTTGCAACAACCAATATATTCGGAAATCAAATTAGAATATGGTTGTACTAACTGAATTTATTGGTTGTTAACAGCAAAATACACTTTTCAGTTCGGTGTCACTTTATTTCTCTGTGTGTAATTAAATGCTACTATTACAAATAGAAAACACTAACTTTTAATAAATGTAAGAGAAGATGAAGAAAATCTTGTGGGGATCTTGTAAAGGAAGTGTTAACTTTAGATCTAAGCGACTAGGTCATCTTCAGTCTCAATTTAATCCACCACGCACAAGAAACTCAAGGTTTGATCAGGTTTATATATCTACCAACCACAAAAAATCAGTGATGTTAATTGATTACCCGAACAACATGAGTTATTTTCGTGTTTTCTAACAAGTTCAGCCAACAGCTTTAAATCTTGAAGCTTTTTTTTTATTTGGCAGGGTTGCCAGTCCAACTGCTAATGATAGCAATATTGGGAATGAATTGAGAATCCGGCATGTATACTAATATATCTTATTAGATTTTACTTTGTATGATTTTTATTTTGGAAATATTCATGTTGGCATATTTGCACTTAATCTGGACTTTTAAATAGGCAAAGTAAATTCACCTCGTTTTTTTAGAATTGATCACAAGATTTATATTTTTTAAAAATAAAGAAAAAAAGTGGTCAGTCTCCCTTACAAAAACAAAACGAAAAATAATTAGAAAAGTAATAGATACCTATTTTTTTTCGGACTTCGCGCAAAAAATAATAAAACGAGTGAATATTCTGGTTAAGAGTTGAAAGTCTGGGGTGATTAATATGCATTTCTTAGAAGTTTCAACACTCACAATAGTATTTTAGCAAAATTACCTTTAAAATATTAATCAATTTAAAAACGAAAAGTCGCAGTACTTTAACCGACAAATACAATCAGCTCCCGGGCATTTAAGCTAACATTTGAAGTTTAATAAAATAACAGCTTTTCAATACAATTAATTCAAAAACAACAAAAAAAAATCATTAATTGTAACCAAAAACATTGTATTAACTACTATTTAGCCCTATAGCATCAAATCAAATATTTTCTTCTGAATAATGATTAACTAACCCGCACATCACAAAAACAAGGACACACTGTGATTAAAAACTGTTCAAATGATAATAAAGTGTTGTCAGTTGTGAAATAACAACAAGTCTATGCAGTAACAATAAACAACAACAATTTAACTTTTGTTTTAAATAAATATAGTGTACCATAAACAAAAACCAAAATCAACGTTCACAATAGGTCCATTCGTTTACACCAAAATTTGCACATATTTGTACTGGATTTTACTGAAATGCGTTCGCGTACACATAAATTTGCAAAAGAGAGCATCTACTAAGAGAGTAAAGTGACAGTTGTCAGCAAAAAACCTGCAAATTTTTACTAGACAAATTTTTGCCAGTAAAATCCAGTAGAAAACAAAAACATATGATTAAATTAAGTAAACAAACAAAAATAAGCATACATAGTAATAAAAAAATTTAAAAGATTAAAAGCTGAATTAAAAGGGCGGCAAAAACTAAAAATAATTATTTTCAACCTGAAACAAATTAAAATAGTCAGTTACAATTATTATAGTAACAATTTATCAGTTTTCTAATATCTCTGTTAATTGTTTTTATTTACATTAATATATTAGAGATGTAAAGCTAATGAATATATGAATACTTCTGACTGCATATTATTCAGGGTACCGAATATCAAAAATAAAGTATTTATGTATTTTCGTACAAACTAAACTAAACAAACTAAACAGGTACAAAAGCTTCCACAAAAGTTTATTTAATTAATACAATTGCTACGAATTTATAATTATTCAAATGCAATGCATCAAGTACCAAAAACAATACATTCTGGGTAGTCTAAATAACACTTATTTTACAACACTAAGCTTTTTAGCGCTCATATGTTTGAATTAACCTGCAAGTTTTTGTTTACGTTCGTTCGTTTACTTTTTTGTGCAAGAACCATTTTTGAGAGTAAAATTTTCATTTTGCCCAAAATTTACTCATCTACTGGATTTTACTGGAAAAGTAAACGAATGGACGTAATATTCAACATGTTGTTTATGCAACAATGTTCTGACACATGCCGCACAATTGAAACACTCAACTAACAACAACAGCAACACAATGATCCTCAAAGTTCAGGGTAAAATTAATTTTAAAAAACACTGACAATGTCTCGAAAAAAAAAACTTCTATACGGGTTAGAAAACCAACACAGAACAGTTTATATGATCTTAATATATGATCAAACAACAAAAGGAGTGTAGGAGTTAAAATTATAGTCCTGAGGCATTTAAGCCAATGATATACAAGAGTAGCCACTGCAAATTGCAACTAAAACTGATATCTGAAACTGCATATACAAAACGATCTAATGTGCTAAGAGTAGGGTTTTTGTTTTACCGAACTTTTTCACTTCCCAGGACAGCGCTAAATTTTCTGAATTTCCCGGGATTCCGGAATTTCCCGCTTATATGATAATAATCAAATTCGACATAATTTATGTTTCAAAATGATTAAAAAACTAAAATTTTATAAACAAACTTATACATATATATACCCAAAACACGCCATATTACCATATGATAACGCTCAGGAGCGGTTCCAGCTTTAAATTTTGGAGTGGGAACTTTTACATTTTGTTTTTTAATTCACAAGTCATGTAGTGCCTTTCATGCAAATGAATGCTTGTAATCTATACACGCAGAAAAAAAACTATGCAAATATTATCCATGTGCTTACACTCATAGAAATAAACCTGTAAAAATAGCAGAAAAAGCTAATAAAAATTTGTTAAAAATGACCTTGCTGGAAAAACTGCTATATTTGGCAAAGTTTTTTTTGCTAAATATTAATAAAGTAAGAACAGCAAAAATAAATCTGTTAACTTTACAAAATTTTAGTTATAGTCTATGCGAATTTTTGTTAATTGAAAATAGCATTTTACTGTGTAAAATTAGCAAAAACTTTTACTTAATATATGTAGACTTAAAATAACTCAAAAGCCGTAATATTATTAACTAAATGTTTGGACCAGTTGCCAGGGTATTGCGTCTCAGAATGGGACTGCGACAGGATTTCAGAGAGAACGGTCACGACGCTCTGTGACACGATAATCCCCGACAGGGAGCCATGGTTAAATGGGACCTTCTTGGGGAACCACCCGGGGATCCACTTTTACACGGATGGATCGAAACTGGGTGGGAAAACGGGTCTGGGCTTCTGTGACGCTGACTTAAATGTACGCAAATGCTTCCGTCTTCCTGACCATAATACCGTACTACAGGCGGAGGTCACCGCGATTACGGAGTGCATTAAGCAGGTGAAAATCATGGTCTTGACCGGTGATATTGTGATTTTCACGGATATCCAAGCGCCTATCCGGGCTTTATCTACGGACTCTGTGGGATCAATGACGATACTCTGGTGTAAAGGGGAAATTAACATTGAGATTATGTGGGTGCCGGGACACTGTGATATATCGGCGAACGAAGTGGCTAATGATTTGGCTAGGGAGGATCTTCCCTGGAATTAGTTACTTTGGGGAACGCTAAACCTTTTCGAGCTCTCAAGGCGGAGCTGGTGGACTGGGCTGACACCATGCATAGGACCATCTGGGATAATGGCAACCCGGACACGGACAAGACGAGGGAAATTCTGAATCTCAGTAGGAAGGAACTGAGTCTTTTGATGAAAATACTCGCGGGACACTCCACACTTAGGGCCCATCTCCACCGTATTGGTAGGGCGGACTCGAAAGTGTGCAGGGCCTGTGGGGAGGACGAGGAGACCTTGGAACACTATCTCTGTGAATGCCCTGCAATTGCCGGGATCCGGGTCGAAATACTATCCAGTGACCCAATATCCGCATTGGGGCTTCTTAGGGGCATAGGATGGAAGAAGTTGAGGAGTTTCGTCAGAGCGACGGAGTTCCTGGGGTAGAAAGGTGACATAGGACCGCACTCACAAGAACTTTTCCATAAAAAATCAACAGTTATTTAAAAGTTTAATCGGTAAAGTTGTTTCACGGAATATACAGTTAAATTACCAAAGAAATATATTTTTTAACATTCTGTCTGTTATACATCAAAAAAAAAAAAAAATAAACAAAAAAACGGAATTTCAGTAATAGTTAAAATATTCAGCTAAAATTTTCTTTTTAAAACAAAAAGTTGTTATATTATATTGAGTATAGAAATAA
The DNA here is from genome assembly GCA_021234595.1 of Delia radicum. Classification (NCBI taxonomy): domain Eukaryota; kingdom Metazoa; phylum Arthropoda; class Insecta; order Diptera; family Anthomyiidae; genus Delia; species Delia radicum. The sequence continues at coordinate 89,229,433 of CM037852.1, read as the reverse complement.
ACGAAAATCTATTGTTTTTATGGATTTTGTCAATTAAGTTTTCAACAGTTGAAAATAAACTAAAAAATACAATTGTTTTAAACGAAAAGTAAGTAGTCCTGTTTTTAACTGATTTTCAGTTAATTTAATGTGTATATTCAGTAGTCTTTACGGAAATAATATTGTGAGTGCGATTGCTTAGAGCGTACAACAAGCCGACATTCTGGTTTAAGTGTAAGTCCTCATGGACTTGAGTCGGATTAGGGAAGCTTCTTCCCTTCTCCGAATCCTATTTTCGACCTAACCTTGTGGGCATTGTGGTGTAATGGTTAGCGCGTTGGACTGCTACACAGATGGTCCCGGGTTCGATTCCCGGTGACGGGAATCGAACCCGGTTGGTAAAGTTACCTCAAATTTAGTTGAATGCAAATAATAGTTTATTTTGCTTAAGTCTACAGAAATTTTTGATAAAAAATTGTAGATTTCTGATTTCATAAGACGTAGATTTTTATTCGCATTAACAAAATAAAAAAAAAAACTTTAAAAATTCACATTTTTTAATTATTTTTTTGTCTACTAATATTTAGTAAATGTTTTTGCTGATTTCAGCAGAATTTTTTGATACTTTCAATTAACTTAAATGTAGCTCAAATATAACTAAATATTTGTAAATTCATCAGATTAATTTACTGCTAATTTTATCAGTTTTTTTGGAAAGCTCATTTTTAAAAATAAATGTAGTACCTTTTTTTGATATTTTTACAGGTTTGTTTCTATGAGTCGTACTTATACAACTACATCAGTTTCAAGTTAGTTTAACAAAGTTCTTGTAAAATATTTACAAAGTTTTGTAAAATATATACAACGGAGTGTCCCGCTAGAAAATAATTGTATGTAACAGCACTTAAAGAGCTGAATACGTGAAAAATAAAGAAAAACATTTTGGAGGGTACTTTAGAAACCACATCAGATGACTGTTTTTTGATTTTATATTAATTTTTTTCAGTCGTTTTTTGTTCTTTAAAAAAATAAATGTTTGTTTATTTTTGACTAACTTATGTGGTTCATTTTGACGACAATTGTTAGTAATTTTTTGAATAGTAAAAACAAATAACAAATGTTAGTTGAATTAAATGAAATATTAGTCGTCCTTTCTTCAATTGAAATTTAATTTGTTTTTGACTTAATTTGCTGTCGTCTTTACCTACATAATATCCTTAGTGTATATATTTTAATTTTATTTTATATTTCATATAATGACATATAATAATTGAACATTTTTTAAAGAACTTTTTAATCCGCTATTCGCGGAATAATTAAAAATTTTTGCATTTTAAGAAAATAGGGTTTAAGATTGTTGCAATGCAAAGCTTGTTTTGGGAAAAAGTATTAAAAAAAAAAATGGGAAACTATTTCGGCCATAAATTGTTTCAGTTTGTGAAAATCATAAGCATAAGGTTGATTAAAGTAGCCTTGCAACTGACTAGCAAAACATTGTTGTTTTAAAACCACTTCTTTCTTAGTAAACTTTGAATTGCAACAATTTTGAGCCCAATTTTGTTAAAAAATTCATTTTCGAATTGTGGATTCAAAATAATGCTTGCCAATATTTAATTATTTTTCTCGAAATATTGACATTAGCAAGGTGTTATTTCAGTGTTTTTATTATCCCTTTATAAAAAAAATATATAATTAGTATGTACTTGCTCAAAACTAAAAAATGTAAAATGTAAAATGCTATTAACTAAAATTCACATAGAATATAACTAAAATTTTGTAAAGGTAACAGATTTTATTTTCTTTCTGCAAGAGCATTTTTAACTAATTTTTAGTAGCTTTTTCTGCTATTTTGACAGGTTTATTTCTATGAGTGTATAATTACTAAGCACTTCGATAATATTAAACCATTTTTTTTTTTTTGCTTTTGACGAAATTCTTTTCGGAATCAAAGAATTTGCAACAAAATGACATCGATTTGTTGCTGCATATTTTGTTATAAATGCATAATTCAGCATATTTTGATTTTAAAAGCATATTTTATGCAATTTTAATAATTTTTATGGCGATTATTGCTTTTGCGATTAACTGCATATTTTTTAGAATTAAAATAAAATAAATAAAAGGAATAATTTAAAAACTTTAACACAGCATACAATTAATAGTAAGGAACATCAAATTGCCATCAGATATTTATATTGTATTTTATTTTCAAACATCGCTATCAAACTATTAACACGATTTAAAAAAATCGACACATTTTAAGTGCATATTTTCGACTTTTAGTTCATGAAAGTCACTTCCATGGTCATGCATGACTAACCTGACCAATCATCCCGCTTTTTTTTTTATAATTTAACCAATACTCAGGGGATGCCCCCTACTCATGCAGTGCATTGTATTGATCAGGAATATAAGGTATGGGAAGGAGGAAAGAGGGAGTAGTGTTTGTGGATATTTGATTTAAATTTTTCTAAATTGTAAGTAACAGGGAAGACTTCTGCGGGAAGTTTGTTCCACATACGAATCGTTCGACAATTTTCTCTTTTACTGCGATCTAGGAGAAGTTGTGACTCACTAAACAAATTGTTTAGTTCTTTAGAATTTTGCAAAGATATGATAAAATTTGTATTTATTTAAAGCATGAAAGAGCAGGGTCACCCTAGTGGGTATTGGTAAATATTGTACAAAAAACCTTTGGTAAGGAAAATGCTGAAAATGTTAAATATTTTTGGGATTTAGAAATTTTTTTAATCGAAATAAAATAAACAGATCCTGTGATCTTAATTCAAAATTTTTGATTAGTGCCGAATCCAAGCCCAAAATGTGCCGTAACGGCATTCGTTTTTGAAAAGAGTAAAAATATCTTTTTATAAATTACCGAAATACCAAATTTTACTCATAATTTTGATTTCAAATAATAAATTCTAAAGAAAAAGAAAAATTATAATTTCAGCAAGATTAATCAAGTTCAATGCACTCTAATATTTTTAACACCATTATGTCCGAGTTTTAATGCCTGGAATATCAGAAAAAATTATCTACAGCGATTATTTCCTCTGATTTTGTCAGATCATTTCCTTAACGGGTTTTTAAGGTTATCGCTTTTCAATTATTTCGGTAACGGTATTTTAGCGATAACGTTATTTCAGTTATTTCAGTAAGGGTATTTTACGGATAACTGTATTTAAGTTATATCGATATTGGTATTTTACGGATAACGGTGTTTCAATTATTTCGGTAACGTTATTTTGGGTATAACGATAGTAAGTTGCAAGGGGTTTGAATCGATAACGGTATTTTAGCGGTATTGCCTGCTATCCCTTTTTTAAAATAAGAACTTATGGAATAGTTAAAAACTGACAAAAGATTAAGGACAATTTCGTAATTACGTTTTCTTTTCTCAATATTCATTGAAAATGTGAGCCGTACAAGCTCTATAAATTGTCCATAAAAATTCGTCTAAAAATTTGTAGGCAAACAAGTTTAAAAGTGCGTGTTTTCCCCTTAAATTTTACCCGAACTTGGTTTTTCTTTTTTTAAACACGGGCACTCAAAAATAACTAAATTCTTTTTTTTAATTAAAATTTTTAAATTTTAAGTTTAAATGTAGTTAAATGATAGGAAAAATAAAAATTAAAACACATTAATTAAAACAACAAAAATATTAACATTTTTTTATTCCAAATACATATTGTGGTAACTAAATTTTTTTATAAATTTTAAATCGTCTTAAGGCGGCTAATTCATTAAAAAGTTAAAAAATGTTGCGTTATTTTGTACAAATAAAATAAAAAAAAATCCCGGGAAAACCAGCATAAAATTCCTGTGAATAAGGGATTAAAAAAAGAGCCAAGACAAAAACCCTAGCTAAGACAGACAGAACAAAAACACTAAATTAGTTGAGATACAAAATATAAAGATCATATACTTTGCAAGTTTGCTCACATGATTATCATCATTTATACACTTACCGAAAAAGTTCTCTAAATAACCGAAAACTTAATTTCACAAAAGAAATTTCATCTCAAGTTTAGCGGTTAAAAATTACCCAATTTGAAGTGTGTTACATATTTCTTACATGCATTACATAGTATAACATTTTTGAACACATGATTTTGGGACTCAATTCTGGGAATTGCACGTAAAAGTAGCCCCAAAAATAAGAAGTTCATCATCATTCGTTTTGTCAAGTTGGCTACAGTAAGAATTTAATGGCCTTACGAATTTTTTGGCTAAAGGATTTTTAGCTCTTTTTCTATAGATATTGTAGATATTGAATAGGAGAAAAAATGCGGAACAATCCTACCCGAAAAAAGTGCATCCGCAAGAATGCAAATTTATGCAAATTTGTTCTCGCTATTTAATATTTGTATAATATATTGTGTATATTTGAAATCTGACGAAAAGAAATGAAAGAAACAACACATCATTTCTTAAAGAAAGACATGTTTTAGAAATGATTTGGAAAAGTAGTGTGAAAAGTGAATATTTAACTCTTAAATGCATATTTTTCTTTTCAAACAATTTTTTATATATGATTACTAAAAACGTATATATTCGCATAAAAATACAAAACAATTTTTATATATACAAAAAAGTCATTTGTTTGAAAAAATAAAGTGATTTTTATTGAAAAATAATGTTTGTTGACAAGTGGCTACACTATGCATTTAAGGGTTGAAATTTTATTTGATGTAAATATAGTTTTGCACTTTTGTGTTTATTATAATGTTAGGAATATTTACAAAACATTTGTTTTTGTGTCAATATTGTTTTTAAATCCTGGTAATTGCAGTTGATTTAAATGCAAATGTAGTGTATATCTTTCAACTGTAAATGTATTTAGTTTAACTACCATTTGCAGTTGATTATACCTACATAGTTTTCTAAGTGTAGGAAAGTTGGGTATCAAATGAAAGGTATTTTAAAGACGCACCTACTGTTATATAAAACGCGTCCGTGCATGTCCGAATATTTTGTGGTTTAAAAAATTAGAAAAAAATGGGCTTCATCTCATTGCCAGAGTATTTACTCGCAACATTGCACTCATAAACACTCGGTTACTCGGTTACGACTGCAGAAAATAGTACGTGAATGAAGTTGAGAATCGCAGTCTACTTAATGTAGGTCACCCAAATTTTAGAATATCTAAATTTTGGCTGGCACTAAGTATTAGGTTGTGATATCAAATGAAAGGTAATTAACAGACCTTTATAACAAATTTTTAATTGTTCCCATATATTTTCTGCAGAAAAATTTTGACTTTTATATTTAAATCATTAAATTTACCCTTAAACCATAGCATAGCCTCGAACTCTTGAGTAATGATTTTACCGGATTTGTAAAAAGAAAAAAAAAATTATGTTTCATAACCTGATGTTTTTATAAAATCCAACTCAGCGTTGCATCCCTCCAAAAAAACAGAAAATTTTATTAAAATTCTTTCATATTCCGCTTTAAGAATTTCAAAAATAATCAGAAACACTGCAAATATCAGTTTTTGGTTAAAATTTGTTCTGTCTCCCATATGGAGTTTGAAATAAACTACACCAGTTATGACACCAGCTTACTCTCTGCATTACTTTAACACAAATAATAAGGGCTTACTAGTAACTAGTTAATTTTCAATACAAAAATTTATGCGTTACCCATATGTACTCATTTTTGTCATTAATTTAAATATAAAGTAATGATCTAACAAAAATCAAAATCTATTTGTAGATTCATTATATTTTCACTTCAAGTAATTACATATATAACTACTTATTTATGATTTTTTGTAAGCTAGAAAGTGATGATATTTTGTATAACATGTAAAGCTCAGGTGGTAGATCGGTTGACTCACATCCCGGGTCTTCATTTTTGAATCCCTTCAGGGCACATTTTATTAAAAAAAAATTTTCGATAAAAAAAAATATAATTTTAATAAGTTTACTTTTTTTTTAATTTATATTTATACTCATTATTTGTGGTCATACTGGTAAGCATATAGTTAACCGCATATTCTTCTATTTTTTGTAAAATGTTTAGTAATGCTATGTCTTCATTTTGCGCGAAATCTCCATATAAAATCATGAGAATTGTAATGACAATTGCAAGTACTTGCCATTTCCAAATATACCAGTTATATGATAATACTTTTCTACACTGGGATGTTAAAAAGAATTACCCTATAAGCTGTTATATAAGTACATATTTGGCAATGGCAATTACCTACAATTGTGATTACAAATCTCATTACTTTTATATGGTGATGCCGCGCAAAATAATGACAAATCATTAGTAAGCAGCTAACGAAAAATCGAAGGATTATTTTTTATACTGAAATAATGAGAAAAATTGCTAGAAAGTCCATATTATTTGTATTAAATTAATGCAGAAGGTAAGCTGGTGTCATCACCGGTAGTCCCGTTTCTACACTGTGTGTTTTCGTTGAATCTAAACGACACTTTCATTAATTAGGTTTTAATATGTTATGTTCATATTAAAATATACATATTTTATAAAACAATTTAATAAATTCGAGCTTTTTTGTGATTAAAAACGACGAATTTTTTTTTGTAAATCTATATATTCCGCAACTGCGCAGTGGGATATATCACAACATTTTTTTTATATAGTTTGGCACAATTTGCATACAAATTTTTGGGAACTCCCAATTTTTTGTTTCTAATCAAATTTTCATAGAATTAAAATATTTGTAATCTGATAGTGGAGAACACCCAATATGAAATTCATTTCAGAATTTAAACAATCCCACAATTACCAAAAATAAAATTTAAATTTTCCCAAATTGGATTTTTTAATTGTTTGCTTCCATATCTACACTTAAAGGGGAGATTAAATGGCGCTTATCCAATTAATAAGGTGTATGTTAAAAGTAAAAAGTGGCAAAACTAAAAAAAGTTTTAGTTTTTTTTTAGAAATTTTAATGCCAAATGAAAATTTATATTCCAAACAAAATAATCAGTTACCTTTGTTATTGTGAGTGGGCTATATTAAATTGTATAATACATCAAAGATGCACTTTTTCTTATATCGATTTCCCAATTACAAAGTTAAATTTGCATACTATGAAAACAAAGTAGGACATGGCAATCCTTTTGAATTTAGTTTTTCTTTTTAATTTGTTTCCATATAGAAATTAGTTTTGTTTTTATTCATTGCATGGGGATTATAAGTTTTTCGACTTTTTATCCAAGAATTATTTATTTAATCCAAGAAATTGTCTTTTTAAGAAATTAAAAAAGGTAAAATTACCAAATTTTAATAAGCTTCAGAAAATTCTTATGGCTTCTAGGAGGTTGAGGCTTTACATTATTTGATAATTAGAAATACCATTAGTGAGTACTATACATATGAACTGCATTTGTTTGCCATTTCTTTAACTGGAAGCATTTTGTTCCTTTTTGTATTGTAAATGAAATATGGGTGAAGTCATCAGAAAAGTACCAAAAAATACACATGAAACGTATTATACATATTCCGAAGTTTTGGCAAAGGGTTTGAAAAAAGGGGGTTGAAAAAAACTACTTTGGGGGTCATATTGCAGGCCCGAGGGGCTCTGGGAGGTTCAACATCAATACTTATGATCGACATTACGTCAGTTATGCCTGTTCCAAGTTTCATTTATGATAATGCAGGTCCGAGGGGCTCTGGGTGGTTCAACATCAATACTTATGATCGACGTTACGTCAATTGTGCCTGTTCCAAGTTAAATGTATGATATATACACTAAAATATCAGTAAAGTTTGCAAAAATGTTAGTTGAGTCGTCAAAATTTTTGCTGGGAGGGTCCTTGCAAAAAAATTCGTATTATCAGCAGAAGTTTTTTTTTACCGAAAATCAGTGAGCTGATTTTTAGCAAAAAATTTGTAAAGTCAGCAAATTATTTTTGCTTACACTAAGTTCAATGCAAACGAAAATCTACTTGTTGAAATCAATAAAAAATTTTGCTAAAGCTTAGTAGATTAAAAAAAAAACCTAAAAAACTTTGTATGAAAATTTTACTTTAGTTGCTTTATTTTGCTGAAATATAAATCAATTTTTTTTTTGTGATTGTTGCGACTGCATTTTGTGTAAGTCTTATAATGGGTGTATTGTGTATTTTCTTTTCTCTGCACTTTGTTTAGAGAAGCTGTGACATATATATCTAGTCTATTTATTTGTTCTCCGTACTATGATTATGTTTATCAGCACAAACATGGTAGCAACAAAAATTAGTTAAACATAAGTTCAAAATATGTTGTTTAGTAAAAGCGTTTAACTAAAATATAAGCTGAAAACACAATTTCTGTAAGTTAGTTAAAAATTTTAAATAGACGTTTAACAGAATTTTCAAATAACATTTTTTTTTTAGTGTACCACTGTGTGCTGGTTGTAAGCTATTAAATTGTGTTAAAAGTTTCTTTAAGGGGCTTACTAGATTTAGATTTTGTTTTCCTTTTTTTCATATTTTAATAGCTTGAACTTTTTTGTATATGCTATGAAAATGTTGGAGAAAAACTCGCAGAAATAACAATTGTTAAACAAACTCCTGGCATAATAGTTTACATGAGCAATATTTACTTTAAATGCTTTTTTTCTCAAAACAAGATATTGAATATCGGGTCCCACTATGCAGTGCAGCCCTAACGGGTGGGTCGGTTTTCAATAGTTTTTTTTTTTGTTTTGTAGAAATTTAGTCCTTAACGTACACTAAAAAATAGTTTGTTAACAATTTTGTTAAACGTCTATTTAACCAACTTACAGATATTTTTGGCTGAAATTGAGTTTTGGCCAAAAATTTTTGTTAAACAGTTTTTCTAAAAAACTAATTTTGAATCCAAAATTTACGGTTTTAACGATGAGGAATTTCAGATACATTTATATATATTTAAAATAATCCCAAACCAAAATTTTGATATCAATTTCAACAAAAAAAGTTAACAGGTTTTTTTCAGTTTACTAAGCCCAGCAAAAATATTTGTTGATTTCATCAAGTCAATTTTCATTTGCATTAAACTAAGTATCAGCAGATCATTTTGCTGAATTTACTACTGTGTTGCTAAAAATCAGCTTACGGATTGGTAGCAAAACACATTTGCATTTATTTTAGCAATTTTTCTGCAAAGATCCTGTGAGCAAAAATTATTCTGACTCTACTAACTTTTTTGCTAGCTTTACGGATTTTTGTTTTTAGTGTAGACATTTTTAAATTTTTGCCTTACTTTTTTTTAATACAAAAACAACGATTTTTTGGGTGATTTTTTTTTTATTTTGTAATTTCAGTTTCATTTTAATAATTTTTTTTTTCATCGCTTTGCATTTATGAAAAATTTTCTCTGTGTATTGATTCTACCATAAAAATGTTAGTTATCAGTTTTTTTTTTTTTTGTTAAGTAAATAATGAAAATGAAGCTTTTGCTGTTGCTGTTGCTTTGTCTTTACAACAAAAACTTTTTAGTGGCCTATTAAATTCTAATCATCGTTGTTTTGGCTTTAAGGAAAAATTTCATTTAATAAATTGTGTGGGTTTTTTTTGGTTGCAGTTGTTGTTAATGTAGACAATGTTGATATGTTGCTGTGTTTTTGCAACAACAGCAACAAACAACATGTTGTTTTAAAAAATAAGGCGTTTATTTGTGGGTATTGTTTAGTTAACACCCAACTCCTACTGTATTGTTGATACTGAAGCTGTTGTCTTCTTATTCATTTAATTGTTGATTATTTATTGTTTACATTTCTTCACGATTACTGTTTATTAAAACTTTAATAAATTGTTTTGATTTTGATCAGTTTTTTTTATATACAAAAAATGTAAGAAGAAAACAATCTCAAGCATATGACGGATTTTTTAAAATGTTCGAAATCCCCATATCAATTGCAAAATAAAATCTAAATTGACCTTGAGTGGTTTTTATTGAAGGAATTACTTACAAAATTTTCTTCACTAAAAATAAAAATAAAAAAATATGCGGACAAAGCAAAAAGTATTCGAAACTAGTTGGCATTTTATTATAAATGATTCATACATGTTCATATATTGGACCATATATCGCACAGTGACTCAACTCACAATTTTTAATTTTTCAGAAATCGAAAATAAATATTTGCAACTTTTTACCAAATGAAACATAAAGAATGGCATAAATATTTTTTAGCAACAGTTAACAACAGCAAAATACACTGCTATTTTTTTTATAGATAAACAAGTATTTTGTGCATAGTTTAAGCATATAAAACCGAAAAATTAAAATTTTGAGTTGAGTCATTTTTGAACTGGGTGTGCGATATGTTCATGTCTGTACATAAAGGAAACTTTAGGTAATATTTACATGTATTATCGCATATGAACATTTATGAGCATATATGAATCACATATAAATTTATTGATATTTCGTCTGCTGAGTATTGTTTTGCCGTATGTATATATACCTAGACAATGCAAATATAAATTAATTTATTTAAAGTTTAAAAATTAAAAAAAATATTTTTTTATGATCTGTTAACTTTCGTTAACAAATCCAACTTTATTCTCTGTAAACACAAAACCGACTGCAAAGAATTTACAATTAAAATATTATTAAATACATTTACTTAATTTACAAACTGCTGATGTTGTGTTTCCCACAATCAGGCCGTACATGCACTTGCTGCATGTGTGGATTCGAATTTCGTCTGGGAATTTGTTGTTGAGCAATTTGGTTGTTTGTTGAGGTTGCAGATTTAATGTTGGCACGTTTTGTGGTTGTTACTATTTGTAGTTGTTGTTGTTATTATTGTTGTAGTTCAGGTGTTAACTCCTCCCCCTTTAAGTTCATGCGTCCTCGCATGAATAACTGTCTTTCAGAAAAATGGAAGGTCGTGGATACTCGGTTTTTTAGAACCCCTTGATGGTAATGATAAGGAGATTTTTGGGTTGGTAGATTGCTAATCCTCCACCGCTTTTCCTATTTTTTGCTCTGTTTTTGTTGATTTCGTTTTATTTTTGGGTGAATTTCCTCCATCTTCGTTAGTTCCATTTGTCCTCTTCCTTTTTATTTTGATGATAATAATAATCGATATTATGACAGTCATCACCAGTCCAATATTGATGGTTAAGTTTATTTTGTTTTCAACTTGCAGTTTCTCGATTATGTGAGAGTTGTTGACATTAACTGCCTCCATCCTTTCCAAAGTTATAACTTGTTCTTGGATACTAGAGCTACTTGGCTGAAGTAATGCCGGTAGGGGTTTAGTAAGGGTGGCCTGAGTTGTTAGGTATGTTCGATTTCCAATCCGTACTGTAGAATTCAGGTGATGAATTATGAAGGTGCCATCTATTTTAATTGTTGAATTATCTATTTCAATTTGTCCTCTGTACTGATTCAATAAAATCATGCTCTCGTCTATTTCTTCCACTGATGCTACGTGCTCATCGTTAGTTGTTGTGCAGCGTGATGGTTTACTCTTTAATAGGTTGGGAATGCAGTCAGATTTACTTATGTCTATGATGTTATCAATTTCACAAATACTTATCTTATTATAATTCTTGCAGTCTTGTTTGGTACCAAAAATTTTATCATTACATTTCAAAACATTTTTAAAATTTGTCTTAACTACTTCATTATTTTTTCTTACAGGTTTAATTAACAAATTGTCACAACTCTCACTATTTGTTGTTGGAATATTAACAATGTAGATAATTTCTTTATTATTTGAGGCAACTTTAATTTTTGAAAAATTTAGTAATTCATCCATATTGCCAAATGGAATATTATCGTTATAAAAAATATCTCTCAAAGTATTAACTTCAGTGTTAGAAAAAATAAATGAATTTACAATGTTTGATTTAGCCCAATGAATGGCATATTCAATATTAGACAATTCTTCTTTAATAATTTCTAGTTTATACTTAAAATCTAACAAGTTGTCTTCTTTATTTTTATTCTCTAATAGTTTAGAAACATTATTGGTTACTGTTGAGAGTTGGTTTACTTTATCTATTGTTAATTGATTAATTACGATCTGATTGTTATTATTTACCAAAACATCATTCATTTTATCCTTTATTATTTCGAAATCATGGTGATCCGGGCTACCGGCTAACCACTTCCAAGCACTACCAATGAAGTCAAGAGACCTCCTTGTCTTAGTTTTGGATTTTAATCTAGATAAACAGGATTTCATCTGGGATATGGTATAGGATAGGTAGGGTAACAGTGAGTTATCAGTATTGTTGTGTAGATAAATTCCCTTTTCCAATTTCCCTATCAAGTCCTCGTATTCTCCCAAGTCAATTGTATGTACCAGTTTGAACACGCCGCTCTGAATCTTCGCCGATCCTATATTGACCACAACTAGTCTAGAGTTGGAGTAGTCCATTATCTGGAATTCGCTTCCAGAAGATTGGAGCATCAAAAATAACCTGCAAGTAAATATAATAAAAATTAGTTCCTTATAAGTTTCTTGTGGACAATTCTCCCGCTTTCGGTCACCACCGTAGAGTGTCTATTTTCCTTTACTAGTTCGCGTTTGAACTTTCCAGTTAATTTAGTGCCAAGCCTTTTATTTATTTTGACAAAAATCTCCTGTCCAGGTATGTATTGTTTAACTTCGTTCCTTCCTTTATTGTGGTAGTCCAAATCCTTTTCTTGTTTTTTCTTCAGCATCGCGATGTTATTTTCCCTAGTCTTTTCATAGCTTCCAGGTGAAAAATCTACAGTCCTCCCAAAGAACATATCCACCGGTTTTCTACCTATCGTGGAATGTATGGAGTGATTATATTCATTTACGGATCGTTCCAATAGTTCCTCGAAGTTTCTGCAAATGTCCTCATCTTTGATACATCTTAAAATTTCGGCCAGTGTTGAATGGAATCTCTCAATTTGACCGTTGGCTTCACTTCTGTAGGGTGGTGTAGTAAATACCTCAATTCCCAATTCATCTTTCATCATAAAAAGTATGGTAGCAGAGTTCAGAGATTTTTCGTTATCCATGACAACGGTTTTAGGAACTCCATAAAAAAATAAAATCTCCCTCAATGGTCTCCTAATATCCTCTACCGACTTCCCCTGTAGGATTCTCGTTTGGGCGTATTTAGAGAACTTATCTATGGCTGTCAATACCAATTTCCTGTCGGTTTAAAAAATGTCAATGTGGATAACTTGACCAGGGTAGTTTGGTATTGGATTAGCGTTCAATTTCGGTTCATTAGGATGTCTCTCATACTTGTTCTTCTTGCATATGGAACAAAGCTTTACTATTCTCTTAATTTTCGAAAGCATACTAGGGAAATAAGATTTTTCTAATATTTGGGACTTATTCTCTATTGCATTTCTGTGTGCTCGATTGTGAGTTTCTATAATTAAGGTTTCTTGATCAGATTCTGATAAAATATCCTCGACAAGATTTTGGGTAAATCGAATTTTAAAATTTTTAAAATGATGTGGGTAAATTTCCTGAATCTTTCCCATAATAAATTCCGGGGTTTTAATGCAATTAATGACAGATGGGTTCAAATATTTTTTTAGCATGGAAATTAATTTTTCGGTATCATATTCTGGTTCCGTTATTAAATGTCTATGATAACCCGGAAAAATTATTTGGAACTGGTATGCTGGGGTATCGTTGATTTGAAGAAATATTTGATTTTTAAATGCGTTTATGGGCGCTTCCACACTAGCTATGAGTTCCTCTGGAGAACTTTCGCCACTATGCACAGTTCCTGTTAGTGAATTGATTTTTGTTCCAGGGGGTCTTGAAAGCGCGTCAGCCACAACATTACTTCTACCTGGTTTATATTGAAGTTCATAATTATACTCCTCCAATATCGCCTTCCATCTTTTCATCTTTGCATTGCTGTTCTTATGGCTAAGAGCATACGTTAGCGGTTGATGGTCGGTGTAAATTATGACTTTGGCTGATCCGTATAGGTAGTTCCTCAAATTTGTCAAAGCCCAGATTATAGCCAACATTTCTCTTTCGTTCGCCGCATAGTTTTCCTCGGTTCCCGTTAATGTTCTAGAAATGAAGGAGATTGGCCTGTCATCCTGGCTTAGTACCGCTCCTATAGCAACATTGGATGCATCTGTAGTCAGCTGAAATTCTTTTCGGAAGTCAGGATATGATAATATTACCTCTTTTGATACTAAAGCATTTTTTAAACTGTCGATAGCATGTCTCGCCTCGTTATCTAGCTGAATTGTCCTCTGGCTCGATTCTTTTTTGGATATCAAGCCTCCATCTCCACGTAAGAGTTTCGTCAGTGGCTTGGCGATGTCCGCATATCCTTTAACGAATCTTCTGTAGTATCCTGAAAGACCAAGGAACGATCGAAGCTCTTTTATGTTATTAGGGTAAGGGAATTCCACAATTGCTTGAACTTTCCTAGGGTTAGCTCGTATTCCGTTATGAGAAACAATAAATCCGAGGAATTCAACTTCCTCTTTGAAAAACTCGCATTTGTCCAGCTGCACCTTCATATTAGCACCATTTAATGTTTCGAAAATGGCATCCAGGTGTTTTAAATGTGAATCCTCATCCTTGCTGAAAATAATAATGTCGTCTATATAAACGTAACACCTCCTGCCAATATGTTCCCTTAGGATATCGTCAAGAGCGCGTTGAAATATCGATGGAGCGTTCTTTAGTCCAAATGGTAATCGCAGGAATTCATATTTCCCGTTGTTGACTGAGAACGCTGTTTTTTCTATGTCTTCCCCCTTGAGGGGTATTTGGTGAAACCCACTTTTTAAATCGATAACTGTAAAATATTTATTTCCTCCAAGATGGGAAAGTACATCATTTATTTCTGGAATCGGATATTTATCTGGAATAGTTACTGTATTGAGTTTCCTAAAATCCACTACAACTCTATATTTGTCCTTTCCGGATGCATCCCGTTTTTTTGGAACTATCCAAATTGGTGAGTTGTAAGGAGAACGCGATGGTCGGATTATTTGGTCCCTTAGTAATTTAGAGATTTCCTCGTCAACAACACTCTTTAGGGCCATTGGATAGGGATAATTTCTCGAATACACGGGATTATCAGTTGTTGTTCGTATCTCGCCCACGACCCTGGTCGTATACGTAAGGCTTTCATCGGGGTCTGCGAATAAATTCCTATGGCGATCAACGAGGTCCTCTAATGCTGCTTTTCGACTTTTTGAAAGATGGTTTGTTCTAATTTCAATATTATTAACGTTTTGAGAAATAAGTTGTTTTATCGGGATTTTCCTCCCTCCGTCAATGGTAAAATAGTCTTCCGCTGTATAAATGACAGCTGAACGTTTTTTCAGGCTATCATTTCCTAATATTGCATCAAATGTTTCCAATTCTGGTAATAGGAAAAATTTTATGGGAGTATCATCGAATAGTTTTAAAAATTTGTGCTGCGTAATTTCGATAAATCCTTTAACGGATTTTGCTCTAAAATTTTTTTCGTTTTTCTTAGGATTTGTTATTAATTTGGGGTTAATATAATTCTTATTGCTGCCAGTGTCTAATAGTATTTTCAATATTTTGTCGTTCCCCATTTTTGCCTCAAAGTAGGGTAATGAGGAACAGTTTAATCTAAAAAATTAACGGCAAGTTGAACCTCATCAAGTTCCTCCTCCTGTCTTCCAAGTGAAGCTGCCTCCTCAGGAATCTGTGGAAAATTTTCCTGAACGTCCTGGGGTTCCATAATCCCTGGGCAATAGTCAACTTCTCCTCCCTCCGATGGATAATAGCCATAATAAGCTTCCTCTGGCATGTAATCTGTTTCTATGTGAAAGTTACGTTGCAATTTATTTACTGGGACTTGGAAAGACGCAGTTGTTGGTCTTTTTAACGCTGGATTGTTCTGTGGTCGATTAATGTAATTGACCTGACGGGTTTGGATTGATTTATCCACATCCATTGGTTCTACTCGATGACTCTGAGGATTATTTTGAGGATTATTTTGATTATTAAGTCCAGAATTTTTTGGAAAATTTAAGTTGTGACTATAGTTTGGATTACGACCGTAAGTTGGGTTAACGTTTGATTGGAAATTTGGGTTGTGGCCGTAATTCGGATTACGATTATAATTTAGGTTAGGGTTTGGTTGGAAGTTCGAGCTACGGTTATAGTTTGGAACGGGATTATATCGCGGGGGTATTGGTGGTCTAATAGGTATCGTTCTACCAACATAAGCGAGTTCGGGGTAGAATCCTCTCCCATTTGTGAAATTCGCCGTACCAGTCTTGTCCCTCTGTACATTATTCCTGACAGATTCTCCATGTGCGTAATTTCTGCGGAATGTCATATTGTCTAGCTTAAGACAAATATGTAGCGCCTGGGGTAATGATGTCGGTTCACGTACGCTTAACAATCTCGGCAGATCTCCATTTAGTCCCCTTACGAATGTGTCTAACGCCTTCTCCCTGTAGGTATTCGTCATGGCGTGAATGCTGTTTTCTTCCAGCTCCAGGCAAGAGACCTTGTCAAGTAGCAGTGAAAGGTGCTGGTAAACACTCTGATAAAATTCAGTTATGGTCCTATTTCCCTGGCACAATACCATCATCTGGTATTCTAGAGTTCCGATATCCCTCTTATCGGAGTAATGCATAGCGAGACATTTCCTAATTCGTGGCCAATCCAGTGGAGTCCTATATGACTCCAAAGCGGTATCCGCTTCGCCAATGATTTTCGTACGTATAGTGTGTAAAATTGCGTAGTATCTCCCCGTGCCCTTTACTGAATCGTAGAGATTTAAGACCCTCTCCACGGATTTTCGCCAGGAGTTGAATTCTCCCGGTTTCCCGGAAAACTCCCTCAGTGATCTTACTATGTCAGGAACCCTATCTAGTTCATCTAACCTGGTAGTAACGGTCCCAATAGGATGGTCGGACCCCTCATCCGACAAATGGTCGGATTGTGTTCTGAGGGCATCCCTTATCATGAGGGCTATCTGTTCCCTCTGCGGTGTGGTAAAATCCGCTGTCGCTCTGGTCGGTTGTGTCATTGTCAGTGTTCTACCTAGTCTTTCTGTCAGTTGCTCGATACTCTCGTCGGGCATACCGGTCAAATGATCTCAAAATGAAAGGATCAGGAAAATAGTTAATCTCAAAGAAACTTGGTTAGTTCCAAGAATAATAAAATAATAATTTCAACCAATTTGGGAAAACAAGACGACAAAAACAATGAACTAATTCCAGATCGTAAATAATCGATAATAAATCATAAATTTAAGAAAATTTAAATTGGAAAGTAATTATAAAATTATTGTTTTAATTTAAGCAAGGTAATCTACTTCATAATACTAAATAAAATCTTACATAAATGCTGCTAGTGTCATCTCTAGGTTGTTGCTGTTGGTGAAGGTTGTCGTGTTGTTTGTGGATCTTGATGCTTCCTGCTGTTGTTAGAATTGTAGCAAAAAATTGGCTGATTTCACTTTTAAAGTTTTTATATTTTTTTTTTTCGATGTTAGATTTTTTGCTTTTTTTATTTTTGATTTTGTTCATTCAATTACTTGTTGTTTTTTTTTTTAAATTATGTTTCACTTATTATTGTTTAAAAATTTGTTCACTTATTAGATTTTTTGCTTTTTTTGTTTATTTTGTTCATTCAATTACTTGTTGTTTTTTTAAAATTATGTTTCACTTATTATTGAATAAAAATTTGTAACTATTTGTTTTCTGTTATTTTTCTTCCTTTTTTTTTTTTAAAGTTTTGCTCACTTATTGTGTTTTTTGTTTTTCATTTATTGGGTTTTTTTTTTTTTTTTTTTTTTTAAAAAGAAAATTTTGTTCAAAAATGTTCACTTATTGACCATTATTAAAAAAAAATTTTTTTGTTCACTTATAGGAAAAAAAATGTTCGCTTATTATTATTTGTTTTTTTTTTTTATAAAAAGGAAAAAAAAAATTTTTTTTTGTTCACTTATAGAAAAAAATGTTCACTTATTATTATTTCTCTTTTATTTGTTTGTTCACTTATTCTTATTTGTTCTTTTATTTGTTTGTTCACTTATTCTTATTTGTCTTTTTTTTTTGTTTGTTCACTTATTCTTATTTGTTCTTTTATTTGTTTGTTCACTTATTCTACATCGCGGCCGCTGATCTCCTGGGAGACCTCCGTTTTACCTCTTATTTACAGAAGAGGTTACTTCGGCGCACTTTTTCCGCGATCTCTATATTTTTTCCGTGAAAACCCTTTTGCCGAGGGTTTTATTTTTTTTACGACAAAGGACACCTCTTATCTTTTTTAAAGAGGGTCCCTGCTCGGGCGCCAATTAATTTATTTAAAGTTTAAAAATTAAAAAAAATATTTTTTTATGATCTGTTAACTTTCGTTAACAAATCCAACTTTATTCTCTGTAAACACAAAACCGACTGCAAAGAATTTACAATTAAAATATTATTAAATACATTTACTTAATTTACAAACTGCTGATGTTGTGTTTCCCACAATCAGGCCGTACATGCACTTGCTGCATGTGTGGATTCGAATTTCGTCTGGGAATTTGTTGTTGAGCAATTTGGTTGTTTGTTGAGGTTGCAGATTTAATGTTGGCACGTTTTGTGGTTGTTACTATTTGTAGTTGTTGTTGTTATTATTGTTGTAGTTCAGGTGTTAACTTATATATTTACATATTATATCATATTTAAGAAAACACAATTTAAAGTCACAATTTATATATATGACTACAAATATAAAAGTTATTTGTCGCGTTCGCGTCTTGCTGATATTTGCTTATATCTTCTTACTACAATTTTGATTCTGCCCAATGTTTATCCTCAAATTTAGTACTCTTCCTTGCTTCAATACACTGAAGATATATACCGCATCTTTATATTCCTTTTTTGTTTTTGGTTCAACTAAAAGTGTGCGAATGTCGCGTCCGTCGCTCAGGAAATGCGCATATGTGGTTAATTTTTACTATATTTTTTAGTAATTTTTTGAACAGTAAAAGTAAATGACAAATGTTAGTTGAATTTAATGAAATGTTAGTTGTCCCTTCATCATGTGAAATTAAATTTGTTTTTGACTACAATTGCTGTAGTCTACATAATATCCTAAGTGTAGTTTATTCTATTGCAAAATTGGCTAAAAAATCAATTCAAATTAAATCCGAACTAAGTTTATAAAAGCCTTAGGAATTTTTATCTACTGATAGTCATTTTTGATTTCTCTTTATTCTTATTTAGGATACAATCGATAATTCAGAATTTGTTGCACAGTGTAAACCAGATAACACTATAAAACCATAAATTCTATAAAATGATTCTTCATCGTTTTTGAAACATGATCCTGAAAATTTTTATATTTTATTTATTAATATTGTTCAAAGTTGGTTAATTTTTTTTATAAATATCTTTGTTAATAACACTCAATGCTTCTAAAGTGAACTTGTCAATTGGTTGAACTTGTCATGGTTAGAAGTTAATTATTTTCAATTATTTTTTTTTTTGCCATTGCTGTCGTCATTTTAGTTTATTTCTTAAGTCATTATTTATAAGTATCAATCAATGTCATGGCATAATTTGCATTCCAGCATATTGGTTTGTAAGTAGTGTATAATTTACTTTTCGTTACAATAATTCTAAAGAAATTTAAAAAATTCATTTTAAATAATAGACTTCATAACAAATTCAATTTGAAAAATTAAACTGGTTTAATGTTAAAAATTATATAATTTAATGAAATTTTTTATGAAGATCTTCGAGTATGTTGTAGTTTAAAAGGCATTTCAATATAAGTGTCAGTTTTGAACTGATAAAATTAAAATTGACAATTAACTCTAGTTGTTTATACCCTACGACTGTAGTATAACAATATAAAGCTTATTTAAAATTAACAACGAAATAAAGTTAAAGTACATTACAAGAAAATGTGTTGAGAAATTTAAAAGTTATAACGAATATAGGTAAAAAATATGATATTAAAAGACCACATTGCGTATGTGTAATAAATTAACGCTCATACGTTAAACAATTGTTTTTTTTTACAACCTACAAAAACTACGGCATTTCAGTAACATCCCAGCAAAAAATAACCTGGATTTGGTAAGCAGTAACTCCATTTTATGCTTCCAAAATAGCGCTTCACCGCATTGCATACTGTAAGGCAATTACGAAAGGCATTCTGTAGTGCTTCCCAAAATTCCTTCTTTGAAGCAGTAAATAATGCATACAATGAAGCAATAAAGAATCTATACCATGAAGCATTAATGTTGTCAACACACAAAAAAGCGCTTCTTGTTGCCTAAGAAGGCATGAATTTATTGCTTCTAAGAGCACATGAAAGAAACGGTTTTCACCTGCTTAAAAGAGACATACCAAGTGGGACATCGCGAACAAAAATCATGCCGTCTTTATATGCTTTGGAAGCGCTTCGTAATTAAAAAATGCCTTCCGGAAGCGCTTCTGGGTAAGAATATTTTTTGCTGGGATTGACTTTAGTTGTTGTACACATAAAAAAAACCGTTGCCAAGTAATTAGGAGCATTTCAACAAATAAAGTTTATTCGCAAAAATTGTGTGAACACTAGTAACATTTTACCAAGTTTTTACTTGTTTCTGCTTAACATTTGAATAATTTATGTGAATAAACTTTATTAGTTGAAATGCTCCTAATTACTTGGCAACGATTTTTTTGTGTGTAGTTGTTTTGCCTGGCTATTTTTAAAACATCATATTAATATTAATATTTGATCTAAAAAAAAAACTTCTGAAAAGATTGTAGCTAATCTGCGAATAATTAGAGGACCTCCGACTTGATTAAAAATTAAAACTGTGTTTACATGGGAAAAAAATTACTTTTTTCAGTTCCTGTAAAAAAAATATTAATGTCGTACTAGTTTTTACTCTAGATGATAAATTAAGCGACAGAGATATGAAATTATGTTTCCTAAAACGTATACAAATCCAAAATCAGTCAAAAACTAGCCTAGCAATAGAAAAAATGCGCCTGGAATGCAATTCAGTAACTTGTTTTAACGATAATGGAATCGTTTAAAAAAGTAAACAACAAAATTATCGATTTTGGTATTCAGTAATTGTTTTACCGATAATCGAATGTTTAAAAAAGTAAACAACAGAATTAACGATTTGCTTTTCATTGATATTTTTAAACGATATTCGCTACTGTTAAAGTCCGCTGTTGTTTTTATCTAAACGACAACAATTTTTGTGTTGTTTATTCAATCGAGAAAAAGTTAAATTTGTAAATAGAAAAATAAAGTTATCGACTATCGTTAAGGTGAATCACTTAATTGTTAGTGCAAAACAACAGAAGTTGTCGATATATTTTGCGATTGTCGGATCGTTAAAAATTACTGAATGCTGAAATACAGGCAACTAACGTGCCAATTACCACTTGACCACGAAATTCGAGCACAGATCCTAAACATTTTTAAATGATTATTGCAACATAATTTTTTTATTTAATAGACTTGTAGATTGTGAGATATGAAATGTGTTATTTTTTATGTCCTAACCCAGCGGTCACCAACTGCTTTCATTTGGGGTCCGATTTTTAAAAAATCACGACCGTCGCGGTCCGGCAGGTAATAAACTGAACTATTTAAATAATCTGTTTAGATACTGTATCAATGGACAAATAAAACGAATGGGTTTCGGTGCATGATTTTATTAAATAATAAACAAATGCTTTGAATAAAAAGAAGTAAGTACTAAGGGTTTTTATAATATTAATGAGAAAAATTACATTTTTGTCTTCGATTATCCGTCTGAAGTTTGATGTAAAGCTTGTGCAGGCTATTCTCATTATATTTTGGAGATGTTCATCGGCAAGTCTGTTCCGGAATTTATTTTTAATGAAGTTCATCTTAGAAAATGCTGCTTCACAAACATACGTTGACCCAAGCAAAGTGAGAAGGTTCAAGGCTAATTTTTTAATTCTGGGTATTTACTAGCACAAACAAATTTTATACAAAACTCTTGACAAGAAACTTCCTGTTTTTGGTGTTTTAAAACTGTATTTTCTTGGAAATCGATCACATCTGGAGAGAATCTTTATTACTCCCGAAAATATTTGCAGCTTCATTACACCATTCATCCCCAGGATTCAGAGAGTAAATGTTACTGAGGATATCGACGACATTCCCAATTTTCTTAAAATCTGCTATGAACGTCTTGTATTGGCCGACGTCAAGCTCGTTGTCATTGCAATTTTTTTTTAAATTAGGGAAGTGCAGGCGTTCATTATCCAGATCAATGTTAAAAAGATCGAGTTTTCGCAAAAAAGCTTTTTACTTCTGTCAGGAGCTCCCAGCTTTCCTTTGCCTTGAAGTTTAAGGTTCAGATCATTGTTGTGTTTAAAAATATCTGATAAGAAAGCAATGGAAGTTACGTTTTCTTTATCGCTAAGAAAACTTAAGTAATCGTTTGTTGACGTTTGATCAATTTTGAAAAGAAATGTCTTCAAGTCTTCTAAAATGGTGAAGAATCGTTTTAAAACGTAGCCTTAGCTTAACCATCTCACATTATTATGTCAAGAAATATTTTCAATTCACGATGTTTCAGTGAGTTTGCAGCAAAGCACAGTTTGGTGAGTGATACAATGGTAAGAAATAAAATTTTCATTACATTTTGTACTGGTTCTCAATAGGTGAACTAGTCTTTTTCTAGCCCCAACCATCGCCGCACCGTCGGTAGTTAATGATAATATGAAATATTTCTCTCGAATTTGTTGTTACATAATGTAAATTTTTTTTTTTTTATTGTTAACACAAGGTCCGCATAAAATAGGTCTACGGTTGTTGGTGACCCCTGTCCTAACCTCTCTTAAGTTGACGTCAAAAACAAACAATATTTTTGGAATATTTCTTCTAATCTTCAATTATAAATTTTACAAATTTTTTGTTCAACACAAGCAAAAAATTTGAGATTTAAACTTCATGTACTTGTTAAATACACTTTAGAGAACGAAATAAAAGAAATCTTAAAATAATTCCCTGGTGCACTTGCGTAGGGCAGCGACTTTTTTTTGGGATTTTGAGGAAATTGGGTTTTATGGTAATAACACTGCTAATTTGTGTCAAAAAATATTTAAAATCTCAAATACTTTGTAGTGTTTTTATTTAACCATCATTTACTCTAGTTTGCAAAACAAAATGTTTTGGACATAATTAACCCATGTGGACCCAGACTTATTTATTTCGATTTACAAAAAACGTCAAAGCTTTTCTTACTAATAATAAATTTTAAGAAACGTGATTTGAAATTGAAATATGACACAATGTATAAAGCTGCTGTGCTACAAAATTAACATCGTTAACCCGTGCCGTTCGGCATTGAGTTTAAAGAAGATAATGCCCAATTTTTTGTGTATATTTGAACAAAAAGTATTTAAACACTCTTTTATTTTACATATCTGGACAAAGCCATTACTTAAATCTGAACTAAATTAAGCCATGGATGCTCTTGGTGTCAAAATGACCCTAAGTTGAAAATTCGTTAAAAAATATACTGTCTTATGCCAATACTTTTCTATTAAGGGTCATTTTGAAACCAAGAGCATTTAAGGGTTATTTATTCGTATGTCACAAAAACGCATCTTTTTTTTTTGTTTTTTTTTTAAAGAGAAGCAACACTCAGGAAATTCTTCGTATTTACTAATGTGTTGCTTTCTTTGGAAAGGGGATAGTGGGAGAGATGAATTGTGCGGAAAGATGAAGGGCTTCAAGCATAGCAACACTATAATTGTTGGCGAACTTATTGAAGCTTTTGTTCATAGCCCTGATTTATAAGTTTACTTTGGTGGGTGCTATGGGAACACCGAAGATGGACGCCGCGACAGAAAGATGGATAGAAAAACTCATACATAGTATTTTTCGAACCCGGGACATTACACCACAATGCGCACAAGTTGTAATTTAGTTCAGAACATTTTTTAAACGGATTGAAATTGAATGGTAGCCAGGTATGTAAAATAAAAATGAGTTTAAATATTTTTGTTTATGAAAAATAATAAGTTATATGAAAAATAAGAAGGGCACTTCCATGTAATAATTTCAATTCAAAAAACGACACATATCTTGGGAAAAAATGAAAAAACCACACATATCTTGGGAAAAAATGATGTAATAAATTTCAATTCAAAATCGGGGAAAAAAATGACAAATATTATTTTTTAAATATTTCGTGTAACAATTTATAATTTGTTTGTATTTAAAAAAAAAGAAAACCAAAACAACAAAAAGTTTTTTAAATGTCGATATTCGAATGTGAAACGAAAGTTCAAATCATCCTAGCATTATTTTGCGGGAAATATAGTTATGGTCATTGTATTAATAGATAGACCCATTTTGTATCATAATTGCCGCAAGTTTAGAGCCAGGATTCAAAAAAGTTTTGGATATGAAAAAAAAAAATACTAAATATATGGACTTTTTAGTAGTTTTGATATTCCAAAAAACTTTTTTGAAGCTGTTTTTCAATTCTAAGACAAATAAGAAAAGACTTGGCCACTTTGGAATAATTTAAAATATGAGTAAATCGTAAATTATGTGGGAAATTTAAAGAGCATCCGAAGTTTAATTTTGATTATTGCGAATTTCCAAGCAGACTTGGGCGACGTCAATTACATTTCACAATCATTCACTTGCGAAATTTTTCTATATCATTAAAAATTTCAGACCTATGCCCACTAGGGTGCTCCAACCTTGTATGGAGCAAACAGAAATGTCAGTTATTGACTGGACCCCTCCCCCCCCCCCCTTCAAAATATGAATTTGGGTGTAAAACAACGATCCTAAAAAATTAGGACAATCGGATAAGAGGAACACGTGCCTCAACGGGTATATATAATATATATAAGGGTATATATGGAAAAATATGACTTTTTTAAATTTCTTAAAATTTTTAATATTTTAAGTGATATTGCATTTAAACGATTAAAAAATCATAATAAACAGTAAATTATCTTTCTAATAAGGTAATAAAAACTAATATCGGTTGAGAAAACCAAGTTATTACAATTGCCCCCGGCAACTAATGTGTCACAGAACGCTTAATCAAGAAGTTCGAGCCCAAATTTTGAAGTTCGTAGAAATAATGTAATGCAAAAACATTTTTGTATTTTATTAGCTCCATGGTACTCAATTAAAAAGTATTTTTTATCATCTGCTTTGCAAACTCGTTTAAACTAAAGCCAAAAAAGTCTGAATTATTAAACACAGTTTTCAAATCTCCAAATTTAAAGTTTCAAAATTTTTTTTAAAAGAAATTTAAAAAAAATCAACGATTGGACTTTTTAGTTTTAATTAAGCACATATTAAGGACTAAAGCTTGGAAAAATCGAAGGTATTCCTCTTTTCATTTGGCCAGTGCAGCGATTTAATTTCAGCGGTTTTCGAGAAAACAGCGATTTTTGTCACTTATTAAGGTTTTATAAATTTTTTTATTTTTTGTTTTCAAATTCATCGCAAGTTTAAAACTTCAATCCTCGTTGTTTTACACCCAAATTCATATTTTTAGGGGGCCCAGTCAATAACTCACAACTTTTTTTTGGAGCACTCTAATGCCCACACTTGTAAGCTCAAACGCTTCCTTGGAAAATTTGAAAATTTTTAATACCAAACATGGTAGTAGTAACAACATCTGGGTATTTAATTACAGGGCAATTACTCAATTACACCCAATTAAATGTAATTAGGTGTAAACAAGTAACTGGCCTGTAATCAAATGCACAAATTTTGGTATTATGTCCCATGTCTAGTGTTTGACACTAGTGTGACCGTAGCTCTGCATTTTTTAATGATATAGAAGAATTTCAAAAGTGAATGATTGTGAAATGTAATTGACGTCGCCCAACTCTGTTTCCAAGTAATGTCGTTATTTTTAGTAATTATACTTAAAAGAGCTCATGTTTACTTAAATGATGCCATCGATGTTTTTATTTCATCACTTATAGCTTTTTAATGTCTTGACTCCGAATTTAATATTTCCGTATTCTTATTTGTACTAAACTCTTTAAATACTTCATCAGAATTTTTTTTTTCAGTTTCAGACTATTTTAAGATTTTAAGATTTAGGTGCAATGAATATTTTAAATTTCAGACTTTTGTGATAATAAAAACAACAATCATGAATCATTTGATCGTTACCACTTTAATTGTATCATTAAGTATTGATTGACAATCGATTTACGAAAATTTAAGGAAAAAAGTACTCCTAAAAACATGTTCTTGCTATTAAAAATTAATAATCATTGAATAAAACTGAAACATTCATTGAATAAAACTAAAACACTTAAAGAAATATGGCAGCCAAAGCTGAAACTTTGACAGCATATAAATCCTGGACGGTTGAAGATATTTTAACAATTTTAATTTTATGTAATTTTTTAAACAATTCTTTATTCAAAAATATATGAAATTTTTTTTTTAAGTTAACCGATTTTTAAAGCTTTTTGGAAAAATATCGTGGTTTTTTGATAATGTTTAAAAATTACCATATGGCAACCCTGACGATATTATTTGTATAAGTTTTAGTAGTATTGTAACAAAAACCATCCAGTATTTATGTTTTGAGTGAAAACGGAATATATTTGGAATATTAGACTTTGTTCATTTGAAAAGTTCATCGTTCGATCGGTCAGATTTTCAAAAATTATATACAATCGTGAAAGGCGTGGTAGAGAAGAATGAGTGTATTTTCTAAAAATCATAACTACATTGTAAATTTTCGATTTTCTGAGTCAGACTGTGTAGTTTCTAGTATTGAACCTTCGTCAGTGACCCTGTTTTTTTTTTTTGAATAATGTAATATTTGTTATGTTTTTTTATTTGTTCGATTGCGTCTATATGAAATTTTCTGTGCAATCACTGACCGTGGTATAGATAAACTGATTTCTAATGCCGCATGCACTCGCACTACACGTTAGGCAGAGCGCTTTAGCGCACTGAGCTATCGTCAGGTCGAGTTTGTTGTGATTAAAACTAGTTTTATTCAATACACGATGTTTTTGTTCTTGCATACATAATTTCAGAAGTACAACTCCAACAACACAACAGTTCTATTTTTAGAAACTTACCTCACTCTAATGTCCACTGTTTTCCCATATGTTGTAAGTGATGCCACATCTATGATATATTCTTTGTATATTCGATAGATGACGCTTACGTAGTTAGAGAAGAATTGCCAGAGAGAAAAGTTTGATTTTTGGATATTGTCCTAACAATAATCTTTAGAGTTTTTTGTTTCAAATTTATTGTTGATCATTGATGTGTTGATAGACAATATCCTAATAAGGAAATATAGAGTAATGGCCTCGAACTTGAATCATTTTCATTTTCATTGCACAAAGGTCGAAAAAAAAAATAATTTTTATTTTAATAAAAATTATATCAAACTTGTATAAAAGGACAAAGTGCAGTGTAGTTTAAAAGAACTGGGTCGAAAAAAGAACACTATATCAAAAATGAGTTAAAATGTCTCCCCGATCTATCTACACAAACCCACAAATATTGTCCCTTTCTGAAAACATGTAGTCTATCGACATTCTGTTTGACTTGCAATTCTGAATTTATGATTTGGTTTTTTTTTTTTTTGTTTTTTTAAGCTATCCATAACAATTTCATTAATTTTAAATTAGTTGTCATGGGAATTTATTGTCAATACGTATCGATTTATAATATATAAAAAAAAAATCAAGAATTATACTGCACAAACTGAAGTTTATTGCAATTCTGTATCTAATCTAATCAATGACGACAAAAGAAGCAAAAATACACTTATAACGTGTTTAGACTTATCTCATTTTTATGAGAAAAAACATTTTTGTTGCGAAAAAAACTACAAGGCACCACCTTAAGGACGACATTGTACTGATAATGAATATCGGGTTTTAAAGTCAATTCGGAACAAACTACTTTCGCACCGAAACCATTTTCTAAAAGACTTTTTGATTTAAATATTAACATATTTTAAATATTATAATACAATTAGAGGGCTTTTGTTTTTTTCGGACTTTGTCATTTCCAGCCACAGCAGGCTTTTATCGAATTTCCCGGGATTTCCCCGCTCAATACAACTTAATTAAATTTGACATAAAGAGAAAGTTCGATAGGTGCGAATTCGCACTTGTGTACCGTTTATGAGTGTCAACTGAAGAAGTAAATATCGTGTTTTTTGGTAATTGATAAACGCGGTAAGTTATAATAATGAACAAATTGTCGTTATATAACTAATAATAGAAAATATTTAAGTTTAAAACTATAAAAAATACTGAAAAACAGTATATCCTTAGCTGAATTGCTAAAACCTGAAATAGCAAAGGAAATTAAATATTGATTTTTTGATTGATGACGATTTTTTTTATGATAGGAATCGAAATCAAAAACAACATTTCCCGTTTCAGCTACCGATATGCGAACCTAATTCACGAGATAATACATATAAAAATATCCATAGGTTAGGTCAGGTTAGGTCGAAAAGAGGATTCGGAGAAGGGAAATACTTCCCTAAACCTACTCAAGTCCCTGAGGACTTACACTTAAGCCAGAATGTCGGCTTGTTGTGCGCTCTAAACAAAAAAAAATAAAAAAAATATCCATAGTTTGACACATTTCTATGCCAATAGACCTTATTTTTTATCGAAAGAATGTTCATTTATCTAAAAAGTTGAGTTTACCTTGTATTGATTGATGTCATTATTAAAAAAAATGTTTTTTTCTGAAATTGTATTTAAAAAAAAATGCTATGTTAAAAATGGATTTTTGACTAATTTATTGCCAATTTTACAACATTTTGACAACGAGTTTCTATTTCCAACAAAATTCTACCCCAAAATCATATATCATACTTATACCATGTCCATCTTTTTATTCTTCAAATCCTAAGATGAAAATCTAAAATTTGTGTACTGGTTGAATGTTAAAACAATCCAGCAAAACTTGCTATTACTCGGTAATAGGTTTGGGAATAAAAAATTAAGGTCGGTAACTAGTTGCTTTTCTATTACAAACCCTATTATTTTAATAATGGCATGTTACCTCTAGTATAAATGTAACAAGTTTCTTTTTTGGAAAATTAATTTTTTTATATTGGATATTAAATTAAAATTTAAAAATTGTTAACTAAATATTTTGAACATGAAATTTTTATATAAGTTTTGGGTCTAAAAAATAAACTTTTTTTAATAAGTAGGTAACGTGTTAGTTTCCTACTACAAACCCTATTATTTTTAAAAGGACATGTGCATCGAGGTAAGTACTTAGTTCTTTAATATGTTACTCCTCACGTACAGGTACAGAGTTGACAACTTTTTTTTTATTGAAATCTTATATTGAAAAAATTAAAATTATTCAAGTTCGAGGCCATACTCTATATTTCTTCATTAGGATATTGTCCTAACAAATAATCTATAGAGTTTTTGTTTCAAATTTATTATTTGATCCCTTCAGGAATGTGTTGATAGATCTATTTCGGGAATTTTCTAGGTTCCCATCTTCAGAACATGTTTTGAAAGAGGTAACAATCCCATGCCAAACATTCATATAAACTAGTTTACTCACTACATGAGAACTAATATATGAGCTCGAAGTTAAAGATTATCACCATTGATCAAAAAATAAATTGAAAACTTATTTGCATTTATAGTAATTACATGTGCTAAAGTCCCAAAACTTATTTAACAAATTGTGAAAAACAATCTGATGTAGGCGTGTCCCTATCCGGATTTCATTCCTGCCCAAAGAAATCTTGAGGGGACTTTGTTATTAGAATTTCTAGAGATATTTGTTATGTTAAATCACAAACTCAATGAGAATTTCTTGTCCTCGTCTAGGAGCGAGATTCAAAATTTAAAATATCAAAGAAAAAACAAAAACAACGACAAAATATTGTCACAATTGGCTTTGTCATCTTCCAAATACTACTCTGTTTTTTTGACAGACCTAGCAATGTAGTGACGTTTATTCAAGTAAAGTTATGTGCAAGGTTCACCTTTGGTGGATATTCAATACAGGCTTTTTGTTTTTTCCTCCTTTTTATTTTTTTGTTTTGTCTATAAACAAAAACAGGGGGAGTAAACCAGACTTTACTTTGTCTTTTATACAAGTTTGATATAATTTTTATTAAAAATAAATATTTTATTTTTTTGGCCTTTAAAGGAAAATTATGGTTTTTTTTCGAACTTTAGGAGGAAAAAAACAAAAAACAATTGGCTTCAAACCATTTTGAGGAAACAAAATTTTCGCATTTAATAAATTTATGAAATTTGAATGCCAATAAAAATGTCCCAAAAATGAAAAAAACATACTGCAAAATTTAAAAAATATTAAGTCTTCTGGAAGAAGACTTTGAAAATTATTTTACTTTATTCTAATTTTATATTTCTGAATATTCTATTACACACACACATTAACACAAATTGTTGTCAATAAACTTTAAATCTTTTAATGTTTTATTGAAAATTGATATGGAGCATACCAATTTTTAGTTTTTATAACCCAAAAGAATGTGAAAAAATTTTTAAAATTAAAGAATCACCACATTGAAAAACAAATCAAAAAATTAAATTTTTATTAAATATGATTAAAATCTTAATTGAAACTGAAATCAATTAAATAGTTACATATTATTTTAATTGATACTACAAATTACTTAATAGGACCGAATTCAATTAAAACTTTACATTAAACTAACAAATATTTTAATTGAAACACGATTTTAGTTTTTTATGTGTATAATATTTG
The DNA here is from genome assembly GCA_021234595.1 of Delia radicum. Lineage (NCBI taxonomy): Eukaryota > Metazoa > Arthropoda > Insecta > Diptera > Anthomyiidae > Delia > Delia radicum. The sequence continues at coordinate 89,198,802 of CM037852.1, read as the reverse complement.
CTGTACTCTGTGTAATTTTACTGATAAATTTCAGATTTTGCTACACTCAAAAAATAAAATTTGTTAAAAAATATTTTTAACGTCTTTTTAAAATATTAAACCAACTTCCAGCAATTTCTTTGCTGACATTGCGTTTTCAGTTAAAATTTCAGTTAAACGGTTTTACCAAAAAAACTAATTTTGAACTAATGTTTACCTAATGTTTACCCAATTTACTTTGCTGCCAAAATTGTGCTGATAAACACATAAATAGCATGGAGAACAAGTAAAAAGAATAGACGAATATGTCGCAGCTTATATGGACGAAAGTAGAGAAAGTATAAAAGATATAAACAATCACAACAATTATAAGACTTACACAATCTGAAAGCGAGGTTGATTTCGTTCATTTAATTATTTCTTTTGTATACTACACATCAAACAAAGGCACACATGTGCACATAAACATTGTGAATAATTAGAAAATATAAATAAAGCAATAAATATGCCAGTTTTTTTTTTTTGAGGAAAAAGGGTTTTTATGATATTTTAGCGATATTTTGAATATTTCTGAAGCTGAAGTCAAAACATCGAAATTAAACCGGCCTCCAAAAAAATTTGGTTCAAAACTTTTGCCTATTTTCCATATAATTCTGTATCTACTGAATTTATTTCCAAGTTTTGACCCCTAGTTTTATTTATTGAAGTGCATGTTATAAACATGCTTTTAATATGTCCAATTTTTTTTTTAAATCTGAATGTTGTAGGTACAATTACAAAAGGACACCATTTTCGAGACCATTCCGGGATTTCAAAATATCTTTGCTTTTTTCCCTATATAGTTTTACTCAAATTAGAGTTAAATTATGTAGAATTCAAATCCAATCAAATACAGTAGATTTTAAAGACATTTCCACAATATTGAAAAATAAACCATTTTTGCCCGGGGAAGAGGCTTACAAAATATTGGTCCATAACTCGGAAATGCGAGCCGGTGGAGCGTTTTTTGACTTCAGATTCAGATTTAGGAGATCAAATTACTTAAAAAACGTTCAAACTCATCGACAATTAGTTTACTTGAATTAAATTTATTTAACTTATTATTTTTTTTTTTAATTCTGCTTTTAGACATTGGGCCTGATAACGGTTGTCGTAGTCGTATTTCGACTCTAGTCGAAGTCGTTGTCGATTTTAATTTCTTGCGGTATTACGTAAATTTTTCGACTAAAAGGTTTTTGTAATAGATTGAAACAACAGAGTGTTGACAAATTTGTCAAGTTTTTTAATATTATGAAGCACTCTATGACGATCTGTCAAAACAGCTGATTGGTGGCAATAAGAAATTTTTGATTTTGTTGTTAAATTATCAAAAATATAAAAAAATGCTAAGTTTGGACTTATTTTTTTAACTTCAGATGAAAAATATGAGTGCCTATGGCTGAGACGAATGATATTCGAAGAAAACGGCAAAGTGTTGTTTAGCAAAATAACTCCGATCACGTCCAAACTTTTACCTCGCATAGTACTTTTTGAGCTGATTTTAAGAAGCAAAAAAAAAATTTGTCGCCAGAGCCCCTTGCGGCTGGACGAGGAATTAAATTCGGAAAAGTTTTTTACAATTATCTCAAAAAGTACACGTCCGATCATTACAATATACATGTCATATAAAAGCTTATTAAAATATCTATTCAATGATGTACGATATGACCCTATAATTTAACCCATTACAGCCCAATTCAAAATTTGCTTATATTTATTTGTGTTTTTTTTTTTGTAAAAAGATCACCTTATTGAAAAAATGGCCTATATAAGCATATAAAAACTGTACAAAAAATTAAAGAAAATTTCACAAGCTTTCATTAAAGGTATAATGGACTAAAATATCTTTTAAAATGAAAAAGAGATTAAAGGTTAAAAAAATCGCAAAAATCCACATTGGCTAAATTTAAACCTTTGAAATTTTTTTTTTTGTTTCAAGAGATATGTGGTCATATTGTACCTCAAAAGAAAGCTTATAAATCCGGCTATCCATTTCTATAAACTTATTAAGTACTTAGACAGGCCAATTTATGAATAAAAAGCACATTTTTTCTAAAACACTAAAGTAAAAATAAGAAAACCAGCCTTTAATGGGTTAATTTATATTGACATATTGTACACCATTGAAAAGCCATTTAAAAAGAGCTTTCATACGACATGCATATTGTCATAAACGGACTTGTACTTTTTGAGATACTTAAAAAAACTTTTTCAACTTTAATGCCCAGCCCAGCCGCAGGGGGCGCCGGCGACTACAAATATTTTGTTTCTTGAAATCAGCTCCAAAATTAGTTTTTGGGGTAAAAGTTTTGAAGTAATCGTAGTTATGTTTCTAAACTGCACTTGTTCCAGATTTTGCCAATTATGTTTTTTACCCTAAAACGTCCTCCAATTTCGCAAACAGCTTCGGTGCTATAATTTTATTCTAAAAGTATTTAAATTTAATTAAAATTTCATTGAAATTTGCATTTTTTAAAAAGTTTTTAATCTATCGTGAGAAATAAAATAGACGACTGTTTTTATACATTTTGACAGTCGAAAACGACAACCGTAATACGGAAATTGTAATAGATTTTCTAGCAGTGTTGTACATTCGTAGTCTTCGACAAACGTTATACCGTTTTCTAAAAACGACAAATTTTCACTACGACTACGATAACCGTAATCAGGCCGATTATATATTTATAGAGAGAGATTTCAAGAATTTAGAGCTAGTTAAGATCATAAAAAAGAGCGAAAATAGTATTAACAATCCCCAAATTATATAAATACACTGTAAATCAAGAATACATAGTTATATTTCTGACTGTAAATTAACGAATACAATAATGCTGGACGTAGTATAAGACACTAAACCCAAAAGGCGCATTTTATAGCTACCTCTAAATATCGTCCGATTGAGCCAATTTTTGGTATAACGTATATTTTGATAAAAGTAACAAAAGCAATCTTATGGAGAAATAATCTGTATATACTTTTATTTTTCCACACAAACGTGGGCCAGTCCTACTGTACAATACTATCTTCCTCAAATCCTTTAAAGTTCGCTATAACCGAAATAAAGTTTATGGAGAAGTCTAAATGCGGTATGAGAAAAGCCCAAACAGTATAAAAAAGCATTAACTCAAGAGTATAATTTTTTTTTTGCAATATAATCAAAAACGTTAAGATCAAACGTGAGATTGAAATAATCAAAGTGCAATGGGTGTGAACTGAAGGTTTACACAAGAATAAAAAATTACTACGTTTCAATCCACAATTTCAGTTTATACTAACAGAACAATCGAAAAACCATGATGATGTGTTAATGTTTTAAATATTGTAGAGGGGATAGAAAATAAAGATAGAATTAATCTAAACTTAAAAAAAGAAATGAATATGGGATATTTTAAAAATAATGAGTGCAAAAAAACGACATTTCCTACTTAACCTTTTCTGATAAAAAAAAAGAAAAAATTGGTTAAACCTTCTTCTAGTTTACGTATTTTTCTTTTTCCAAAATTCGTTTAGTCGCTGCACAGAGTGGGGAGGTTTTTAACAAATGTATAAGAAACGTACAATATTTTGGCATTTATTACACAAAAGGCCTGATATACAGATATCTTTTCTTCAAAAATAAAAAGTTCTAAACAAAATTTATGCAAAAACTTGATAAGCCACACTGACTTAATAAAATGGTTTTTTACGGTCTTATAGTCTTCCACAGACGGACATGCAATAAAAGACACATCTTCGCACTTATAACAAGTATATATACTACGAAAGTCCTGCAAACCAGCTACCATTTGTTAATAAAATGATTTTTACTGTATTCTGACAGATATGTAATAGAAGTTACATGCCATTACTTACAGGGGAACTAACCCGTAGATTTTAATGAATCGTATATATGTGATAAAGGACATAATTCTAAGGCCCGACCTGTTTTATTTTATGTGCCATCTCGAAGGTTTAAGTGTTGAAAAGTGGAGTCAAATATAACCCCATTTTGAATTTTTTTGATGGTTATGGCATTTCTTCCAAAGAAACTATAGGCAAATGTGCTATCTCAGGAAAAGTATTTCAGAAGAGCATTAACCGGTGGTACTTTTTTTGTAAAAGTTTGGTTATTGTTGTTATTGTTCCAAAAAATGTAGTAATTTTTGGGAACTCTATATGGGGATGAATACTGATACGGCGTCCAAATTAACATAAATTAGTCGTTATTAAGTTTAAATCGACTCGTATTTTTGCTTTTCGCGATATTCGGAATATTTTGGATTTGCCCTTTTGCATTACTTTAATACAAACAATAATGACTACAAACAACTAGGTAATTTTCAAATTATTTCAGTACAAAAAATAATGCGTTATGAGTACTTATTTGTATCATTATTTTAAATATAATGTAATGATCAAAAAATTTTTTTTGAAAATCTATTTTTAGACTCATTATTATTTTTAATATTTTGATAGCTGGAAAGTACTGACATTTTGTGCCAGCAAGTCATTTATATTTTTATCTATCAAGTATAACATATCGAGCTAGCTCAGATGGTAGAGCTGTTGACTGACAACCTGAAGTCCCAGGTTAAAACCCGTGTAGTCACATTTTATTAAAAGAAATAAAAAAAAAAAAATATCTTAGAGAAGAATGAGTGTATTTTCTAAAAATCATAACTACATTGTAAATTTTCAATTTTTCTGAATCAGACTGCTCAGTTTTTGGTATTGAACCTTCGTCAGTGACCCTGTTTTTTTGAATAATGTAATATTTGTTATGTTTTTATTTGTTCGATTGCGTCTATATGAAATTTTCTGTGCTATCACTGACCGTGGTATAGATAAACTGATTTCTAATGCCACATGCACTCGCACTACACGTTAGACAGAGCGTTTTAGCCAACTGATCTATCGTCAGATCGAGTTTTGTTCTGATTAAAACTAGTTTTATTCAATACACGGTGTTTTTTGTTCTTGCATACATAATCTCAGAAGTACAACTTCAGCAACACAAACAGTTCTATGTTTAGAAACTTACCTCACTCTAATGTCCACTGTTTTCCCATATGTTGAAAGTGATGCCACATCTATGATATTCTTTGTATATTCGAGAGAGAGCAAAGTTTGATTTTTGTTTGAGTTCGAATTTTAACGTCCTTTACAGACAATTGCATTTTTTAAAAATATTTTTTTGACTCATTATTTTTGTGTATGCTGGTAAACATATAGGTAATCAAATATTTTTTGATTTATCGTAAGGTCTTCATTAATTATATGTTATTATTTTGTTATTAAAGAGATTTGTAGTGACATTTGTAAGTAATTTCCATTACCAAATATGTACTTATATAAGCACTTATATGTTAATGCTTTTCTACACTGGGTAACCAAAAATACCGTATTTTAGTAACAGTTGATTTGCGTACACTCAAAAAAAATAAGTTAGTAGAAAAGTTAGTAAAACATACTAACTTACTATTTTTCAGCAAATTTTTTGCTAAAATTATGTTTTAAACTAAGATTTTAGTTATACTTCTTCAGCACTTAACTGTTTTGAACTAATGTTTTACTAATATTTTACTAATGTTTTACTATTTTATTTCGCTAAAAAAATTGTGTTGATTACCACATCAATAGTGTGAACGACAACCAGACTGAAATATATAGGCAGAATAAATTAGATGTCGCGGCATGTCACGATGTAGTAGTGACGAGGAAAATTATACTAAAAAGTACAACTCCAGTTAGACATAATATAAAAAAATCAACCATGGAAGATTTTTGTATCTGTTTTTCATACATAAAACAAAATTGTGGATTAAAACAACTTAAATTTTGCGTCGTCACCGGCTTGTGAAAGTAATTGTCTATTAATTAAATAAAAGACAAAATAAAATATTTAAATTTAATAAAAATTATTTGTAAACTAAATGTTTATATGTATTAATAATCTTGTGTGGTCAAATTGCAACAAATATGCAATAGATAGACAGGCTAAAGTGAAAGACAAAGACATACATCTTAGGTAGATTTTTCTGTTTCCCTCTTCTTATTGCAAAAAAGGGTTGTATATGTTATATTTTGTTATTTTTTCGTTTCGTTTCTATAATTCTCTGTGGCATTTGCGTTCCTTTAAAAGATGGCATCATTTAGACAATAATTAATGTAAGTAGTTCAAAGATAATTTCGTTTATGTTATACATATATAATTATTTCTATTGTGTTTAGATATTACATTAATTCATATCGTCAATTTGGGAGTATGAACATTTTTATATTTTGTAACGCATTGTAAATTATTTTAAAAAGAATCACAAAAATACGTTTTATGATATTCAGCAAATAAATTAACTAAAGTATAATTTTCCTACAAATTTTTTGAGTTTTTTTCAGTCTGCTAATAGTCAGCAAAATTTTATTAATTTTTAGCAAGGGTTTTTTAATTTCCAATCTACTAAGTGTTAGCAAAACTTTTGCTGAATCTACTAATTTTGTTGCTAAAAATCAGCTCTCTGATTTTCAGCGCAAGATTTTGCTGACATTAGCAATTTTTTTGCAAGCACCCTCCTGACTAAAAATTTGCTGACTCAGCAAAATTTTTTGCTGACTGTACTAACTTTTTTATTTGAGTGTAGTTATTTTGTCAACTTCGCAAAAAAACCGGCAAAAAAATAATGAAATGCGTGTTTAAGGAAGTTTTAAATATTTTCATTGATATATTTCTTTATTGTTTCCAAAAAGTTGTAAAAAAAATTAAAGAACTTTTAAAATATTAATTACATTAATTATATTAAAAAAACTGGTCAAATATTTTGTGAAGAATGTATTACGGGCAAAGCAGAGATTTGAATTTTCAATATATAAAACATACAAATTTTTCCATATATGTAGTATACAACAGACATGCGCAAATGCGCACATAGACCGAACTTCGTGCGGCCCCATGGCAATGTCAAAACCAAATAATTTAAAAAAAAATTAACAAAAAGATGCTTTAAATAAAAAAATTTTAACATATAAAATTTTAATTATATAGATGTTAAATCAATGAAAACTTAAATAAAAGACTAAAAATTAAGGAATTAAAGAGTAAGCGGTACTGGAGCTCAACAGAAAATTACTCTGCTACTCAAAAAAAAAACACTTTTAATCTGAAGTCAAAAAAGTAAAAACTCTTTCCAAAGTTGCTTTCTTTTCTAAATTTAAAATTTAAGTCTGGGAAAATTTTTTTATTTCTCAATCATACGAAAATAATATTTAGCATTTTTTTTAGCAAAATAAAAGAAAAAAATTGGACACATTAAAACTTAACTCAACTACACTTAAAGAAAAGTTTTATTATATTTATGAAAACTTTTATATAAGGAGTGAGAGAAGTCAAACTAACAGCCATACCTAAACAAGAGCGGCAAGCGGAACGTTTTTAACGCCTAGAGTTAACGCTGAAATGTCATCCCTAAACAAGAGCGGCAACACTACGTCAAATCGATAAAAACAGGGTTATCAAATAAAAAATATAACAACCCTGATTATTTTAACAACAAGCACATATTGGTGTTTCTGATTTAAGTTTTGTGTTTTGTATAATAACAAATATATATAAATAATAATATAATATATATACATAAAGAACAAATATATTTTTTTCTGTCTTATTTTTTTGTTTATATCAGGGATGAGAAATGAGAATTTCGTTTCGGTACCAATAAAATTTTCAAATAGTACTTTTTCGACTCTCAGAGTACTAAATTATTTTTTATTTTATTTTTCTTAAAATTCAAACAAAATGCATTAAAATAACATTAAATGTTATTGAACATAAATTTATGTTTATATGAATTTATAAAAAAATAAAGTTTTACTTTAAAAAAAGTATATTTTTTAAATTAATGTACAAGAACAAAGAACTCCAAATGAGATCCAAATTAAATTAATCAATACAGCTAAAAAAGAATTTTATATATTGGTTGAGAATTTTATAACTTATTAGATTTTAAAATTGTAACAACAAGAATTTGTTGCATTAAATAAATCTTTTGTTTGTATTTTTTTTTTTTTTTTTAATTTAACCAATACTCAGGGGATGCCCCCTACTCATGCAGTGCATTGTATTGATCAGGAAAATAAGGTATGGGAAGGAGGAAAGAGGGAGTAGTGTTTGTGGATATTTGATTTAAATTTTTCTAAATTGTAAGTAACAGGGAAGACTTCTGCGGGAAGTTTGTTCCACATACGAATCGTTCGACTAAAAACGAATTTTCTCTGTAATGCGTTGTGCGAAACACAGGACAATCAACTACAAACGGATGTGCTCTACGAGATAAAGCGAGTATTACGAATAAAAACTCGGGCTCGTGGAATAAGGTCACTTATCTCAGATGAGCATCTCCCATGGTAATATCGATAGAAAAGTGTCACACAACCCACATTCCGACGATGCTCCAATGAATCAATAGAGTTGGATACACTACTGTCAGTGATAAGCTTCACCGCCCTCCCCTGAACACGGTCCAGAAGCTTCAGAATAGACAATGGAGCCCCTGCCCATATATGAGAGTTGTATTGGTTTTTATCAGATTTTGGTATGGAAAAATTCTCTCAACGTTTGCAGAAGAATGTGGTATGGATAAAATACCTGCAGCAATTCTTAAAATATCGGGAAATAAATATTTGTTTAACTTATTTTTAATTTTAGATACTTTCGAGCAGAAGCTACATATATTTTCCTTTCTAGAAAGTTTTAGTTCTTGCCAACGCTCTGTATTGGATATTAATGGCGTCAAAATTATTTTCTTCGTTTGGAAAATTTTTTATCCAAATTTCACGATACTATTGGTTCTTCCGCAAACAACGTTTTCAGGTGAAAGCTTACTGAACCAAATTAAAATTTCATTATAAAATTTACTCTGGTCTTCAAATCCTCACAAAATTTAATATAACATTTTTTTGGAATTTTCTTTTATATGATTTACAGTGCCGGATTCAATCTGATTGTATTTATATACAAATCCACTTCCGTACCACAAAAAACGTTGTTTAGCGGAATATGGTTATCTTGGATATTTAATTGTAACGGTGTGCAATTATCTAACACATCTTTATTTATGAAGTTGCGAGCAATATGTTAATAAAATTTATATATTAATAAAAATTAAAAAAATAAAATGAATTAAGAACTTTAAATCGTCCAATAGTATCAAATGAGTCGCGGGAGTACTTTGGAACATCGAATAGTATCAAAAAAGTACTATAGTATCCACTTTGCCATCCCTGGTTTACATTTGTTGTCTTTTGCAACTAACTTCACTATAAAACGCTCTGTCAAAATCGGATTTTCCAATTGCAAAGAGTTGCCGCCGCGTTGCCGCCGCGTTATTTCGGGATGCTACATACAAATTGAATGGGCATGAGAATTTTTGACAGCTAGAAAACGCTTGCCGCTCTTGTTTAGGTATGGCTGTAATACACGCATTTTACATTGTAAGCAGTGTTGCCAGGTTTGTTGAGCAAAAACTCGTCAAATTTTTCACAAAATTCGTCCAAATCGTCATCAAAAAATCATCAAAATAAAAAATATTTGTTATAAGTGCGATTAAGTTTTATTAAAAAAATAAAAGACAACAATGTGATTCACATTTCAAGTGCCAACGAGCTCTCTCTGAAATATAATATTTCGAAAATCATTATATTTTACAACTTTACCACTTAGGGCGAGCAACTTTGCTATACCTTCTTTCTACCTTGTCATTAAATGCCATTTAGTAGAGAATATTTGGAAATTTAGAGTATTTAGAGTTTATGACCATGGTTGGGAGGGCAAACGGGAGACTTAAGTCCGTCTCTGAATCTTCGTGTGGTTCGTTTTGTGATGATTTGTAGTTTGTTTTTGAATTTTTTGTAGTTGTGGTTTTTTTATGTGCATGCGTCTCGTATTCGTAAGCCGGAAACCTAACTGGAAAACCAGTTCGCAATATAAAGGGCAATACTTTATAAGAATGACAAATATATATGTTTTGCTGATATATAAAACTATTGCCAAAAAAACGTCATTTTGGAAGCAAAAATCGTCCAATCGTCATTTATTTATTTTGGTTCTAATAATCGTCAAAATGACGATAATCGTCAAACCTGGCAACACTGCTAGTAAGTTTTTTTTGCAAACTTCAAACGAAATATTTTTTTTATTAAGTGAGCGTTTAAAACATACCTAAATTGAGTATAAAAAGTATTAATCAAAACGATTAGTTAGTTAGTTCTTCAAAAAAATGGATAATCAACAAAAAGTAAGAGAAAAAATAATTGAAATTTACAAAGAAAAACCAGAGCATACTCTTACTCAATTGCTAAAAAATTAAAAGTTTTACGAAATACGGGTTCACTCGTATTTTTAATAGAAGTCCGAGAGGGTATTTCTGATCCGAATAATGCCAAGAAAATAATTTTACATTTGAAAAAAAAAAAATCGCAGCCTGTCAAAGAGAAAATCAGCTTACAGCTAACTGTTCAGAGCTTTTTTCAGAAAAAATTAAAAAGTGAGCGATTTAAAACATATAAAGTGCCGATCTGAAATGAAGAATGATGAGACCACAAAATTTGTCCTTATTTTGTAACAAAATATGATTGTCGAATAATGGATGACGAAACACACGTCCTTGGTAACCTTTTCCAGCTTCCAGGGCAGAAATTTTATATAGCGGATGCAAAAGAAGATGTTGAGGATAAAATTTATACTAAAAAGAGAAGAATGGAGCAAAATTAATGATTAATAGGTTTTTTGTTAAAGCTCTGCCGACTCTGGAGACTCTTGCTTCGGGTTCTGATGAGATCTTTAGCCAGATCGAAATACTCGTATCAACATTTATTTTTGTTAATATACGGAGGTTATAAATTAAATATTTTTTTTTAATTTTTTGACGAACTTAAAGAAATGAACTCAAGTTGACCATAAAATAATTTTATAATTTAATTTCGAGCTAAAATTAAGTAACCCAGTCCAGTATTTTGTTCATTCTTGAGCGAAAATATCTGCCAAACTTCATGCAGTTTCAGCATGTTGACCATAAAACAGTTTTATAATTGGATTTAGTGCTAACATAAAGAAGATACATTTCTTCGCCGACAATTTCGGTGTACTTTTGCCATAAAAAAATAAGTTTCTTGTATTAATTTAACAGACAAGGCCATTTCAAATGTAGCGAAAAAAAATCACATTTGATTGCTATTTCCTTAATACTGTAAAAATTTAAGTTTTTGATAGTTTTAAACTGCAGTTCTGGAGCTTTTTGAACAAAGTACTGGTCTCTAAAACGAAATTGGTTAAAAAGCACTAAAAGCACTAACGATAAATTACATAAGCACCAATGTAGTGCTTTTTTTATTATTTTATTAATTAATAATCATATAGTTACAAATTATATCCTATTACCCTAACTGAGCACTAGCTACTATGCTTTCGGCGCATTGTAGCGAAAACAGACCAGTGCCTCTGGTTGGAATCGAACCCACGACTCCCGCACTGATAAGCCAGCACGCTACCAAGTAGCCTACCGGGGCGCACAGTAGTGCTTTTTTATGTTTGGGTAATATGAGTAAAATTGTTGGCGTTTTGTGACATTGAAAATCACTATAGATACTGTTGAAACCACTAAGTTGGCATCACTGTTTCCAAATACTGCATCTCATTAGGCTCAACAATTAGTTATTCCTTAGTTCTTTCGCTAATAAAGTCGGCTTATCGTGTCGTCCGTATTTAAGTGCAAATTAAAAATTGAAAAAGTGTTTAAATAATTGTAAAAACTAGAAAATAATTAAATATAATAAGCTAATTTTATAAGCGAATGATTATTTTGTTTTAATTTGCAAAAAAATAAGTGAAAAGTCGTTTTTTCTAAAAAAGAAAGCATTAAAATAAAAGTTCTAGTGTTGTTTGTGTTTTTATTTTATTTTATTTTCAATTGTGTTTTGTTTTTTGAATGCAGATATGTGCTTGTTCCTTATGATATGGAGTAAATCTTATTTTTTGTTATTGGTTTTGCATAACAAAAATATATTTCTCTCTTTTAAATGTGAGCTATCATTAAAGAGAGATTATAGTGTGTATTTTAGGTAACAAAAAACAACAACAATAATGAAAACAAAAAACAAATCGGTTCGTGCGTTAAACCATCATGAATATTGTAAAATGAATGTTTTTTTTTGAAAAGTTAAGGTTAGTTAAAAATTTTAATTATACAGTCAGCGAAATTTGTGCAAACGCACTTAAACTTCATTCATCTTTAAAGACATGTCCACTATTAGAAGCCTATAACTTAATACTGTGTTTTCACTTACCGGTTTTAAGCAAAACATGTGTTTTGGTGGAAAAAATGTATGTGAAAACAGGTACAAAACATGTTTTGTTTTAAAACACATCCAGTGGAAACGTAGCATAAGATAGGAAGGCGATATAACATCCACCATATAATGATTTGAAAAATACAATTTTTCGCTCTTTTTTTAAGCTGTTTTTCACAAAAATATTGGGAAGGAAGGGCCGAATTACGGCATTTGTGTACCGTGCTTTTCATCTCAAGTGACCCAAGTTTTGAAATTGATGTCTTCGATTGAACTTTTGCAAATAACGGCGTAAAATTAGAGTTTTTTGGGGAAATAAAGGGACCGCCAAATAACTTTTTTTTTTTTTTTGAAAATGCTATAAAAAAAACTACTGATTATTTTCTCAAATTTCTTTTTTTATTTGAAAGTACAATAATTTCATTCAAATGGCTACCTCGGCTGGCCATGCAGTAGCCTACACGATCGGTCCAATTTTTAAGCACATTATCGATTGTGTGCAGCTGTATTTCACGGCATCTTCTGTAAGTCGATCGCAGGCCCACTTAGCGAAGCGAAAACGAATTGGATGGTCAGTTGGCTTCAACTCCTGAACCAATTGGACTTTGTATGGCGTCATACCAAGGTCTTTATGCAAAATTCGTCTCAATGATGTCTCCGAAATGTTCAATTGTTGAGAACGACGGTGAATTGATGTTTATGGCCCTTCACGCACACTTTCTGCCACAGCAGCAATATTCTCGGGTGTACGCACTGTTTTTGGCTTTTTACGCTTTGGTTTATCGATGAGGATGGCAGTTTCTTTCATTTTTTTCACCAGATAACGAACATACGGACCATATTCGTTCAGCGGAAGGATAAATCTAATTATCTGTCAAATCAGACATGAGCTAAGTGTTACCATTCACGAAATAAGCACTAGTTGAAAAAAAAAAACGTTAGACGGCGGACCCTTTAAATGTTTTTTGTTGATTTTATCAGATTATTTCGTTACTTTCAATAAACTAAAAATTACCTCAAATATAAATAAATATTTGTAAATTCAGTGCGCCCCGGTAGGCTAGTTGGTAGCGTGCTGGCTTATCAGTGCGGGGGTCGTGGGTTCGATTCCCACCAGAGGCACTGGTCTGTTTTCGCTACAACGCGCCGAAGGCCATAGTAGCTAGTGCTCGGTTAGGGTAATAGTATATAATTTGTAATTATATAATTATTAATTAAAAAAAAAAAAAAAATTTGTAAATTCAATAGATTTATTTTTGCTATTCTTATATTACTATTATTTAGTAAAAAATCTGCTAATTTTACACTCAAAGGAAAGGCTTCATCATATTTGTGGCATATTTCATAGAGTTTCGTCCAATATAGCGTTCCATAGTATTTATGAAACATTTTATAAAATACAAAATCATTTTCATCATATTTGTTAAATTTTCAGTATATAGATGAAAGATATTTTGTATTAGCAAGGATTTCATGATTTTTCTGTAGAAAAAAGTTCATAGAGACCAGGGTCGTAGCCAGGAGTGTGATGGCAGGGGGACAGAGGCGCAGTTCCCCCTACCCACAAGAGTGGTTGACCAATTTCTAAAAATGTACTTATATACAACATATTTTTGGAAGAACCTTATACTTTTTTTAATTAATGTAGAAACAAGTTCACAGAATTTAGGCATTTTTTATTGAATTGAAAGTTGCCGAAATTGTTGGCCGTTTTAAAATTTTTTTAGTGAGGCTTTGAATCTTAGATAATTTTTTACTTGAAAAGACATACCATTTTAAGCCATATCACTCTTATTTAGTGATGTTTGTGATAACAAACCGTATATAGATTCATACAGTTGTGGACAAAAAAAGGGTCACTTTTTCGTAACGCAATTTAATGTTAAAAGAAGACAACAAATTTGGTGAGGAAATTCGCAATATTATTTTTAAATTGTAGTAAAACAATTTTAAAGCAATTTTATAAAAAATAATAGCAAAGTATAGAATAAACTTAGTTTCTAAACTTAGTTTCTAAACTTAGACGAAAAAAATAGGGTCAGTTTGCAAACTGTAAGAAATATTACATAATCCGTGCATTTTTTATTTGAAATATCGTGATTGCATGGTGACTGTATATAACAGACATACTTATTTCGGTATATTTAATGTACCAAGTTTGGAACTAAGGATTCATAAGGAGTTGTTGTACTGTAATCTAGAAATAAAATTGAAAATTTCCTTACCGAATTTGTTGTCTTTTTAACATTAAATTGTATTACCAAAAGGCATCCCTATTATTTGCCCGTAACTGTATTTCCGCCAATATATGGTTTCATATACGAACATTTTTAGCCGCGAAGTTTAATTAAATCTTGAAAACTTTAGATTTAAATGTCGTTGAATGCAATTTTAATCAATTTTGACAACCAATTTTTGAATAAAAAGTTATTTAGACTGTTAGGGTAAAAGTCTATGTTTATTTCAATGTGCGTTCTTAAACTCGTTTATATAGGATTTTAATTTTGAATAATAATTGTAAAATTTAGAAAAAATCTAGGCCTCTTCATATATGTGTCTCCATGTATGGGCAACTGACATTGAAATAAGAAAATTCAATTTATATATGAAATAATATATGAACCCATATTTGACTATATATGCCATATATGGAACGATATATGCAATATATTATCATATATATGCTCATATATGCAACCATGTATGCCATTATAGGAATATATATGATAATTTTTAGCCGGATTGTCAAATTTCTAGAATGAACCAAATAATAATAAGAAATAGTCAACTAAAAATGTTTAACCACGCGTAGTTTTGGAAAAATTAAAAAAGTAGTTCCATTTATATTTTGTCTCTTACCCCCCGTTGTCCCATGCAAGTACAGGTTCGGAAAACTTAATACACTCACACGTTTTTACTAATACAATTACACTTGTGTCACTTACGACTCAACTTACAACGAAATTGGCAGTGAATTTTTGGCAATTGCGACAAGTTAGACGTCGAAATGAAAAAACAGTGTTGCCTTGTAAAGGGTCCGCCATCTAACGTTTTTTTTCAGCTAGTGCTTATTTCGTGAATGGTAACACTTAGCTCATGTCTGATTTGACAGATAATTAGTTTTATCCTTCCGCTGAACGAATATGGTTGCACACAGAGAAAAATTTAGCTATTTGCCAACTGAAATTCAGGTACTGAGATTCAAATGCGGTTAATACGCATTTCAGTCGGTTGGTAAAACTAAACATTTGTATTCACAACAAAATTCGCTTAATATAACTGAATTTTAGTTGCAACACTCAAAATATTCAGAAATCTAATATCAATATCGTTGTACTAACTGAATTTATAAGTTGTTAACATTAATATACACTTTTTAATTCGGTTGACACTTTATTCTCTGTGTGTGTGTATATACGCTTGAACAACGCTGGGAAATAATGCGACATTACTTTGAAAATCATGGTAATGTTGCAGAATGTGTGCGAAAATTCAAATCAGCCGCAGAGCTGATGTCGTTTGGCCACCTCGGAGGTGCGATTTGACACCGTTGGACTATTATTTGTGGGGTGCCGTCAAAGATAAGTGTTACGCCAACAAGCCAGAGACAATTGACGCTTTAAAGGACAATATTCGTGAAGCCATTGGTGAAATACAGCTGCACACAATGGACCGATCGTGTAGGCTACTGCATGGCCAGCCGAGGCAGTCATTTGAATGAAATTATTTTCCATTATTAACCGGAAGGATTGTACTTTCAAATAAAAAAAGAAATTTGAGAAAATATTCAGCAGTTTTATTTTATAGCATTTTCAAAAAAAAAAAGTTATTTGGCGGACCCTTTATTACGTTTTCTATCAATTTACTAGTATTTAGTTAATTTCAGTAAGAGGGAATAATAATTCTGACTGATCATGTGTATATTTATAAAAAAAAAATTAATATAAAAAAATGAATGTTAAATTATAATATTTTGGTAGCGTGCTGGCTTATCAGTGCTGGGATCGTGGGTTCGATTCCCACCAGAGGCATTGGTCTGTTTTGGCTACAACTCGCCGAAAGCCGAAGTAGTTAGTGCTCGGTTATGGTAATAAAATGTAATTTATAATTATATGATTATTAATTATTAAAAAATATACGGTATAATATTAATTTTTTTAAATAAAAAAATTTTCCATGAATATGCTAGAATTTGGAATACTTGGTAAAACATATAATTTAAGTAACTTGCAGGTCATAATGTAGGCAATCTAAAATTTTGGATATTTTTTCGATAATATCGTTGATAATAGATATTCTCAACTTGCGACAATATACTTACATGTGCCAAAGGGGGCTTATACGAGAACAAATTCTGTCAGTTTAGCGTTGCTCCGACATACTTTTTCATTAGCTGGACAGTTGGCTTGGCAACCAACATAGTTGGATGGTTGATTGGAATATTTGCCAAAATATATTTAAGGTTTTATTCAAGGGAATGGCTTTAAATCAGATGATTTTTATTAAAAATATTATATTATTCAGAATATAACAGTTGAATTGATATTAAAAATATAGTTTTTATAATGAAAATTATTCAAGTTGGAGGCCATACTCTATATTTCTTTATTAGGATATTGTCCTAACAAATAGTCTATAGAGTTTTTGTTTTCAAATTTATTATTTGACCCTTTCAGGAATGTGTTGATAGATCTATTTCGGGAATTTTCTAGGTTCCCATCATCAGAACACGTTTTGAAAGCGGTAACAATCCCATGCCAAACATCAAACATTCATATAAACTAGTTTACTCGCTACATTAGAACTAATATATGAGCTTGAAGTTAAAGATTATAACTATTGATCAAAAAATAAATTGAAAACTTGTTTGTTATGTGGAAGGTCCACCTCTGGTGGATATTCAATACACGTTTTTTGTTTTTTCCTCCTTTTTATTTATTTTTTTGTTTCGTTTATAAACAAAACAGGGGGAATAAACTAGACTGTACTTTGTCTTTTATACAAGTTTGATATAATTTTTATTAAAAATAAAAATAATGTTTTTTTTCGACCTTTAAATTGTGCAATAACAATGAAAATTATTCAAGTTCGAGGCCATACTCTATATTTTTTTATTAGGATATTTTCTATATTTGTCCTAACGAACTTGAATAATTTTCATTGCACAACATAATTTTTATTTTTTAATAAAAATTATGTCAAACTAATATAGTTTTTATATTATGAGAATTTTGTCAATTTATTGTTTAAAATACGAAAGCACTTGCAGAAAAGCAAAAATTTTGTTTCCCTGTGATTTCTACATCATTTCGCGCTTTAATTGCTAAAGCGAAAGCTTATTTTTGAAAACAAAGTGTCCAGCTGTCATCTTCTTGCTTTTTTTGTTTAAAAACTATGCCGGAGGTGCTTAAAGTTTTTGCATAATATT
Organism: Delia radicum; assembly: GCA_021234595.1. Lineage (NCBI taxonomy): Eukaryota > Metazoa > Arthropoda > Insecta > Diptera > Anthomyiidae > Delia > Delia radicum. Next base: position 89,181,041 of record CM037852.1, on the reverse strand, counting down.
TATTTGTTTGATTTTCAACAAACACACTTAAAGTTTAAATCAATTAAGTTTAAACAAATTAGTTGACAAATAATGTTCGTAGTATGAATTTATTAAATCGTTATTCATCAATTATAAAAGCGCCGACTGGAAGCGATGATGTGGTGTTTTAGTCTAGCGAAAGCCGTTATATAAATTAGCTAAACTAAAGGCATTTGCAATTATAAGATGGAAATTTTTGAGAATTTTACATAATAAAAAATTATTAGTTTTTGTATGACATTGCTATTTTTAGGCATCTTTTTAGAAAAATGTGGCCAGCAATTTTCGCAAAAAATTAATAAATTTTTTATATCTTTGACTGAGCTTTATATAATATAATTATAATAAACATTTTCATGGGTTTTCTGAAAACTAAGAAATGCCTTTAAAAATTGCATAGTGAATTCAAATGCGCATATCGACACAAATTTGCTGTTTTTGGTTATGATAGATAACAAGACGTATGTAGATAGCATATGCCATATAAATTGTATAGATAAGGTGACGTTGCACTTAGAAAACTATGTACGTAAACCCCACTGCAAATGTAGTTAAAAACAAATGAAATTTCACTCAAAGAAAAGACGACTTACATATCAGTAAATTCAACTAACATTGTCATTTGTTTTGTAATGTCAAAAAACTGAACCACAAGTTTAACAAAATCTTAAAAAATTAACCACATGTTAGTTAAAAATAAACAAACATTTTTTTTTTGTTTTTTTTTTTATAACAAAAACTACTCTAAAAATTTAATGTAAAATCATAAAACAGTCATTTGATGTGGTTTGTTTTTTAAGTGAACTATAAGGTTAGTAAAAAATTTGATTTGTTCTACAAATGACTGACATTTACATTAAAAATAAAGAAACTGTATTACAACACAAACAACTACATATTTTTAAAGCAGAAGTTCCCTGAGTGTATGTACAAAATAATTTAAAATTAAATTTGCATTAATCAGCTTCAAAGTTAAAATAGCATTTGCAAAAATGAATCGCTAGTAAAATTACATATGTAAACTAAAATACTTAATTGTGATAACATGCCGTTTAAATCATCAAAATTTTATAAACCGTTTCTAAAATAAAACTAATTAAAGCAACATCGATATACAATTTTGTTGGATTTGTTCGTTTTATCTTCTGGAAAAATTTTAAATAATTTCATTTAAAAAATTTTCTAAGTCCCTTTGTGAAAAATGTTAGAAAAATTTTAAAAGTTTTGGAGTTGTTCGAATTAGCTTCTGAAAAATGTTCATATTTATTCATAAGTAAAACAAAATTTACATTTATCCCTGTGATAACTTAATAATTGAAATCTGTCATTTTGGCGCATGTATAGTTAACATTACAACTAATCATTAAATCAAAAATTTAGAAAATTGGAGTTAACCGGACTATCCTCTGAGTAGCTTATGTCAACATTTTGCGCAATTGTAGAAAATCATTGCCCCCACACTCACAATAGTTTAACAGTATCTGGTTGTAGTTTATTTAAAAAGTAATCATTAAACTTTGTTTTTCAAACTACAAAGAAATATTTTTTTAACTTATTTTAACATTTCCCAGGTGAAAAAGTTCATATATGATCATATATTGTCATATATGGATTCATGTATGAGCATATATGGTTTCATATATATGCATATATGTATATATATGTAATGCATGGGAGCATATATGGGTAAATACATTTAAATGAAAAGTTCATATATGGATATGTATGACACCATATATGGTGATATATGATATATATTGCATATATTGGTTCATATATTGGTTCATATATGCCATATATCTCCATATATGAATTCATATATTATTCCATATACGGTTAATATGTTTTAATTTTTGATCAGATATGACCATATATGAGGATGATTTTTTTTTTTATTTTTAACCCTTACTCTGCCGGTCTACGAATTCTTAACAAAAATATATAAATTAATGTTTTATTAATTTATAAATACGATTGAAGAGTATGAGTTATTAGGAAAAATGCACCCCCTTCCCGGGGGGAGGGGTTCAAAGTTGAAATTTCGATTTGCGATTTATACAAAAGTTCTGAAAAAACAGGAAAAAATTAAAAAATACCAAATGTTAAAGTGACTCGTAATGGGTTAATGAATGGGGATATATAACTCTTTGAAAAGACATTTAGAACACCTTTCCAATGATGCCTAAATGATGCCAATCCATTCAAAACTTTTGTATAAAATCGCAAAACAAAACTTTAAATTTGAACCCCTTCCTCCCGAATAAGGTCCACCAAAAGATTTTACCATCGGCAGATTCAGCGTGGAAAAGTTCCATTAATTTTGGAAACATGCGGTTAAACTTTATTTAAACCAAAGTTTTTGAACTCAGTATTCAAAAACTGGTTAAACTAGATGAATTAATTGGATTTATTTATTTTGTTATATTTTGTATTAAAAAAAAAAAAAAAAATATTTTTCCACATTCCCATTTTTAGTTGGGAATTAGTTTTAGAATAATTCGAAAACTAAACAACTATTTAAATTTTAAGATACAATTAAAAATTGTGTAGAATATTCTTATATTGAAGTATATTTTAAGTTTTTAAAAAAATTCCTGTATTCAGTAACATGTATATAGAATTATAATAGCTGTATTCTGTAATAAACAGAATATTTTTGGAGAATATAGGAAAAGTTATAATATATGACAATATATGAACATTCATATGTGTCCATATATGAGCATATATGTCCATATGCAATCAAATTTCGGATCCGAACATATATGGATTCATATATGAACTCATATATGTGGCCATATATGACAATATATGAACTTTTTCACCTGGGTTATTAAAAAAACAAACTACACATAAATATTGTTTTTCTGTATCAGTTATTTTTTCATTTATATTTTTTTTTTTTAACAAAAATTTCTTTATTTGAACCAAAAAAGTTAATGATAGTAACAATTAAAGAAAAACTGTTGTTTTTACTAACTTGGGAGTTAATGTTTGATAGCTAAAATAAAATCTTTTATTTTTATGGATTTGGGAGCTTTTTAAAATTTATGTTTTATTTTTCATAGTAAAAATAAAAGAAAATTTTTACAGATTTCGAAGTATTTTTAATAGTTAAAAATAAATGAAAAAAAAAACAATTGATTTAAAAGAAAATTGAGTAGACCGGGTTTTAACTATATGTTTAGTAGTTTTAAAGAACATATTCCACTGATTTTAACGACAAAATATTGTGAGTGCATATATGTAAGTGGTTATATAAGTACATATTTGGTAACATCAAGTACTTACAGTTGTCATTACAAATCTCATTACTTCTATATTTTTTATATTTCACGAAAAATCAAAACATATTTGGTCACCTTAATGCTTACCAGTATGGACAAAAATATTGAGTTTAAAAATAAATTATAAAAAAAAAACTAAACTTAAAAAAAAAATATTTTTTATTTAAAATTGTTTGTAGTAAAATGTACCCCACACTTTATTCGAAACAGTGACTACCGGGTGTCAGTAAACTGCTCTACCATCTAAGTTATCTCGACGTGTTATTCTTGATAGATATAAACATAAATGACTTACTTGCACAAAATATCATTACTTTCCAGCTTACAAAAAAAAATCAAAAATAAGTAGTTATATATGTACTTAATAGAGTTGAAAAAATAATGAGTCTAAAAATAGCTTTTCAAAAATGTTGAGGTCATTACTTTACATTTAAAATACTGATACAAATAAGAACTTATGGGAAAATCAACTACCCGATGAAAAACATTCCGATATTGGTATATATAATCATATATAGTCACATATATAATTCCATAGCTCAGCTGCTACAAAAAATGGCAGACATATCTCATGGGGTCCCATGGGATCTCATTCGATATAATATGAGCCGAAAATGGGTATATCTAATTTGATGAAATCATATATAATTTGATACAATTTTATATAACTTCATAAAATTCTTTGAAAAACCGCGTTACTATTTTGTTTCATATTCCAAATAATAATGAAAATTTAAATATATATCAATGGATTTAAATAAAAAATAAAAAATTGGAAAATTAGACGTGATTTCACTTTGACTAATATGTGAGGCCATATCCAATTTCATATATGTAAAAGTGATAGAATTTTTTTCTTGTTTTTACAATATTGCGTGTATAACTTAAAATGCGGGATAGACAACTGAGAACTTTAATAACGTATATGGAATTTTGGAGGGTAAACATCTGTCAACAACGTTTTTTTGTTTTTTGCTTCCAAAATGTCGAATTTTGTGTCAACAAAGCATCATTTGTGGGAAGTTTTGCAATTTGAAGAAAAGTACAGCTGATTCACATAGACCGCTCACCGAAGTTTATACTGAATATGTTCCATTGATTGCAACATGCGAGAGTGGTGGTTTGGGCTATTCAGAAGTGGTGATTTTGACACGGAAGATAAATGAGCTGCTGAAATCGGACCAGACGATCACAGGGGAACTATACCGAACACAATTGGTTCGAAAAACTACCGAAATGTGCGACAAATTCTCAATTTTGCCAAAAATCACGCATTTTTAAGTTATACACCTAATATGTTTATATATAATTATCAGAAAGGACAAATTTACGTTTTTTATGTTTTTTCAGATTTTCCGATTTTGAACTTTAAACAAGCTTTTTATTTGGTTTTTTTTTGTCTTTTCACGATTTTCTGATTTAAATTTTTTTTTTAATCAAAAACATTATTTAATCTGTCAACTTTGAACTTATTTTAAGAGAAGCTTTCTAAGTCGTTCATTTTCGCTTCAAATACATTGAATTTTCTTTTTTTTTGTCTTTTCTGATAATTATGTATAAAAGTGATGACATTTTTCTTTTTAATTTTAACACATATATTTATGTGTTGCCATACATAATTTTATATAAAAGTAATCGAATTTGTTTGGTTTTATTGTAAAATATATTCTTATATTTTTATTTTTTTTCTTATATATATAATTCTTCTGAAAGTGTGTTAGTAACTGAACTCCTCCTTAACGGCTGGGCCGATTTCGATGAAATTTTTTGTGTGTATTTGAGTTGGTCCCTGGATGGTTTAGATTTACAATTGACCTATATAGGTACAATGGGCGTGGCACCTCCCATACGAAGTAAAAATTTATTACTGCATATCTGGAGTACTATTATAGTGGGAGTCTTCAAACTTTGTGTGAGCTACTTTGATAATAATGTGCATAATCTTGCAAAACGTGGCCGGGATCCAAGCAATGGGCGTGGCACCTCCCATACGAAGTAAGAATTTATCATCGTATATCTCGAGTACTATTACAGTGGGAGTCTTCAAACTTTGTGTGAGCTACTTTAATAAGAATATAAATAATCTTGCAAAAAGTGGGCGGGATCCAAGCAATGGGCGTGGCACCTCCCATACGAAGTAAAAATTTATAATTGCATATCTGAAGTACTATTACAGCGGGAGTCTTCAAACTTTGTGTGAGCTGTTTTGATAATAATATGCATAGTTTTGCAAAAAGTGGGCGGGATCCGAAGTAAAAATTTATAATTGCATATCTGAAGTACTATTATAGCGGGAGTCTTCAAACTTTGTGTGAGCTGTTTTGATAATAATATGCATAGTTTTGCAAAAAGTGGGCGGGATCCGAAGTAAAAATTTATAATTGCATATCTGAAGTACTATTATAGCGGGAGTCTTCAAACTTTGTGTGAGCTGTTTTGATAATAATATGCATAGTTTTGCAAAAAGTGGGCGGGATCCAAGCAATGGGCGTGGCACCTCCCATACAAAGTAAAAATTTATAATTGCATATCTGAAGTACTATTACAGCGGGAGTCTTCAAACTTTGTGTGAGCTGTTTTGATAATAATATGCATAGTTTTGCAAAAAGTGGGCGGGATCCAAGCAATGGGCGTGGCACCTCCCATACGAAGTAAAAATTTATAATTGCATATCTGAAGTACTATTACAGCGGGAGTCTTCAAACTTTGTGTGAGCTGTTTTGATAATAATATGCTATTTGTTGAAAAGTCATTAGCCTTAAATACAATTTTAGGCAGGACAACGTCTGCCGGGTCAGCTAGTACCTATATAAAATTATACATTGAAGTATATATGATCTCATATTTAGCTGTATCAAGTATATATGAAGAGATAAAAAATATCCACTTATATGTAACATAAGATATAATGATATATGAAGATATAATGATATATGATAGCGATATATTAGAAATTTTCGTAAAAATAATTAAATATATATCGTTACATATGACCACATATATAATAATATTAAAATCAAGCTTTTTATGACTATATATAATTTTTTTTCGTCGTGTAGTTATTAGTATGTCATTATTGAAGTAAAGTCCAGAGCAAGCTGTTGTCAATACTGGTAGTCCCAAAAGTAATGATTGTCATTATTGTTTCAACGCTGGGAATGGGTAATTAAAGAAAAAAAAATTCCAATTTTGAGTATGCCAAAGGCAACAAAATAAGCCAATAGACTTCCAGTATGAGTAGGCTTGTCACTCGATTAAAAATTATTCGATTAATCGAACTAACAAAAAGAACAATTTAAAAAACATAATTTTCGAATAACGAATAATTGGAATAAATTTTGATATTAATCGAATAAAACAAATAATTTAAAAAAATATTTCTTTTAATAAAACTTTTTCGAAAAATTACCAATTTTAAAAAAATTTTTATAAAAAATGATAATGGACAAAATAAAATGAAAACTATTGAAGAAATAATAGAAATTTTAAATTATTAATCGTTTTTCAAGATATGGAATCTTTAATAATGGGTAAAGATGTATGATTTCACTTTCAGGCAAGCAATATGAAGGAATTCACAGATAAAGTGATGTCGTTGTAATATATCATGATTTTTGAAGTTTAAACTATACAAAACTATCAAAAATGAAGTTATATTGCAACGATAGAACGTTAGCACTTTAACTGTGAATTCCATTTATGTAATTTCTGCGGCGACTAAAATAGGATCTTAACAGCTCTAAATACAAAACTACCCCCGATTTATATTTAACTTTTCAACGATTTTTAAAACTGTAATTTTTCATCACGAGATAATACCAAATGTCGTATGATTGAGAAATATTTTGGCGTTACTAAATAAATAAATTTTGAGATGATACGGTAAAATACTTTAAATATTTAAGTATTTTTAAAATTATTTGTTTTCGTTATTCGTTCGATTAATCGAATAATTTTTAAAAATTAATAATTTGATCGTTCGATCAAAAATTGTTTGATCGTTTATTCGAACAAAATAAAAACCCGAATAAATGACAACCCTAGTATTGAGTACTTTTTAGTCCTTTAATTAAATGGCTACTATTAATCAAACAAAACTACCGAAACTCAGCATGATATTTGTCTATGATTCAAAAAAAAAAAATCAATGCACGTATCAAAGTCGTCTTCATTTTTAAAAAACCCTGAAATTATGTTATTAATTTATTCTATATTTGTCTAAACAATACAGCTGTGGCCCAGTCACTATGGCAACATAAACTTCACTCAAGTGGCAAAAAGATTTTTAATGAGATTTTTAACCAAATCTTTAGAGACTTTTTTTCCTTAAACACACAATAATATTGCCTTCGTTTATGGCCAGCAACCAGCTTTGCTGGAAACATCGAAGATCGTTTAGTGATAAACCATTTGTAGAGATCATTTATAAATGAACAACTAAATGCTACACATTCATAAGAGTACCATACAATATGAGATATAAGTTGTGATAAATATTTTTAATATACAATGTTGCACAAAAAAATTCATAGAAATGCAAAGAAACTAGTTTAAGTATTTTTTAACCAGGTAAGAACATAATAGTTGCGACAGGCAATAAATGGGTTAATGAATATTCAATTACCCTGCTAATCATTTTCATATATGGATCCATAAGGGTTCAATGTATGTTCGTACATGCTCAGTAGCGTGCATGCATGTTTCTGAATACAAAAATCTACATACATGCTTCCATCTATCTCCATACATGTGTTAAAACACATTATACACGAAATTTGAGGTATTATTTATATATATGTGTATGATCACACATGTACAAGCATGAACACGTATGACCATATATGTAGATATTATCTCAATTTCGTTATTGCACATGTATTCAGGTTTATGTATCCATGTAGGAAGATTTGTGCGTGTTTATGATCATGTAAAAACATACTCGTATGGATCTATATATGTAAATTTTTACCTGTGTAGTGAAAATAGGTTTACAAAAATATATTAATAAATTACCTTTAATAAATTAAAAAGCTCCAAAATTTTAAAGAAAACATAGTATTAACGCCATCGTTTTTCGCTCTTATTGTGATGTGACATTTAAGGGTTAAAGAGACCTTACACCACATGCTACCAAGAATAGGACCGATAGCAATTTAAAGATTTTTATATTAGGATTCTTTTAGCCAGAACCATTAAATGGTGATTTTCTACTTACTACACCGAAAACAATTAATGCTAACCTTTATGAAAAAAAAAATCTTATTGCGGAACTAATAAAGTTAGAAGGCTGAAATTTGAGTAAGAATTACAGTATACTCCAAACTTTAATATGTTTTTTTTCACGAATTTATTTAAAACAATCAGTGATATTGAAGTCACAAATATTTAAAAGGACATTTTTAAAATTGTTGGTTCAGAAATATGACTACAAAATAATTTTGTGGAAAAGTATAGATTATGAACTTTCATCTGATACCCATATTGGTATCATTTAACGAGCAGGATAGACTGGGGTCCAAACCAATAAGTTTTATCGAAAATTATATTTACCCTGTTAGAAGTCGACATATATGGATCCATACATAAACACACACATGTTTCATACATGTCCACATGCAACCATACATGATCCATATGTGTTCATAAACCATTCTTATATGTTCATATGAGGAATCATAAATATTCATCTGTGTGTAGTAACGAAAATTGAGATAGTATTTACATATATGATCATCCATGTCTACATATTTCCATACATGGTCATATGTGTACATTAACGAATATTGAGGTAATATTTATATACATATATGATCACATATGAACTCTTATGAACATATATGAATATGGTGGTCCCAATCTTATTTTTAAGGGTTCTTTTTAATCCCACCTTTTTTACCCTTAAAAAAGTGTTATTCTGTAAATTTCGTAGTGTGTCTTTTATGATAAAAAGTGAAAACATTATCCCAATATGACTCAAGTTACACAAAATAATAATTTTTATCATTTTTTTTTATTCATATTCTTTTCTTGTAGTCACAATTTAAATTAAGTTTCATGAGTCTTTTTTGCTACCCGGTCACTAAGGCTTAAAGATTTTTCAAATAAAAGTAAATATAATTATAGCCATATCAAATTTAAGTGATATTTTTCCGAAAATTATGAAATATGTTCATTCTGTAAATTTCCTAGTGGATCTCGTTTTTGGCCAAAAGAATAAAAATTAATCCTATAAGGATCCAGTTACATAAAATAATTATATTTATTAAGTTGACATTTTTTTTTAGCAATTTAAAAGCTTTACAATCTTGTAGTCATAATTAAAATAAAGTTTCGTGGGTCTTTTTTGTCCCCAGGCCACTAAATGTTAAAGATTTTATTAATAAAAGTAAGGATAACTATTAGGGAGGGTCGATTTAAAAATCTCTCAACGTACAAGGAAAATCGTATTCTAGGAATCAAAATAAGAAACTTTGCCGAAGGAACCATACCTCTAAAACGAATTCTGCTGTCCCGACTTTTGACCCGTAGGGTCAAATTTTGAAAAATCGCACTTTGACCCATTTAGAGTGCCCCAATCGAATCCAACCCAATCGAATATAATGTACACATTCATCTGCTAGAGCGTCTTCCGGATAAGAAATAAAGACACTAATCATGGAAAGACTCCTCCTACTTTCTGAAATATCACTATCCCGAGATTTGTACTTTTGCTATAAAAACACGGCTAAAAAGGCCCTCTTTCAACTTAAATTTTAACCCCTTAACGGTCACCTAGAATGATGATTTATGCATTAATCTGCTAGCGCGTCTCCCGGAGAAGAAGTAGCTCCCATAATTTTGGAGAGATTCCTCCTACTTTCTGAAATATCAAAGTTTGCTTTTTCAAAATTTGACCCTACGGGTCAAAAGTCGGAACATAAGAATTCGTCTTAGAGGTATAGTTCCTTCGGCAAAGTTTCTTATTTTGATCCCTAAAATACGATTTTCCTTGTACGTTGAGCGATTTTTTTGCCTCCCCACAAATCGACCAGCCCTAATAACTATAGTCTTAATAAATTTAAGTGCTATTTTTTCGAAAATTATGAAAACTTTGATGAAAATATTAAAATTTTATTAAATTTTTGACAAAATACGCTATTTCATAAAATTTATCTGAAAAGACTTGCTCCAAATACAAAATCAAATTATCATTTTTCCAAATTATTTTTTTTTCTCGTTAATAAATAACAACTATTATATTATAAAAATATCAATAGACATCTGCCATTTTAAAAAAAAAATTTGAAATTAATTTTAAAAAAAGACGTTTTTTTTATTAAATTCGTGTGTCATTTTGGATTTCGATGAAGTCAGAATTTCATATCTGAATAATTTTGAGTGAATTAAATGAATAAATAAAATTAAGAGTTATTTTTTTTTCGAAACATAGAATTTTGGGAATTTTTAATAATAATACACCTTTTTCCAAAAAATTGGACATTTTCGACCGTCTTGCGTCATGGCTTAACGGTTTCTAAAAAATATTGATTTCCTAACGGCCTCAATAAATGGGCATTAAGGACATTTGTGGTAATATCTACATACAAGCTCATGCGTGTTCATGTATGTTCATGTAGTAACACATACATATACGAACATGTAGATATTACCACAAATTTCGTTAAAGCACATGTATGGAGACATATGGAAGCATGTATGGAGCTTTATGTACCAATGTAGGGACATTAGAGTGGTTTTAGTGTATATGGGCAAATTTTTTTTTTTTTTTAATTTGAAGGTGCTCAGGTCTAGGATTGTGTAATTTAGTGTAAAAATGCTATTGTAAAGTTTTAGCACAATCGGGCTATGCCTTCCCGACCCCATTCAGCCCTAAAGTTTAGAAAACGGAATACAAGGCGAAAAAGTCACTTTTTTTAGTTTTTGTAAAATTTTTTAAATGTCGTAAAAGTTTTTACTCAAGCAGGTAAATTAATCGAAATGAAAATATAATTATGTTTTCAAAAAGGTATAAAAACACAAAATCGGTTAAAACTAGCCCAGTAATAAATAATGCCCCAGACCACTAAGGTGGCAATATTACTTGACCCAGAAATTCGAGCACACATTTTAAAAAATTTTTAAATTGATTACTGAAATATATTTTTTTTACTTAAAAGACTCAAATTTATGAGATGTAGAAGAGGTTTTTTTTTTTTTTGGATGGCGTTAACCTGTTCTAATGTCATGTCAAAAACGGTCAAAATTTTAAGGGTGTTTTTCAAATCTCCAATTTCAAATTTTAAAAAAATTTCTTCAACAAAATCGCAAAAATTGAGATTTGGACTCCAGTGACTTGTTTAAAACATGTTAGAGATCGAAAATAAAAAATTTTAAAAATATCCCCTGGCACACTTGGGTAGGGCAACGATTTAATTTTTGCAAATTTCGAGGAAATTGTGTTTTTTGGTAATTTTTGCCTTATTTATTGTCATAAAATATTTAAAATTGAAAATTAGCTACTTTTGTACCGTTTGTTGTTTTTGTTTATCACCATGACTTAAGGTTGAAAATAAAAAATGTTGGACATCATTAACCCATGTGGACCAGAGGCCCAAAGAGACCCCACACTTATATATTTCAATTTACAAAAAACGTTGAAGATTTTTTTACTACTTTTGAATTTTAATAAACGTGATGTAAAATATAATAACACAATATTTGAAGATTCTGTGCCAAAAGTTTTGGACATATTAAACAACGTTAACCCTTGCCGAGCCGCCGCATTAAGGTCAAAGAAGTTACTGCGAGAATTTATATATATTTGAACAAAAAGTATTTAAATTCTTTTTTTTTTTACAAACCTGGCTAAGACCAGTACTTTAATCATTTAACATATAATTTGGACTAAATTAACCCTTAGTTGAAAAAACTTTAAAAATATGTTGTGTTAACATACATAACACAACGTTACGTTAATAAATTTATCCGATTATAAAATAAACAAAATGTATTGCACTAAAATTTACCACGATGTGGTAATATACCGCACAAAAAACTGTGGTAAACACGCAAAAAAAACAGCTGACTAATCTTCCGTCAAAAAATGTATTTTGTATTTATAGTAATTAAATGTGCTAAAGTCCCAAAACTTATTTAACAAATTGTGAAAAGCAATCTGATGTAGGCGTGTCCCTATCCGGATTTCATTCCTGCCCAAGGAAATCTTCAGGGGACTTTGTTATTAGAATTTCTAGAGATATTTGTTATGTTAAATTTGTTATTTGTTATGTTAACTATTGGAAAAACATAAAAATTAATAAAAAAATATCGAAAACCCCGGTTTAAAACGAAAGCATTTTGCAGTAATAAATTTGTGAATTTTTCTTTTTCTGTAAATTTTGGCATTTTTCTCAAATTAAAATAATTTTTAATACATATGTGGCGAACAACAAAAATCAGCTGATTTATAAATTTACCATACATTAAAAAAAGACACTCACGCCTTGTTGTGAACAAATCGTAGTAAATATAACACGAAGTAAATATAAAACCAAGAATGATAACCGCTAATATTAAGTTTAACTATAGGATAAATCTGCATCTGCAGCAATTTGAAGAAAGTCTGAATTTTATCTGAAATTGCCATATTGGTCCTATTAATTCTGGGAGATAGTGTAAAATAATTATAGAACAAATATGTATGTAGCTAATTGGTTTCATAGCTTAATGATTTGTTTTTCTTATACACCTATTAATGGTAAGAGCTATTTAAAAAATGTGGATTTATGAACTAGTAAAACAATAACTATAAGAAGTTAAAGTAAATAACACTGGGCGACAAAACGAGCTTTTTTTCTTTTAGGGCAAAATTTCATATTTTTAACATAAGCAATAGTTTTTATATGATAATTCTAAATAATAAAGGGTCCGCCAAATTACTTTTTTTTTGAACTCCTGAACCAATTGGACTTTGTATGGCGTCATACCAAGGTCTTTATGCAAAATTCGTCTCAATGATGTCTCCGAAATGTTCAATTGTTGAGAACGACGGTGAATTGATGTTGATCTTTCACTTTTTTCACAAGATAACGAACATACGGACCATATTCGTTCAGCGGAAGGATAAAACTAATTATCTGTCAAATCAGACATGAGCTAAGTGTTACTATTCACGAAATAAGCACTAGTTGAAAAAAAACGTTAGATGGCGGACCCTTTATATATAAAATTATTATAAAAAAAATTTTAATGAAATTTTAAGTAAAACAATTTTTTTTAAATGTATGTTGCTCTGTGTAATACAAGAAGTTGTAGCGAAGAAGTATATTTAAAAAAACCGTTAGATCGTTTAATTTAATTAACAAGAATTTTTTTTTTAAAAGTAAATAAATAAAGTATAAAAACGAAATTTAAAATCATATTGGCGTAACTTTTTAATATAAAGTTTTTAATTATATTTAATTTCTTTTGTTTTTGCATGCAACAAAAAGTTTTGTGCATGTCTTAAATTAAACATGTACACTTAAAATAATAACACAGAAAAAACTGTGTAAAAATTCATTTGAATTAATATATTAGAATTGTTAATGTTGTTAAACAATTTATGTAAAACTTTTAAAAATTTTGTGAGGATTTAACCACAAGAGTCTAAAATTCGATTAAATTGTCATCTCTCTATATATATATGGCGCTTTCCAAGCTAACTGTCCCACTACAGGAAAAAGTATCTTGCAGTAATGCGTAACTAGCAGTATTTTTTCTTACAAAAGAAACAAAAAAAATTAATTTTTTTTTTAATTTTTTTTTTTACAAACTTGTCCCTCATTTTTAGCACATCAATTACACTACTCAACAATTTTTAACTTTTTGAGAAACTCTCTTTGAACAACATATTTTCAATAGACTTAGATACGCTGAATCCAAATCAGCCACATCCTTTTTTCCTTGTTTGCATTTTTTTATATATCGTGGTTTTTATACTTACACATCATTTACCCAATTTTTTAAACCCTCCATCCCATAGTGCAGGAGGGTATATATCACTTTGTCAAATGTTTGTAATGCTTTTAAAAAAAATCTGGGACCCCATAAACTATATATATTCTTGATCAGCATGAATAGAGAAGTCGATATAGCCATGTCCGTCTGTCCGTCTGTCCGTCTGTCTGTGTTAATACAAAATACTCCGCCAATACAGAAGAGGTGTTGCTAATTTTCAGTCAAATTGTTTGTTGATATCATGAGCAGTTTGCTAGTGAAAATGATCAATATCGGTTAACGCGTTAAAAAGTTATGAGTGAAAATGTGGGAATACCTCTTAAAATTTTGAATAAAATTTTAAAATATTCTATTTATTTCATCATACATACGTACATTCAATGCTTATACACAAGAATATACGCAATCAGGGATGGCAGTCAATATCGCTAAAATACTGTCTCCGACTCAAACCCCTTCCAACTGACTATCGTTATCCCAAAAATACCGTTACCGAAATAATTGAAATACCGTTATCCGGAAAATACCGTTACCGATATAATTAAAAAATCAATATCTTAAAATACCGTTACCGAAATAATGAAAATACCGTTATCCGTAAAATACCGTTACCGATATAATTAAAATATCAATACCATAAAAATACCGTTACCGAAATAATCTACCAATATCTGAAAAAAAACTTCTTTAAATATATATATTTTCCCAAAGTATGATCATAAACTAGAAAGTCATTAAAACTCGGGCATAATGGGGCTAAAAATTGTGGTGTGCATTAACATTACCTGAATAACTAAAATAACGTTACCCTTAAATGCCGCTACCAAAATAACTAAAAAATCTTTTCCCTAAAATAAAGTTACCGAAATAACTAAAATGTAACGTTATTTTGTATCTAAAATACCGTTAACGAAATAAATAAAATACCGTTAACGCTAAAAGCCCGCAACCGAAATAACTGAAATATAGTTACCCCTAAAATAACGTTACCGAAATAAAAGAAAATAGCGTTAACCAGACCAATAACCATATAGAATCGGTTACCATCCGTGGTCATAATCAACACGCACAAAAACAAAAAAACCCACAAAATATTGTTGTTGTTTTTTTCTTTTGTAATACAGGGTCGCTAATACATGCAACTACAAAACAAAAACGTAATAACTTTTTTCTGAGTTATTAATCGGTTCCATTTTTTTATTTTTTGTTTCATTGCTTCGTCTTTCAATTTAAGGAAAATGAACGATTGGGGTAATCTAACTAAAATGTATTGCTTTTCAAATGAAAGAATAAAAAATATTTTTATGTATTGAAAAAAAGTTATTTGATTTCTTAATATAGCAATATTTATTAGCCACCCTGTATCTATGTAGGTTTTATAAATGGTATGTATGTATGTATGTTTAATAGCAATCGCATGCAGTGTTGCCAGGTTTGACGATTTATCGTCATTTTGAAGATATTTAATACCCAAAATAACTAAATGATGATTATATGATTTTTGCTGCCAACAAAATTACGAATTTTTGCCAAAAGTTTAATATATCAGCAAAACATATTTATTTGTCACTGGATCTTTTTTTCAATTTGTATTATTATCGATTTATATAATTTGAAAAAATACCAGTTTTCTTTCTTTTTTGACAAACTTAATTTTCGTGTATGTGCCAGAAAACGAAACCGCAAAAGTAAAACGAGTTTACAAAATTAGGTGTGCCAGATTCCGATATCGCAATTTTTTTGCTCGTTTTAAATCGAGCAGTTGTACTTTGTCGAAAGTAAATAGAATGTAGATTTTTTCCTAGAAAGGTTTGTTAAATAATAAAAACAACAATTAGTATTAAAAATTTGAAATGTTTTTTATTTATTTAAGTCAAAAAGCAATCTTTTAACAGCTTCTTCAATTTAAAACAAGACTTTTAAAAATCTCTTAATATTTCATGTATTTTTACATAAATCTGTGGCAATGAAATAAAATGCATTTTTTAAACAAAGTTTTAGTCTAACAATTACAAAAACACTTTGAACTGAGCATGAACAATGTAAATTAATTTTTTATCATGCACTTAAATAATGTATTATTAACTTTTATTAAAAAACTGTCTTAAAAAAATATTTCTTGAAAATAACACTTTTTTTTGTGCAAATCGCAAATTTACTTAAAGTCTTCTTCTTCTTTTATAATGATGTTCGAAAATCCAGAGTTACCGAAGTTCACAAACTTCAATAGGTCAAGTTTTTTTTTGCATTTTTTTTTTTATTTAATAACAACATAACAACAAATTAACAATTAGAATGTATATAAAAATAAATAGCAAATATGTTTTTAATTGTTTTGTTAAAAATAAACACATAAAAACTATTGATTTAGTTGCAGAATTATTGCAATAATTTAATATGGCAGCCCTAGATTTTAATGACATGTTTTCAAAAAAACATTCGCATGTCGTGTCAGGGATGATAAAGTTGGTTCTATAGTACTTTTTGTTGTAGTATTTGAAAAGTACCATGGTACTCTTATGACCACTTGACTACTTGATTTACAAATTTTTGTTTATGAGAACACTCCCAATAAGATATAAAACTAATAACGAAATTATTTCCCCATACATTTTGTATGAATAGAAAAAATCCGCTAGACTGCTGATTAAAACATCGTCATAAGAGAATTAATTATATTTTAAGCTAAATCTTTTGGCAAAATTCATTTTAAAACACAAAACGGAATGTCAAAAAAAAATTTAAATTTACGATAAAAAAACCTTGTAAAAAAAAGCAGGTCTCACTTACACTTAAACAACATCGGCTAAGTTTTGTTTTAGATGCTGTTCTCAATAAAAGCTTAAAGCAAATCTATTTTCCCATACAATTTTTACTAAAATTTCCCATACAGAGTGTACAGTTTCGCTTTTAGTTTTAGCTGTTGTTGTGAACAAGCTCTTAAATAAATAATAAATTAATTTTCATGACGATTTTGTTTGTTAATTTGTTTAGTACTGTTGGGGATAAAAAGTACTATTTTGAAAATTGAATTCATCATCTCTGTGTTGTGTACAAGCAAAAAAAAAAAAAAAGATAAAAGGACGCCGACAAGTTTTGAAAAAAAACCATAACAATTTACTATCTGGAATACTCTGGAAGGGTCTCAGGCATCCCTTATGCATCTTCTTTCTATTTTTTGTTGGCCCTTAAGGAAGATGATTCGTTTTCAAAAAAGTTTGCTATTTGGTAACGACTCGATATCCAGCACATAGCCGTTTATTACACTTTTTGTTTGATTTATGTGATGTATAGTATAAACATATACTTATGTCGTAATGTAATAGGTATTTAATAATTATTTCATTATGTATGTCTCCTCCGCAAGCGTGTTTGTAAAAATAATACTCCATCCCATAGTGCGGAGGGGTATACACACTTTGTTTGTAATTCTTTAAAAAAAAAAAATCTGGGAAAAACCTACAAAATATTACTGTTGTTTTTTTTTTGTTTTGTAAGACAGTGTGGCTGATAAATGCCACTACAAAAAAAAGTAATACCTTTTTTTCTGAGTTATAATCGGTTCAATTTTTTTTTTTTGGTTTCATTGATTCGTCTTTCAATTTAAGGAAAATGAATGGGGTAATGAAACTAACATTATGATTGTGCGCCACTACAATGCTTTGGAGGCTGGCGTTTCCGCATAAACAAACTTAACGGGCACATTAGGCGGCACTCTTCCGAGCAGATTGGGCTCGTAAACTATTTGTCAATCGTGGGACAATCATTAGGACGCCTTTTAATCAAAATTTCTCAGTTCGAATGTAAGAAACAATTGTTGCCATAGTTGCTGCAATAAGTGTCAATTCTAGAGTTTCGACATGGAATATTTTTGCTCATATATGTATCACCAGACAGTCAATACGGACAGTTCTGGTTAAGGATTTTCATTTCTCTCCTTTAAAAAAATCAAATAACAAGCAATTGAACGCAGTAGACTTGCCCCTTAGCTTGGAATTTTCTCTGTAATTTGCATGGAATTTCGCTTGCATTTGATGTCATCAGGCGTGTTAGTCATTTTAATTAAATTGTTTCTTAAAAGCCATTAAAAATACTTATCAAAGATGTATGGCTTTTCGAATGTAAAAAAAAATAAATATTTGTATGTATTGAAAAAAAAAAGTTATTTGAATTTCTTATTGTAGCAATATGCATCAGCCACCCTGTATGTGTGTATGAAGGTTTTTATAACTGGTATGGTATGTATGCATTAGAAGCAATCACATGCAGTGTTGCCAGGTTTGACGATTTATAGTCATTTTGACGATATTTAATACCCACAATAACTAAATGACTATTGGACGATTTTTGCTTCCAAAAAATTTACGAATTTTGACAAAAGTTTAATACCTATATCAGCAAAACATATTAATTTGTCTCCGGATCTATTTTTTGATTTATATAATTTGAAAAAAATACCAGTTTCTTTAATTTTTGTGTCTCGAAAACACTCTAAACACACAAAATATTTTCTTTTTTAATTTTTTGACACACTTAATATTATCACACTTTCCGTTTGACTGATGTATAGTATAAACACGGGTGTTGTAATGTAAACGGGTATTTAATAATTATTTCATTATGTATGTCAAGCGCATTTTTTATAAACCTTTTTTTTATTTCGCGTACGCTGTTTAAACCCTAAATTCAACTAAAACACTAGTTTCCCTTTGAAATTCAATAACAATAAAAATTGCAAAATGGATCTTTGTTATAAAGAATTCATTGTATTTAAATTGTTTGTCTCGTCAACAAGCCTCTATACAAATGATGTCTTATATAACGAACTTCTTATATCCACAGATTTCATAAATATTTCAATTTGCATTTCCCTTTAATTCTGTCCAATTCGACTGAATATATGTAACTGAAACGATTGTCACTTAAACTATGTTAATGTAGTATTTACAAAACAGTTCAAAAGTTTCTACGTAATCACCCGAAATGTTTTTTTAAAAGTCCATGTGAAAAAAGCATAACTTTGCTTAAAATGTAATATTAAATTCCTGTCAGTGCATGCAAACGATTTCTCAACTCTTTCCACAGTTTTTGTGAATTCTGTAAATTGTCACTACTGATTTTAAAACCAACTATTATTCCAAAAAAAAAAACTTCCTTCATTGAGAGCAAACCTGCAAAATAATTTTGAGCACTAATTTGTGTTTCAGTCAAAAATAAGATGAAAAACATTTAAAGTTTTTATTAATATTATTAAATTATAATATTCCTAATTGTTTAGATCAAATCGGTATATTTTTCACTAAAATTAAAGTGTTTTTGTATTTTATACAATTCATTTTCGTTACATTGCTAAAAACCTATTTTGTGGTTTTTTTCTACTAAAATCACGCGTTTTGTTTTATAGAAAAATAATTATTTCAGTGCTACATTATATGTAAATATTTCATGTATGGATAATATTATTTTCTACAAATATTGATTACTTTGAGACATCGATTTGTGCTTTGCCCCTATTTCAAGTGTTATAAGCAAAATGCATTTAATTATTGCAATAAACTGAGTTTATTTTTGACCACATAACCCTCGTTAATCGAGTGTTAGATTTTTTTCTACTAAATTCGTTTCATTTACAAAACAAAAGTTTTTTTCCTAAGAATATTTTTTTCTATTATTTTTTTTTATAAACTTTCCTTCACAATTTAAAAGGTGGAGCTAGTTATTCTTCCAATTAGGTCTTTTCTCAACTACAATTAGATATTAAATTTAATTACTAATTCACAATATATTTATTATTTTTAAAACAATTTTTTTCTTATTACTGTCCCTTTAAACCTATCCCTTTATAACTAATAAATGGCGCTATTGACAATTTTCCGAATTGGACGTTTCCATCAATTGCAATTGGATTCTTAAAAGAATATTAATTGGATTTTAACTCCCAATTCAAATATATATTTAATATCTTCGAAATTAAACATAGCGATTTCAGCGCCTGAATATCGACGATTTTTTTATAGCAAAGACACAAACCATAGGTATTGAATTGTGTAAATCTTTATCTGTATTTATATACAGTGCAGTTCGCTTTTAACGATAAATGATACAAAGAATATAGATATATATATTGTTTGCACTTTCTCTGGTTAATTCAAACAATGAGATGGAGGGTATGCAAAAATTCGGCACAGCCGAATTTAATCTTTTTTATACCAAATTCGGCACATCGGACTTTAATGCTTCCACTTGTTTTTGTATATTTTGCTTAATTTTTCGAAAATGAACCGCAAAATAATGCATTTTTTTTCAAGGACATATTTTATACAAAAATATCTTTTATTTGGGTATAATCATGTTGCTGTTTGTGTCAGGATATCTTACCAGTATTGCATGTATGCTAAAATAAATTTAATTTCCACTGAACTCATTTTTGTATTAAAATTGCAAATACATTGAAAATATACAAAAATATTGAAAAAAGAAAAATATTAAGTTTGATTTAATTTTTATTAAAAATAAAAATTATGTTTTTTGCGACATTTAATTGTGCAATGAAAATGAAAATTATTCAAGTTCGAGGACATACTCTATATTTCTTTATTAGGATATTGTCCTAACAATATTTTTAATAAAAATAATATCAAACTTGTAAAAAAGACAAAGTACGGTCTTAGTTTACTTGCCCTTTACATCTTGTTTTTATGTAAAACAAAGGAAGTGTAAAAATAAAAAGGAGAATAAAAACAAAAAGCGTTTACTGTACGAGGGCGGATCAATAAGTCCATGACTTTTTGAATGAAACACAGTTTTTTTTTTGCAAAAAAAAATATTTTTCAACATAATCTCCTTTTATCTCAATACACTTAGCCCAACGTTTCTAAAATTTTTGTATCCCTTCCAAAAAATAGGATTTTCGAGGTGCATAAAATTGGCATTTGTTTGAGCAATAATTTCATCGCTGGAGCTAAATCTCTCTCCACCGAGCCACATCTTTAGGTTTGGAAATAGGAAATAGTCACTGGGGGCTAAATCCGGAGAATATGGCGGATTAGGTAACAATTCGTAGCCCAATTCATGGAATTTTGCCATTGAGACTGCACCCGTGCATTATCTTGATGAAAAGAATTTTTTTCTTGGCTATATGGGGTCGTTTTTTTTTAAATCCTCCTTAAATCGGTCCAATAAGTTGGCATAATATTCGCCGTTTATTGTTTTTCCCTTTTGAAGGTAATTCGAATTGCAGTTTAACAACTCCAAACAATCCTTTGAACTTGTCACACGATTACGGTTATGGTCAATTGAGAGCAAACGCGGCAGCCATCTTGCAGGCAGCTTTCTTAAACCCAACTGATCATTGAAAATTGACACCACACTGCCATATGAAATGCCTATGGCATCAGCAAACTCACGCACTTTTTACTCTTCGATCGGCCAACACCATATCGTGGATTTTTTCGACATTTTCGAGTATATTAACCGCAATTGGCCGTCCAGAACGTTCAGCGTCATTTGTACTTGTGCGACCACAACGAAAGTCAGTAAACCACTATTTTACCATTGAAATCGATGGTGCAGAGTCCCCATAGTATTTATCAAGTTTTTCCTTGGTTTGATTGACGATTTTTTTTCGCAAAAAATAATGATTAATGAGCACTCGGAATTTTTTTTTTCCATTTTTAAAATATGTTTGGAACAGCTGTTAAATGCAAAGTAAATGACGGAACTTGCTCAAAATTTCACAGTAGTCTATCAACAGGTTGTAGTTCATGGGAGCAGTGTTGCAGTGCATATAACTACGAGGGAAGTTCGTATATCTACCAAAGGTAGAGCCGGCACATAACGAACAAGTTTTCGATTTATTTTTGATCAATAACGAAATTAGTTCTCATTTAATGGGATAACTAGGTTATATGAATGTTTTATGTTTGCATGAAATTGTCACTTCTTTCAAAACTTGTTCTGATGATGGGAACCTAGAAAATTATCGAAAAAGATCTATCACACATTCCTGAAAGTTTTCAATTAATAAATTTGAAAACAAAGACTATAGATTATTTGTTAGGACAATATCCTAATAAAGAAATATAGAGTATGGCCTCGAACTTGAATAATTTTCAATTCAATTTCAATTCAAATTTCAAAGAAGAATATTTTTATAAAAAAATTGTAGTATGAGACATATGTATATGGACTAACCTATACCAACTAAGTAAATGGATAAAATTCAAATATAAATTACTGCTAAGTATGTATGTTCGTTTTCAAAATGCATGTCAATAAAATCTTATATTATAAGCATTATTTTAAATAGTCAAAAGCAGAAAAATTCAAATTCAGTTTAAGAAAAAATGTATGACACACAGAGAAATAAAGTGCCAACCGAATCGAAAAGTGTATTTTAATGGTAACAATTTCTAAATGCTGTTAGTACAACGATTATTATATTAGATTTCTGAATATTTTGGATGTTGCAACTAAAATTGTGTTGAATTAACAGAACTTTGTTGGGAAAACTAATGTTGAGTTGTACCAACCGACTGAAATTCGTAATATCCGACTTGGAGTCTTAGTAACCGAATTTCAGTTGGGAAATACCTAGATTTTTTTCTTTTCTGTGTGTACATATATATATAAAACGAAGTGTTACATCATTTTCTTAAGGAACAAGTACCACGTAGCACAATATATTAAATATTCAAATGGTTTGAAAATGGAGTGGAATTAACCGGGATAAAAAAAAAATTTCCAAAAAAAATTGGCAGCAGCTGAGCCGGTTAAATTGAATAAAACGGCGGTTAATCAAATTGAGGCATCAAATCGTAAGTTGGCCAGAAAATTTCGCTTTTTCAAGGCAACATTATTAAAAAATTAAAAATACAAGGGAGCCTGGTATCGGAGACACAAAAAATAATGGTTTAAAAATAAATTTGTAAATTAAGAATTACTAAATTTTAGGTCAAAAAATTTGTTTAAATACGGATGAAATATGTTGCTGAGGTAAAATGAGATAACTACACTAATAGAATTTTCCTTCATAGTATCAATGAAACGATTTCATTAAAATCGATTCATTGGTTTAATGAAAAATTTCATTAACTGAATGAAAATTTATTAATATTGGTATTCTTTTCATTAACATTTTTTATGATTGATTCATAATTTCATAAAAAAAATTCATTAAATTAATGAAAAACTTTAAATTTTGTTCAATAAAAATTTTGAACTGTAATAAGAAAAAACGTATTTTTTTGTACTATCATTTTGGAATAAAAAAAAATTAATAAATTTTGTTTATAAAGTTTGCCTAGAGCTAACAGTTTTTGACGAATTTGAATAGTTGGTCACTAAATTCCAGGGAACAGATTCTCTAAGAAAAACGATATAGTTCAAAACGAGACCTATACTGTTTTCGTTTTGACGATGTTACAGAAAAACGTTAAGCTAAACGATAACAAATTTTTGTTTTTTAACAACATTGTTAACAATATTTAACATTTTTATCTAATATGGTCGTAATTTAACTACAAAAAGTTGACTATAATCGTCTATCGTTCTACAGAATTCCAAGCTAGATCGATAAAAAATTACCAATTTTGTACCGAGATATAAGAAAATATGTCATCTTTTAACACAAATTTTCTTACATGTCATTATATTCCAAGCAACGAAAATTTGCTGAATCAGGCTGATTTTAATAAAAATCTGCCATAGCCTGTGATGTTTACTTTCGAACTTTTTTTATAAAAATATTTTATATATCCTATAAAGACCAGACCTTTTAAATTATATCAACAAATGATAATTTCTCAATAACCACCAAATTAATGATATGCTAAAATAATCATAAAAAGTGCAAATTATTAAATATCGACGAAAATATTTCATACAAACTATGAATTTTATTCATTAAACATATGAAACTTTCATAACGATTAGGCTAAGATAAATGAAAAAATTTTATTTGGGTCAATGAAACCATTCATTAAAATTGATTTAAGGATACACCTTTCATTGACTCAATGAAACGTTTCCTTGGGGACTTTTTTATGAAAAAAATCATTAGATTAATGAAGGAATTCTTTAATACTACGCACAAATTTCTATCAGCGTAATAACTTTAGATAACTGTCCCAGTAAAAAACGCTGCTTACATGCAAGCAAGTTTGTAAGGGAGTAAGCCAAAAAGAATCCCTTACAAACCTGCTTACATATGCCATGATTTTTATATATCGAATTCCCACGTGGAAACATTACCTTTGGGCAAAATAAGCGCTGATTTTAGCGCTTATTAAAAACTTTGATTTCATAGCTTGCCCAGTAAACTCATATTTCATGTCTATTTTCTATTATGATTAAAAGTAATAACAAGAATATACCATACATAATTTTTTTTTACATAAAATTCTGCAGATATTAATTTTTTTTTTTTGTTAAAATTTTTGACATACCATACAATCATTTTATGTTTTTACCGCTCCACCTGCTAGCTCTTCAGAAACAGTTAAATGGCTAATTTTTTTTATTACCTAGTCTAAAACTACAAACAGAATCGGAAATCACTCTGGAAAAATTGGTACAGATCGTTTATAACACACGATATGAAACTTTCTGCATTTCAACCTGCTTCCTTATAAGGGATTAGGGTAAGCTGCTTACAACCTGCATCCTTGCTAGGGAAAACAGTACGCTAAAAATTTTAGTTTATTTATTTTTATATGAAAATTATTCGTTTCTTTCGCTGCTTCTCAGTATTATATAATAGTAAGCACTTACATCAGCGCATTTGTTTCATCCTGCTTCTAAAAACACGAAATTTTTTTACTGACGAGTTAACTAATAACTAACTGATTTAAACGATAAGAGCAGAAACAATTAGCAGAAACAATTAGCAGAAACAACTGATTTGACAGACTTTTGTAGAACAAAATTTTTTTTTAATTTTTAAGTTTTTGGTTTGTTTAAGTAGAAAATATCGCAGTTTTTATACAGATATATTTTTTTGTAATGTATTTTTTAAATTTGTATCAAAAATAATTTACAAATCGAAGAAAGTATTTAAAAGGAAGTACAAATACAACAATATCTGTAACGTAATTCTATAAAATAAATGTAGGTACACTCTAAAAAAAAGCTTGTAAAATTACTGCTATAATGCTAGTAAATTTGTATGTAAAATCGAGCACAATGCGTAAGTTTAAGCACAAACTGCTTAAAAAAATAATATACTGAATTTTGTTGGCAATAACACACGCGAATTATGTTATTAACCCTTCAACCACTGGGATATTTTAAATTTTAATGTAATTTGAATTTAAGTGATGACCGTCTGTAGACGGTCTTGGTGGTTTAAGGGTTAAGTATTATTATTAGTTCAAAAGTGACTCAACTCAAAATTTTAATTTTAAAAATATCAGTGTATTTTGTTGTTGTTAACTGTTGCTAAAAAAAATGTCTTTCTTTATGTTTCAATTGGTATAAAGTTGCAAATATTTTTTTTTTTTCACTTTTGAACTAGGTGTGCGAAATGTGTGCAATTTTTGTTTTTATTTATTTGAAAAAATTGTCAAACTTTTTCAAACAGAAGAACAAAAATGTTTAATTCAATATAATTTTTATGTTTGGTGCTGTATTTTAGGAAAAATTAAAGGATAGCTGTTATAAATTTCTAAAAATAAATTAAAAATATAATTAATTAGTGGTTTTGGTCAAAGATTCGATTTTGATAAAATCGAATCATGCTTCTGAACATCTATCATGTTCAAAAGTGATGCTTATGCCAGTCCTTTCTTAATTAAATCCAGAAAATTTGAGACTTTTGGTTATTTTTTCTAGTAAAATGGATTTGTATTGGTCTTGCTTTTTCTCTCCAGCTAATCTTGACGTTCTCTTTTATAAGGCCATGTCGAACCAATTGACGTCTTATCTTTTTTATATTTATATATTGTGGGATACAGTTTCAGATTTAGAATAACTGTAATTGGTTAGCGGGAATGGAAACCCGGTGTGAATATTTTATAACGCCGCAGTATTTAGTGGTATTTTCTTTTTTTACTTTTCAATTTCTAATTATATCGAAATAATCGTTTTTTTTATTAAATAAATATAGCAAAATAATAAATAATTGCATTACTTTACTGAAGGCTTTATTAGGTACATTAAAACTTAAATTTACACACATTATGCGTAATATGAAATGTTGCTATACACACATAGAGTAAATTTACATAATTTATAGTAGAAGTACAGTTTCCTCTTATAAGTTGGGTAAATTTAAACATAAATTAATTAGAGTGTACTTAAATAAGTTATTCTTACCAATTTGTTAATTTCTAAGCTATGATTAGTTTTAATAATGTTATAATTACTCCATGATGAATGAATTTGTAAAACGAAAAAAAAACTCCTAAAATCAACAATAAGAACTTTATTTCAACATTGCAAAATCTTTTAAACATTATTATTAGACTAATTATGATTGTTGTTGTTTGTATTGTTGTTTTTTTTGTTGATTTCAAAATATTATTTTTCGTTCCGGTGTTAATGACAACAACCAACCAAATCGTTTTTCACCTTCTGGTTCTTCGACAGTTTTACCGCTACAGAGCATTGACATGTTCATCATCAGTAACAAAAACAAAACTAAATAACTACTAACTAAAATTTTTTCGCGTATATACACAGATAGAATTTTAGTGGACTAAAATCAATGAAAATTTTCTCTAACTAATAAAACTTTTCTTTACAAATAGAACGAAAAATTTCTTAAAATAATGAAACTTCTTCATTAAGTTAATGAAACTTTTAATAAGCAAAATTATATTTATCATAAAATTGTATGAAAACTTGCATTAGTTTAATAAAAAGTTTCAATGGACGAGTTCCAGTGCAACTTCATTGCTTCTATGCAAAAATTCATTAATAACATGCAGATAATTCTCTCATTGTAATCATCCGAACATTTTATTTTTACATTTCTTTTTAAGCTTAATTTTAGAAAAACGACAATTAAACAAAGTTATTTTGTGCAAAAACTTGTAAAAATTCTTTGAAAGGTATTGACATGAAGTGTTTTTTCTTTTTTTTTTTTTTGCCAAAGATGTTCACATGTGGATGACAGCAACTGATTGTTATCTGTGCAAGAAGATCATTAAATAATTCATATATCACACATGGTATTTAAGACATAATTGCTGGGGAGGAGTAGAAAATAGCAGCCATATTCAAGGAAATAGAAAACTGCATTTGAAAAAAAAATACTGCAAACCTCTAATGTAGAATTTTAAAGCAATAGAGGAAAAAGCCCTTCTCTGAATGAATACCAAAAATTGTTCGTTAAATTAAGATATTACAAACAATTATTTAAAAATTTTATAAATTGAGCTAACAGCAATTAAACAGTTTCATTACTGTCTTAATATTTTGAGTGTACAAAGCGTATTTTCGCCTGTCGTCTTATACACCCTGCACGCAGGGATGCACACAACGATGCGATTGAATTTACAAAGTGATGGAAAAGAACAAAGTTACACTTAAGATTTCCCTTAAATAACAATTTGTCGAATTTCATTTATTACACTGCCCAGTTTTATTTTCGAAAATTATTGAAAGGTTTAAATTTCATTAAACCTGGTATTTATATTCTCCTAGTAAATGTGAAGTTTACGTATTTTTTTTTTTTTGTTCAAAATTCGTTATAGTTCGCGTTTAGTTTTTGCTCAAAGTTGGAGGTTTTTCACAAGTGTTTAAGAATTATACAATCTTTAAATTATCATAACTTTTGAACGTGTCAACAGAATATTTGGTGTCACTTTAATGATTAAATCCTCTTGTTTAAACAGAGTTGCACAAAAAAGAAATTTTTTGACCAAAAGGATAACGAAATTTAAAAAATGTCTTTAATTCGGGAATATCTTAAAAAAAAAACATAATTTTCTGTTCACGCTCTCAAAAGTTATTATAACTCAAACATTGTATATTTTTCATACACATTTATTAAAAATCCTATACTTTGAGCAGCGCCTAAACTCGAACTATAACATTATTTTTAAAATGTCCCTATTAATTAATTCCCAAAATTCTAAATTTAGAAAAATTTAATTTGTCATTTCATTTATTGCTTCAATATAATCAAAATTATTTAGACGTTGAATTTTGACTTCATCGGATATCATTATATATAAAATCGAACTTAAGGATAAAAAATAAATTTAAAAAATCATAATTCGTGTTTGTCATTTCCAGGACATTATATAAAGTTGATTATTTCGTCAAAAGTTGAACAAAATTAAATGTTTCATTAAAGTTTGCATAATTTCCGGAAAAAAAATCACCTTCTAACTCTGTGTCCTGGCGACAAAACAGTCCCATGTAACGTAATTTTAATTATGACTATAAGATTGTAAAGCACCTTAATTAACCAAAAAACAATTTTCATTTTATGCTTTTAGCAAATTCTTCGAACGGTCAACTACGTGTTGTATGTCCTTTTGAAAAATACATATTTTTAAAGAAAATCGCGATTGCCGCGAGATTTATAGCTGATATACATTTTTTGCTAAATTATATAAATAAAATTCAGGTATTTTTTTACCATCAGCGATTTGAGTGTGGCATGGCAAAATCTCTTAAATTAAAAGTAACGCGTAATTATGATAAAAATATCTTCACGCTAAAGTGTACAAAATGGCTCTGTTCTGTTAAGAAATGCAAAAATAAAATAAAAATCTATTTTCGCAAAATTTATGGAAAACCCTGAAAAAACAAAAATTAAGAATTAAGATCGGTCGGAAATGTGTAAAATCGTAATATATTAAAATCACACCATATTCGGACCACCTGACAATACAATTCTGGCTGTACCATTCAAAATGTGCTTTTCAAAAAAATTGTGTTAAAATTTCTTCATTTTTGTGGAGCTCTTACTTTGCGCATCAAATTGCGCACAATTTCAAGGTTTTTGCTAACACTTCCTAGGATTTTGATACGTGAAGGGTCTCACATTTGCTGGCCAAAAAACTGCGAAAAAGTGAAACTCGAAAAAAGTTGGTTTCAACCCATTAACACCACACAACTTTTAAAATGTAGGTGGCACAGCATCAGTGCAGATAGTGTAAAGTCCTCCAAGTGTAGTGAGTTTATATTATACCACTTGGAGTCACAAGTTGTGAAGTGCAAATAATATAATAATACCCTAAATAATGTAAAATTTTGAGTTTGTCTCTGCCGACATTTTGAGAATTTTTAAATTTAAGCGTTAATAAGTACGCAGCAATCACTTTAATGACCCTGAAATTTTGTATAAAGATTATCAATTTAAATTGTAACCAACAAAATTTAATTATTATTCATTCATTTTAATTGTAAGTACTTAAAATTCATCATCACAATAACACGGTGCTACAATGAAAAAAAACTTGGAAAACGACCTAGCGTGGGTTATAGGTCTTGTTGAGTACATTACATATTGTGTCAAAAAATTTCAGAAACACCCTCAAATTCAGAAGTTATTCTAAAAAACCGTTTCAAGTGATGTTCGTCAACTTATCGACCTGTTACTCAGTCAGTTTTTGTCCGATTTACATTTTTTTAACGGGTTTGGAAAGAAAACTGATTAGGCTTTAAAATGACGTGCATTTCTTATACATTTGTAAGTTATAAGTATTGTTTTTGTTAAGAATATCTACAAAAAAAACTAAAATTATAAACTTTTTTGATTTTAGTAGCTTTTCATTGCTTATTTTAATATGAAAGCTTATAAAAATTTATACCAACGTATAAAGAAAATTTAGTTCTTAACAAAACATGGTTTTAATTTTTCAAATCGGATGAAAATTGTAAAAGTTATTCAACTTTTCATTAACACCTGTTTTTAGCATTTTCTCCCCCAGCGCAAACCATATGAATAAAAAAAATAAAAATTAAACAAGCGTTTTGTAAGTCAAGTGGTTTACCAGAAGAAAAGTCTGCAATCTTAACATTTTACTTTAGAAAAAGTTTAGTAACTTTTGCAAATAGAAACCGATTTTAACAAATAATATCTCGTTTTTTCTATATAAAATTGTCTTTAAAATACAGTGCAAAAAAAGATAGGTTTTCATAAAAAAAAATTAAAATAACTCTTGTTGAATTTGAAAAATTTGGAAAAAAAAAAAATAAAAAGAGAAACTTTTGCTAAACACTTACCTAATGTCTTGGAATATATATTTAATGAATACATTTCATGAAGCCTAATTCTTTGTCTTTCCAAACTGTTTAATTTTGAAATCGGTCAAAAAATGTGTGAGTTATAGGTACTAAAGTGCTACGACCTACCCTAAAACAGTTTTTTGAAAATAACTCAAAATTTTGAGGGTGTTTCAAAATTTTTGAAAACGGTTTTTGTATGTCCTCACCTAGGCCTGCAACCCCACTAGGTCGGTTTTCAAGTTCGGACAAAAAGTTTTTTTTTGTAGCAGTGTGTAATTAAACTATATTGTAAAAAGAAAATATATAAAATTAACCAAAACACAGTCACATCATTCAAAATATTGGTTTTCCTAATCAATATTGAAAAAATATTATCTTCTACATTGCTTTTAATACCACCAGCCAACCACTTTTCGGAGATGTTATCCCTTGAATAAAATATTTGCAGTTAAAATCAAATATTAGTTTCGGCTGCAAAAAGACAATCACTCTATCTAAAATATTAGTTTTAAAATAGTATACAATTTTTAATAGTTTTGATAACTCTAATAAAATATTAGTATTAGCAACCCAATTTATGTTGTGCATACAAATCTATTTTTAGACATTCATATTTACACTTAAAAAAAAAAAAATATTCAAGATAGAAATTTGAAAATACAAATTTAAATTGGGTTTATGCTAGAGGTAATGGCCTGACAAGCAGAAGGTCACCGGTTCAACTCCAGTTCGCGGCATAATAATTTTTTTTAATAAAATAGTTTTAAAATGATATATTAACAAGTTTGATATAATTTTTATTAAAAATAAAAATTGTGTAGTCATTTTCATTAATATATTAACTATATTAATAAAATATCGAGATCAGCAACCGAATTTATGTTGTACATGCAAATCTATTTTTAGACATTCATATTTATTTAAAAACAAAAAACCAAGGTTGAAATTGGAAAATACAAATTCAAATTGGGTTTAGGCTAGAGGTAAAGTAATTGCCTGACAAGCAAGAGGTCGCCGGTTCGAGCCTAGTTCGCGGCGTAATATTTGTTTATTAATAAAATAATTTTAAAATAATATAACATTTTTTATAGTTCTGGTAACTCTAATAAAATATTGAGGTTTGCTACCGAATTTCTGTTGTACATACAAATCTATTTTCAGACAAATATTTAAACTTGAAACTACGAAATATTCAAGGTTGAAATTTTAAAAAACATATTTAAATTGGGTTAAATTGGGTTTAGGCTAGAGGTACTTGCCTGACAAACGGAAGATCTCCGGTTCGAACCCAGTTCGAGACATAAAATTTTTTTCATTAATAAAATAAATTTTGTTGATCGCATGTAAAACTATTTATAGAATATTATAGTCCATAAACATAACATTCTATTGTTACAATAAATATTCGAAATTTTGTTAATAAATGTCGGTTATTACAATAGTATTAAAATTTAATAATAGTGATAGTACGTGGAACCACAAAAATTTGGTTGGCAAAAAATCGGTTGCAACTACAAAACTGTTTTCAGTGTGTATAGTTAATTGAATTTGTGAGTTAATTATGCAAAACGTATGCAGAGTATATATAAAACACCCTGTTTTTATAAAAAGAACGGAATAATTCCTCTGGAGGAATACGAGTATTTTGATTTTGTTACAATAACAAAATACACGCATTCCTCTGGAGGAATTATTCCCTTCGCTTTATAAAAACAGGGGGTAAACAATACAATTTCACTTTAAAATTAATTTTCTTCGAAACTATCAAAATCTCTGTTGATTTTCTTTTTGGAGCATCGTGGCTACACCTTGACAAAATGCGCTTTTAAAAACCACTAAAAACTGTTTCTCCTTATCCCAGTTTTCTTATAAAATTTAAAAGAACACTGAGCAGCGTGGATGCTCTTAAGTCTATACACTGACAAGAAATTTTCCATAAAAGTTCAACAGTTATTTAAAAAATTAATCTGTAAAGTTGTTTTAATGGAATATACAGTTAAATTGACAAAGAAAAATATATTTTAACTTTCTGTCTGTTATTCAATTAACAAAATATACACAAAAGCGGACTATCCGTAATAGCTAATTTATTCAGTTAAAATTTTCTATTTAAAACAAAAACATTTTATACTATATTGAGTATTGAAATAAACCAAAACAATCTATTGTTTTTACCGATTTTGTCAATTTATTTTTTAACAGTTGAAAATAAACTGAAAATACAATTGTTTTAAACGAAAACTAAGTAGTACTTGTTTTAACTGATGTTCAATTAATTTAATGTGGTATATTCAGTAGTCTTTACGGAAAAAATATTGTGAGTGTATGCTCGTTGTTTTTGGTTATTTTTTTTTTTGTTTTTAATAAAATTAAAAAAAAAATTTAGTGCATATTTTACGATTTTTAATGCATATTATAGGCGCCTAATACCACCTCTTTTAAGTGCATTAATTTGTTGTTCCTGTTCATGATAGAAAAAATAGTTAGGAAAATATGAATGTCTCCTTGTAGTAGAAAATTATATTTAAAGTGTATTAAACATACAAAATATGTAAAGTTACAAGGAATAATTCAAACATTTTGTTCCGAAAATCATGGCCAATATATAACCATTCAAATGTCCACAACGTGAACAGAAGTCATCATATCATCATCAGTACAACGGAATCTTTGAAGTGAAGTCATGTTCAAAGAAAAAAACTTAAAAACGTTTTTATGCAAACTTGCTGATGGTACCTGCATAACACACATACATTCAAATATCAAGTATGTTTGTTAATTTTGATTTAGCATTTAAATGTTTTTGCAATTACAGACTAGTGTGTGTATTTTTTTATGCACAAGATGTCCTTAAGGCACGTTCGTGTGTTCAATTTGAAGGAAATATTAAAAAAAAAATCTGACAATATTGTTTTTCTCTTCGTATGCAAATATATCATGACAAATCGAATATTTTGTTTGTAGTTGTGTAATCTGCAAGTGCACAGTGGGATAATGTGAGCAAAGCTAAAAAAAAAATATTTTTTTTTTTAAAAATTTTGATGCAAAACAAAAACTTTTATTCCAAATAAACAGAATCAGCCACATTTGTTATTGTAAGTGGACTATTTTATATTTTATTGTACATCAAAATTGCAACTTTTTTATATGGATTTTTTTAATTAAAAAATTTTATTTTGATTATGGCAATCCTTTTGAATTTAGTTTTTTATAAAATTATTTCTACATCAAAATTAGTTTTATTTTTACTCATTGCATGACGATTTTGAGTATTTCGACTACGTAGTTCCAAGATTTAGTTAATCCTAGATTTTAATAGGCACCAGAAAATTATTGGGACTGCAGGAGTCATTAGTGAGTTTTCTAAATTTGAGCTGCATTTTTTTGCCATTTATTTAACTGTGACTTCATGTATTGCAAATGAATTATTGGTAACGGCATCACAAGATTACAAAAAAAAATACACATGGAATTAGGGTGAGCGATTATTCGTCATTTTTCTAAAACCGGTTTTCAGTTTTTCCCAATAGTTGCAATTTTAAAAAACCCGGTTGACCGGTTTTTATATATTATACAATTATACTCCGAAATAGAATTATTTTTATGAATTAAGTTTATTATTTGAAAAATTAATACTAATGTTGGATCAACTTGAGAATTTTTTTTCGGTGGTTTTGAAAAAACAATAACATTTTTTCAATTCAATTCAATTCTTTATTTATAATAATATTATTCATTCCGAAAATGAAGTGAAAGTGAAACTTCCACTCAATTTGTGTTCCCAATTCCACATAAGTGATTTGAAAAGAAAAATTTAATTTTCATTTTGTTTCTAGTGGAATTAAAGTGATTTGATGTGTTCTATAAAACAATTTCACTACAAAAAAAGTAATTGTAAAACGGTATTAGTTAACTGAGTGAAAAACCAAACTTTTTAGGAAATAAAACTATTTTGAATATTAAACGTAAAAAAAAATCAAACAATGTAAGTAAATGTGATATGTTGTTAATATATCTTTATTTAACTGAAAAAGTGTTGTATTTTTTACGGGAAAACACATGAATCGGGAACAAGAGGTCCCTTTTTAACATTTATGGAAAAAAAAATCTGGTTTGGCCAAAGGTTTTAGAGGGGGCGACAAAACAGTTGAAGACCAGTTGTGGAAGGACTTAGCAAGTACATTAAACAGCTTAGGACCTCCAGAAAACGACGCAACTGGTTGGAAAAAGGCTTGGGCTGATTGGAAGGCTACCATTCGTAAAAAATTTGCCGAAAATAGAGCAGAGGTAACGGCAACAGGCGGAGGACCCAATAATATCCAACACATATCATCCAAAGAAGATTCAGTTGCCAAACTTTCTGGCCTTTGTACAGCAGTCGAAGGTGTTCCAGCTGCTAAATCATTCGGGACGACTAGCAAAGGGTAAACAACCACAAATTCATCTACAGAATTGTCATACTTAGATGTCACCAGTTCCGACAATGTAGTAAACGTGATTTTACAGAAATTAAATAAAAATGACGAAGGTACTGAAAATATAGAAAATGAGGAACCGCAACCGATGATTTCCCTTTTTGATTTCTCTTTTTGATTTCTTAATTTCTTCGCGACTTCTTTGAAATCGAATCCATTTTGGGCATATGACGGTTTTCAAAACATTACACATGTTTGTTAAAATTGTTGACGCTGTACTTCTTCCCACAGCTAGATTGAAGTCTTTTGCGATCATTTGCTAGTAAATTCCTTGTCCGAAATAGCGTAGTGATGTGTCCAATTGCAAAATAATTGGAATGCTTGTCTTTTTAGCCATTGGTGATAATTCTTCTAAAACCATCATAAATACATACTTATTTAATCTAAAATACGCAATAAAACTATTTTTTTTATTATAAAACAATAAAACTCAGTTTTAATTATTGTCTTACGATTTTTCTGGTAGTTCCAAAGGATTTGAACAGTCACGAAGCCTTTTTCTATTTAGATTTTCCGTTCTTAGTTTTTCTTTTTTAATTAAATACCAAGAAATCACAATTGCGAAACTCATTTTATATATTATTTTAAAAATAAGTATTTTTTTGTTTAATTTTTATTTTTGTTAAAAAATGCACTCTTTTTTATTGCAATTTCATTCACTTTAAAGTGATAATTTGGTTTTTTCCCGCATTTTTTATGTTGTTGCTAAGAACAAAATGAAAATGATATCGCCGTGAAAAAACGATTCACTCGTTTTTCAGAACACAGCGGAATTGAAAATGTGGAATTAAAAACGATTCCACTTTCACTTCGTAGTGGAATATAGAACCCAGGCTTTAGATCAAGTAAATCTGTTCTACTCAAAAATGAATGCTTTATCACCAGACCACGATTTGTCTATAAGAAAAACATTAGACTTAGGAAACAAACTTGATTTTCAATACAGTTAGGGTTTGATAATTCCCGGACTTTTTCTTTTCCTGGGATTCGCGGGAATAATAATTTATTTCCCGGGAAAGTTTCCTTTTTTAAAAAAACAAGGTATTGCTTTGATATTTTAAAAACATATTTTTATAAAAAATGTAAAAGGACAACACAACTTTGAGCTCAGAACATATTAAAAACATGCATATTAATTTTTAAAACTTTTAAGAAACTTTTTAAAACTTGTTTTTCATTAATATAAAAAAAAAACAGTTTATTAGGAGCACTACCTCTGTTTTAAAGTAAAAATTCAGTTTCTATATGAATCGAATATTAATGTCCAAAATTTTGCATTGAAATTAAGACAACTATTTTGACTTTTAAGGAAATACAACAAAATCAAGTACACTACCCGACGGCCAAACAAAAAACGATTTAAAAACGATCTGTTTTAATATTTTTCTTTCTCATTTGAGGTTTTTGAAATATCACGGTTCTTATGTTTACATCATTCACCCAATTTTTTCGTATATTTTGTTTAATTTTTCGAAATTTTATCGGAAAATCATAAAATTTGTTTTAAGAGTATAAACCCGCACAAAACTATCTTTTATTTGTGTATAATCATGTCGACGTTTGTATTAGCATATCGCACTTGTTTTGCAAGGAATTTGAAAACTGTCCCTTTTAAGTTTTGACATTATAAATTTTTTGCATGTTAAAGAATTTAAAAATTTTATCATGGTGTATAAACTAGACATTTCAAAGAACAATTTTTTGTATTAAAATTGCAAATCCTTTGAAAATGTTCTGAAATATTTAGAAAATTTTAAACATGCTTCAAATACCGAAGTAAAAAATAAAACTTTTCATATAAAAATATTTTTATTTGTATTTATTTATTAATAATCATATATTTACAAATTATATACTATTACCCTAACCGAGCACTAGCTACTAAAGCTTTCGGCGCGTTGTAGCGAAAACAGACCAGTGCATCTGTTGGGAATCGAACCCACGACCCCCGCACTGATAAGCCAGCACGCTACCAACTAGCCTACCTGTGCGCACATATAATTATATTTTTAAATCATTTAAAAATTGTATTTATGAGCGCTCCGCTGTCTAAGATACACATGTTGCATTCAGAGCAATTTATTGAAAGACGTTTGTTATTGAAATCGTATATCGAAGAAAACATTTTGAATGAACAAAAATAGTTTACAAATGTCAATAAAACTAAATAGATCTAATTTTTATTTTAAAAAATTTGAATATTAAATAAAACATGATAGAATCATTACATTGGATAATAATAATTTTAGAGATTATGGATGTTTTTAAAATATTTTATATGATTAATTTTTACGTAAAAAGAAGCTCTCTTGCGTGAAAAAAGCAGATTTTTAAAGACAATTTTAAAAAACATTCAGTTTTTAGCAATGAATTGTGTAAATTTACGATATCTAAAATATTGAAGAATAATTAAGAAAAAACTGGGTATTTGACAACAAAAAACCGGTTTATTCGATATTCGAAAATTTATCTTTTAAAAAAAAAACCGCTAACCCACAAAAAACCGACCCGATCACCCGACATGTAATACACTTTATACATTCAGAATTACGGCTAAAACATTTCTTCACATCAGTAGATATTTAAAATAAAATTTCATCAAATTCGGGCCATGTACTAAGGCAATACATGTGCAAATGAGAAAGTTTATTTGGTATTTATACATTTTCTGAAAATCATTTATTTTTTTAAGACTGTCAAATTAATAAGATCATATTAATAATCCTTTCTAAGGTGAAAATCATGCGATTAGCTTAAATATGCAACTAAGTATAATTTAGGGTTGCCGCAACAATGTGGTAACTCTATTAAAAAAAATCTGGCAACCATACAAAAATTAAAATTTCTTTTTCAGACTCAGTGCGTGAATTTTACTCTAAAGCGACTTATTAATTTTATCAGCAACATTTTATAAAGGACCTACACTCAGGGAACTTTTGCTTTAAAAATATGTAGTTGTTTGTTTTGTAATACAGTTTCTTTATTTTTAATGTAAATGTCAGTCATTTATACAACAAATTAAATTTTTTTACTAACATTGTAGTTCATTTAAAAAACAAACCACATCAAATGACTGTTTTATGATTTTACATTCATTTTTTACGGTAGTTTTTGTTATTTAAAAAAATAAAAAAAAATAAATGTTTGGATATTTTTTACTAACATGTGGTTAATTTTTACTACAATTGTTAGTCATTTTTTGAACATTGAAAAACAAATGACAATGTTAGTTGAATTTACTCAAATGTAAGTCGTCCTTTCTTTAAGTGAAATTTCATTTGTTTTTAACTACATATTCTAAGTGTAGTAATAAAAATTTTACAGAAAATGTACGAAAATCTGAAAAAGTTCATACATTTACTCATAACTTCTGAATACATAGACTGAATTTGATCATTTTTAATATCAGGCATAACTAAATACATAAAAATACTTTTCCAAAATATCAGATAAATTGTATTTCATTTAAGTGCATTTTCAATACATTTTATATGTACGTACTAACTTATACAACCCCTATATTTATTACACCCAAATTAAAGTGGCAGATAAGAAAGTGCAGCCTTTATTCATGTACCAAATTTCAGCTATTTAAATTAATAAACAAAGAAGTTATAGAGTAGTTTACCCTTGTAGAGCATTAGAAATTTTTCAAAGTCCAAATTAGAAAACTTTTGAAATTTTCTTTATTTCGATTCAAATCAACTTGAAAATAGTTGTAGTTTACATTTAAACAGCAAAGGATATTTACGCAATACAGCATTAAAATTTTAAGAGAAAATTTTAAACATTCAGTCTAAGGTGTCGCTTAAAACAGATTTGTCATTAACCCCCCCTCAGTTTTATTGCAAATGGTTCCAAATGCAAGAAATCGATTATATATATATTTTTTTTTTTGATAACGTTAGCGTGTGACGAAAAATGTGTATTTTTCGATTTTTTGTTTCATTTATTCATTGAATATTCTCAAAATTATTGATGTATAGATTAGATTAGATCAGAAGGCACTATGCACCGCGACCAATGTAGGTCTTCTGTGCTGCCTAAAGTTACCTACAGATTCAAGCTACCTATAAAGCCAATTATCCTATTAGGCAAAATGTTCGCGATGTCGGAAGGCGAAATGAAGCGATCACCTAGAAACCTAAGTCTCCTATCACAAAGCCTGGGACATTCGCAGAGAACATGCTCCGAGGTCTCAGACACCATCACGCAAAACCTACACATATCCGTATCCGATTGACCCTTCTTGTGCAGTTGGTATCTGAGATTACAGTGTCCAGTTAAGTACGACGCCAGGGTCCTCAAGCCCCCTCTTTCAAGCGACAAGAGTCGCCTCGACCCCCTACTGGAAAAAGAGATCAATCTTTTAGCCTGGCGCTGACCAGGAGAGTTTTCCCAGTAACCAGAGAATTCAGACTCTCTCCATTCCCTGAGCTTTTCCCTAACATACCCCGCAGGTATTCCACAGAATGGTTCAGGACCAATAAAGGGCTTTCGGGCCCCGCGGTTGGCAAGACAATCTGCCCTCTCGTTGCCCTCATGCCCCTCATGACCAGGAATCCACCCCAAGATTAGAGAGTTGCCCCTACCGAGCCTATTGAGAGTCTGGATGCATTCCATGACCAACCCGGACGACACCTTATAAGCCATTAAGGCCCTCAGTGCAGCCTGACTGTCAGAAAGAATGTAGATGCGAGATCTTCGAGTTCCCCTTCGCAGGCATTCCCCTGCACAGACACAGATGGCCCAAATCTCCGCCTGAAAAATGGACGGATATTTGCCCATGTATACAATTCTGACTTCTTCGGACATTAATATCACCATTAACCTACAATAAAATAGCAAAAAAGCTACTAAAAATTAGTTAAAAATGTTCTTGCAGAAAAAACTGCAAAAATTAGCAGACTTGTTTTTACTAAAATTGTTTTTACTAAAATATCAAAATAAATCTGTTAAATTTAAAAATATTTAGTTATATTTGAGCCAAGTTGTAGTTAATTGAATGTAACAAAATAATATGCTAAAAGCAGCAAAAACATTTACTAAATATTAGTGGACAAAAAAATTATTAAAAAATTTCAAATTTTAAAAGTTTTTTTAATGCGAATAAAAGTTTGCCCTTAGGAAATCAGCAATCTGCAATTTTTTAGTAAGCAATTTTGTTGATTTTAGTAAAATAAACTTTTAAATGCATTCTACTAAATTTTAGGTAAATATGGTAAAAATTTTATTAAAATTGTAGTTTTTGTTTGCTATTTTGGGTCTACAAATATTTGGTAAAAGTGGAAAATTTCAAATTTGCCTGTAATTGGATTGGAGTGATGATCTTCTGTAGACGGTTTTAGTGGTTTAAGGGCTAATATATTATTTATTCGTTCATAGTAATATATTATTTGTTATTTTTTAGAAAGCTTTGTAAAAAACGGGTTTTATAAAAAGCAATATTATGTAAAAGGCCTAATTTTGATCAAAAAAGAAAAGTTCCTTTTAGTGACCAAACATGTATATTATGTCAGCGCAAACATTATGTTTAGTATAGTATCACAACGAAATATTTGCCGATAAAACGACATTTTAAACAACTTTAATACGACCACATTACATTAAAGCATTGTGACCAATACTATTAATATTATACATTTTTTTAACAGGACCTTACACATAAAAATACAAATAACTTTTATTTTAATTTATTCTCTTACAATTAAAAAAAAATTATTTTATTTAATAGTAATATTTAATTATGATCTTGTACATTATATATTTTATTTATTTCATATTTTAATCTATAACTTCCTGTTTAAAAAAACTTAAAATCTTAAATTTGCACTTTATGAGGTCAACAATAATTTCTGAAACATATTTTTTACTTTTGTATGAATTTATTTGTCAAAAATTAAAGTTTTCCAAAATTGATAGAAGCTACTTCTGAATTTAATGAATTGTAAATCCGTTAACATTGTCGTTATGAGGACAAAATTAACAACAACAAAAAAAAAATTACTTATTTTACTGACAATTTAAATAGGGGGTATTCTGTGCTGACGCACTTAAAATTTAAATGAAATTTGGGTATGTACTCATGCTACCAAATAAAAATATGATCAGAGTCCTTAATTTAAGAATTGTTTACAATCGATCTTTAAAATGGGTTTATGAAACTGATTGGATACACCATTTTTATATGTTTACAACTTTAAACAAATATCTATGTTTTTACAACTTTAACAAAAAATGTAAAATTAAAATTTTGTTCACCTTTTAAAATTTTTTTGTTTTTTTTTCAAATACAAACCTCTAAGAAAATTTGAACGAGGAAGGCCTCAGTAAAAGTTTCATTACCATAGCCCACTTCAATAAAGACCTTTGATCAAAAACGTCAAAATCAAAAAATTCCACTGTTTTTAATAAAGGTAATTTTTTTTTTAATTTGAAAGCATTAAATCCAATGTCTTTATGGTTTAATTTTTCCTTACCGTTTTCGACAATAACAAGTCCATTAAAAAAAACAAAAAAAAAATTTCTTTAAGGATAAACTTTCGAAACCATGCACTAAAATCAATATCAGACATCTTTATTAATAAATCACATTGATTTATATTCGTGAATTGCTACTGAAATCATCATTTTGTATTCAACATCTTTAAAGAAAAAATAATTTTTAATTTTGTAACCTTATTTCATAAATTTCAAATGGAATCTTTAATTTCAAGTTTAACGTTAAAATCCGAAATGATTCTGCAAAACACAACAGAGTTAAGTCGTCTATTTCCTAGCTTGAGATTTTTTGTGCATTCTAAAATCACAGTTGACCCGGGAAACACCGGGCACTTCAGCTAGCATCATATAAAAAAAAATATATGTAATTTTAATATAGTTTTTCCTATTTAAATTGAATGCAAATTTGGGTTTATATATTCGTACATAATATATGTGTACAAGGAGTCACATAATTTACTTATATGTTCATATATGCGTTCATTTTGCACATATAGAATTGCAAATACTTCCATATTTGCCCATATATGGACCTCTTTTGCGAATATGAAATAACATATACTTCCATATAGTTATGTCCATACATGATCACATTTTGGAAATATGAAATCACATATACCGCCATCTATGACAATATATGACTCCTATTTAAATATATTATATTTCCACATTTGTCCATATACGCAACCATATACATATGTCCATATGAATAAACATATTTGTGCATATATGA
Source organism: Delia radicum (assembly GCA_021234595.1). Classification (NCBI taxonomy): domain Eukaryota; kingdom Metazoa; phylum Arthropoda; class Insecta; order Diptera; family Anthomyiidae; genus Delia; species Delia radicum. The sequence goes on along the minus strand of CM037852.1, from coordinate 89,138,865 downwards.
ACTTATTAACCGGGTTCAGGGTCTTTTTTGTCCCAAAGCCACTAAGACTTAACGGGTTTTTAAATAGAAGTTGTGGGAAACTCTGTGAATGAAACTTTGTCAAATAATATTTTTTTTTTGTTTTTTTTTATTTTTTTCTTATATCATTATTTTATTTAAAAAAACGAACTGATTTTTGAAAGAAATTGCAAACGACTAATCTAAAATAATAAATAAATAAAAAAAAAAAGTTTTTTTTTGAACGATACTCAAAAAAAAATATTTGACAAAGTTTTATTCACAGAGTTTCCCACAAAGTAAATATAATTATAGTCTAGTCTAATTTAGGTGATATTTTACCCAAATTTATGCAAACTTTAAAGAAAACATTAAAATTTTGTTAACTTTTTGACAAAATAACCAATTTACATTTATTAACAATTAGTGTTTTCTATTTATTAACATAACAATTATTACCATAACAATTCAAAGTGCAATACAATAAAAAAAAGATCAACAATATATACAAAATTCTCAAACCAAACATACGGGTATAATGAAGTGTAAAATCTAATTGGGAAATTTGACTATGTTGAATATGTTGTGTTTAAATATTAGTATACATGCTGGATTCATAATTCGTTCACCGTAATGGTAACATTAGCAGTTGGACTGGCATTCCTGCCAATTAAAAAGCTTTACAATGTAAAGGCTGTTTTGACTTAACTTGTAAGAAAAGACCGAAATAGTTCATATTGTTCGGGTAATCAACTAAAAAAGAAAAAACATCACCTTTTCCGTAAGTTGGTTGATATAAATACCTGATCAAACTTTGAGTTTCTTGTGTGTAGTGGATTAGAATGAGGCTAAAGATGACCTAGTCGCTTAGGTCAAAAGTGCGACACTCCCTCTAGCGCTTTTCCTTACAAGATTGGTTTCGCCTTTCTCTTACATTGATTAACAATTAGTGTTTTCTTTTTGTAATAGTACCATTTAATTATGATCTCAATCCTATAAATTTTCGTAAAATCTTCAGGAAAGGAGTCACTCAACAAACAAACACGAATTATTATTTATTAAATTTATTTTTTATTCTTTAATTACAACTATTATATTATAATATAGCAATCGATATCTACAAATTAGGCATTTTAAATAATTCTTAAAATTAATTTAAAAAACTGTTTTTTTTTGCATTTTTATGAAATTTGTGCTAGATTTTTGATTCTAGGCTACAGTGGGTTAATGATATCCGATAAAATCAAAATTCCAAATCAGAATAACTTTAGGCATATTAAAGAAATAAATGAAATAAATAGTTAAATCCCAGAAAAAAATAGGATCATCCAAAGAGTAATCTTGGAGCGCTCCTTTGCGAGCAATGGATTACTCCATGAAACTCCGTACCTCATTGGATTTTAACACAGCATGTCCGCACGAGTACTCCTTTTAAGCTCCTTATGGAGTACTCCCTTTGATCTTGAAAATGACGACAGAGGGAGTAATCGTTTTTGTCTCCTAAAGGAGCATAAAGGGAGTAACCGCTTTTGTCTCCTAAAAGAGCATAAAGGAAGAAAACATTCATAAAGGGTCCGCCAAATAACTTTTTTTTTTGAACTCCTGAACCAATTGGACTTTGTATGGCATTATACCAAGGTCTTTATGCAAAATTCGTCTCAATGATGTCTCCGAAATGTTCAATTGTTGAGAACGACGGTGAATTGATGTTGATGGCGCTTCACGCACACTTTCTGCCACAGCAGCAATATTCTCGAGTGTACGCACTGTTTTTGGCTTTTCACGCTTTGGTTTATCGATGAGGATGGCAGTTTCTTTCACTTTTTTCACAAGATAACGAACATACGGACCATATTCGTTCAGCGGAAGGATAAAACTAATTATCTGTCAAATCAGACATGAGCTAAGTGTTACCATTCACGAAATAAGCACTAGTTGAAAAAAAAAACGTTAGATGGCGGACCCTTTCTAAAATATAAAATTGGTTATTTTTACAAAAACAAGAAAATATTCATTTATTTTTTTAAATTTTTTCAAAAATGTTATTATTGTTTTTTGTTGGATTCGACGAGGTCATAGTTTTTGACGAGTAGGTCTGTCGGTAAACAGTTGCCTTACATTTACGAAATGCCAGCTTGAAAGATTTTTCATATTCTGGGTATGTTGGATACGTGTCTTTAAGTGCTTCTGAAAGAAAATTAAAGAAAAGATAACACATAATATATTAAGACATAATATTAAAAATTCAGCTATTACCGAAATAAAAAAAGTTAAACAATTTGTATTTGTTCAAGGCTATCATATTTTTTGATCCATCCCAATTTAATTTGAGCAAAATATTTTCGCCGATCATTTTGCGTAGTGCTTTTTCAATTTTGATTTTGACAAACCTCAATTTAATATACGAAATCTGAATTAAATTAAGGTCGTTGTTAAATAAAGTCGTCTTAAATGACGCTTAAAAACTAAATTTTGACACATTTTTAACAATTTGTTACTATACCCGTACCTTTTCGCTTTTTTTAATAACACGTCTTTCACTTTTTAAAACTAAACTGACTAAATAGAAAAACAAAACGAAAACATCAACAATTAACAGTTATGTCAAAGAAAAAAAAAACCAAAAACGAACTGATACAATCCTCATTGATCCGTTTGGAGTATTAAGCGAGGCATAAACAACAAAACAAAAAGCCTTATTACTCCAAATGGATGAACAAGTCATTACTCCTTTATTGCTCGATTATGGATTGATCCATATATTTTTTACTGGGATGTTTCAAAATTTCGAATTTTGGAAATTTTTAATAAAAATAGAATATGTTGTGTTTAAATATTTTTTTTTAAATGGGCATTTTTCTGCCAAAATTTGGAACGGATTAACGTTTTCCAAAAAAAACGATTTCTTATACTTGGAACCAATTACAATAAAATTTAGGGCTGTAATGATCGAAAATCGACAAATCGTTGTTGTTCATACTACAATTCAAAATTTTAAAAACTGTTTTAAGCTAATATTAAAACCTTTTAATATTACTACACACAGAGTTTCTATATTTAATCGACAATTTGTTTTGTTGAATTTTTGACAATACAAATATTTGTATTGTATACAAAAGATTTAAAGATTCATATACTACCATACAGTAGACTTACTTTAAAAATCGATCAAAAAATTTTTTTTTTTAATTTATAAACTTAAGAACAATAAAGCAATAAATCAATCATGTATTGTTTTTTTTTATATATACATATATATATATATTTCCAAAATTTTAAGACATTGACAACTTTTTTGACTAAACAAAATCCTGTGTAAGCAAAAAAGGGCTTTGTTTGTATTTTTTTGTTTTATGATTTTAAAGGAAATTCAATTTTTAAACACATTTTAATTTGTCATCTTCAAGAGCCTATAAGGCAATCAATATACAAAATAACCTACTAAATGGATGATCAGCACACAAAAAACAAAAACATTAAGAAAAACTTTTGTGTTTTACAGAATACATGACTAAAAAAAAAAATTGCAACCAAGAAAACAAAAGGCTAAGCAAAAATTATTCAGTATATTTAAGTAGGTCACTACTAAATCCGAAATGTTTACGAAAAATACACATACACAAACTGATTGTCGACATTCCTGGGGATTGTAAGCCACTCAAAACAGGCAACCTAAACAGAGTTTAATATGAAGTAGCCAATCGGCCCTCATCTGTTGAATACTAATTAGAGACAAGCTATTGTTTTATAATTTTTATGCGTTGGATTCAAAAACAACTACAAAAAATTGCTAAAATACCACACGAAATTAAATTACAGTAGACTTAAAGGGCACTCTATAATCGCATGTGGTCGATATCCCCTTTTTACGTTTTTTAATTTTCTTTAAAACTCTCAAACATTTTGAAAACAAATGGATTAAATTTACGTTATTATAGTGAAGTATTTAAAAAAGAAAAACATTTTATATAAAAAAAAATTAAATATATAACACAAACTTAAAAACCGCGATATTGCAAAAACTACAACTGAGAAAAAAAAAATGTTTTCCAGATTTGGGATCAGCTTACCTAAATCGAGTTGAAAATGTGTGTTACATAGACAAGTTCTGCAAAAAGTTTTAAATTTTTTAGTAGTACTATTAATAATGTATTTTTATATGAAAGTTTTTTTTTACTTTGGCATTTGAAGCATGTGGAAAATTAGCTAAAGTTTTAAGTTCGTTTCTAAATACTTCAGGACATTTTTAAGGGATTTGCAATTTTAATACAAAAATTTGTTCTTGAAATGTCTAGTTGATACACCATGATACAATTTAAAAATTCTTTAACATGCAAAAAATGTATAATGACAAAACTTAAAAAGTACAATTTCCAAATTCCAAACGCCGTCATGATTAAACATAAATTAAAGATAAGTTTGTGTAGGTTTATATTCTTAAAAAAAATTTCATGATTTTTTGATATAATTTCGAAAAATTAAACGAAATATACGAAAAAATTGGGTAAATGATGTAAACATAAAAACATAAGAGCCGTAGGGCTCTTAATTTCAGTGCAAAATTTTGGACATTAATATTCGATTCATATATAAACTGAATTTATACTTCAGAACAGAAGTAGTAGCTCGTAACAAAGAGTTCGTTTTTATATTACTAAAAAAACATGTTTTAAAACGTTTCTTAAAAGTTTTAAATATTAGTATGCATGTTTTTAATATGTTCTGAGCTCGAAGTTGTGTTGTCCTTTCACATTTTTGATAAAATATGTTTTTATAATATTATGCCTTGTTAGGAAACAAACTTGATTTTCTATATAGTTAGGGTTTGATAATTCCCGGGAAAAGAAAAAGCCCGGGAATTATCAAACCCTAACTGTATAGAAAATCAAGTTTGTTTCCTAAGTCTATTGTTTTTCTTATGGACAAATCGTGGATAAGTCTGGTGATAAAGCATTTTTGTTTTTAACTGTAGGCTCTTGAAAATCAAGTTCGTTTCCTAAGTCTTTTGTATTTCTGATAGGCAATTCGTAGTTAGCATGATTAGGTGGTGTTTTCAGATCACGTTTTGCTTCAAACGAGCGTAAATACTAGTAAGTAGTGAGAGAGTGAGCGGTTAGAAATTGAGTGTATCAGCTATTGGGGGTTTCCAAAATAAAAAGTACAAACCTCATTTTTATAATAGGAAATAGAAATTTATTTTTGTCATATATATTTTATAATATTAATGGCTCGCTCGAACATGGGTATAAAATCCACAAACCAATGTGTTCCGGAGAGGTACAAAACGCGGTAACAGTCAAAAAATTGAGTTCGCATATATATACCAAAATTTAATTTCAAAATAATATACACAAATAGCAAAAAATTGCACTTGGGTTTTCGAACCACAATATGTAAGTTCCTCAACATTAGATGTCTTTAAAGTTGGAACAAAACTATGGGGTCATTTTTATTTCTCGATTAAATAAGAACACACTGTTTTTGCCTCACTTATATATACAAATTTGCTGTGTTCATACTTTTTATGTTAATATTTCACCGTTAAAGAAGTTTTTTGCAAAATAAAATATCGATAATATAACTCTGGGATATTTTTAAATACTTTAGGTAAAAGATATGTTTAAAATTTCGTAAAAAAGCATTAGCTTCACTGCAAAATACATTAGTATACCATTTAATTTTTATTAATTTCTGAAATAAAAATATATATTCAACAAAAATCATCTTTTAAGGTTAGTTTTGAGAGAGACAAAGATAACATTTTGAAAAGTTATTTGCATAGGTATACGTATTAATTCTTAATAAGCCATAATTCGTAAAAAACGCGTTTTCAAAAAAATTACTCTTATACCCTTATTCGAGCGAGGCATTCATATGTAGAAAAAATCCGTGATATGCTCCCAGTTAGTTCTATAGCATATCACATAGAGACAACTTTCATTCCAAGTATAACGTCAAAAAACAAGCCCCTTTCAAGGGCCGGGATGGCTACAGCTCGTATTAATTTAATGCTGGTCGGGTTATATTAAAAAGAAGTGCATGCTTTTTATTTAACTTAACAGTTAAAATATAGTGGTTGGAACTACGGTTTAAAAAAAAAAAAGTAATTTTGTCTGCAAAAAATTATCTTTTTCTAATTCCACTTAAACCGTGGTAAAATGTAGCTTTAAAATAAGATATTACCGAATCACGTAGCTTTCGTCGTTGAAAAGATGTGGACATTTAAGTACGACTACTTTTGTGAAACTTACGAATATTTTTCATACTTTGAAACTCGATATTTCAAGATCCGCTATGACTTCAATGTACGCAAATGCTTCCGTCTTCCTGACCATAACACCGTACTACAGGCGGAGGTCACAGCGATTACGGAGTGCATTAAGCAGGTGAATATCATGGGCTTGACCGGTGATATTGTGATTTTCACGGATAGCCAAGCGGCTATCCGGGCTTTATCTGTGGGATCAATGACGATACTCAGGTGTAAAGCGGAAATTAACGATTTCTCTGCACGGGGACGCATTGAAATTATATGGGTGCCGGGACACTGTGGTATAGCGGGGAACGAAGTGGCTAATGATTTGGCTAGGGGAGGATCTTCCCTGGAATTAGTCACTTTGGGGAACGCTAAACCTTTTCGAGCTGTCAAGGCGGAGCTGGTGGACTGGGCTGACACCATGCATAGGACCATCTGGGAAAATGCGGGTGTTGGCAGGTCTACAAATATTCTCTGGGGCAACCCGGACAAGAACAAGACGAGGGAAATTCTGAATCTCAGTAGGAAGGAACGAGTCTTTTGATGGAATCCTCTCGGGACACTCGACACTTAGGGCCCATCTCCACCGTGTTGGTAGGGCAGACTCGGAAGTGTGTAGGGCCTGTGGGGAGGACGAGCAGACCTTGGAACACTATCTCTGTGAATGCCCGGCATTTGCCGGGATCCGGGTCGAAATACTATCCAGTGACCCCAATATCCACATTGGGGGATCTTAGGGGCATAGGATGGAAGAAGTTGAGGAGTTTCGTCAGTGCGACGGAGTTCCTGGGGTAGTAAGGTGACATAGAAACCGATGTTTAGAGCGCACAACAAGCCGACATTCTGGCTTAAGTGTAAGTCTTCAGGGACTTGAGTCGGATTAGGGAAGTATTTCCCTTCTCCGAATCCTCTTTTCTACCTAACCTAACCTAGTTATCATAAACTTGGGCGCTGTTATAGTTATATGACTAACAACCTCTATGTCAAGTTGGGTTTTAATCGGAAAGGGTGGAAGAACTCAAATGGTTGATTTTATATGTTTTCAGTCTATATGTATCCATAAAGGTTTAATGTAATGTGTTTTTCACACAAATGTAGAGGGTTCAATAACAAGAATATATTTTTTAAAGATATGGACACTTGAAACTCAAGACCACAAAAATTAGATTAGACCCTTCCAGGAACAAAATTGATATGCTTATCATTTTCAAGAGTACATTTTAACCCTCTAACCGGCAATCCCTCTCTAGGGCGGAGTTTTTTAAATTCGCAATAAATGCTTCAAATGAGTCTTTTGTAATAAGGAATTAAGCTAATTCTATAGAAACCCAAATTATATTTTGTGAAGTAATTTTATGTGCTCATGACTAAGTTGGGAAGCGATAAAGCGTTCAAGTTAGAATTTCATAAAATTTCTAAAAATAAATATTTTGAAATCAACACAATTTTCAAAAATCGTTAAAACATATATATTTGGCTGTTTCTTAAAAACAAAACAAATTGTCGAATTTTGAATTGGACAACCCTGGTTTAGATTAGGATTAATAAAAAAAAAACTTTTCTTATTTTTTAAGAATTTTTGAAAAAGAAATTATTGGTTGCTATCAGGCTTTAAAAATTTTCCCGATTTTCAAAAAGGGCATATTTTCATAGAAAAATTTTTTTTGAAAACTTAAAAAAAAAAATTAACAACAAATTTTTTTTGAATTATATTTAACCTCGACCACTCTGGAAAAAATATTTAGTTTTTATAAGATTATTAACCCTTAACTGCAATATGACAAAAAGATATCTAAAATTTTGCATTATTTTCACAGCTCCAATTACGAATAAATAATTTTTTAAAAAATTTAAACATTGCAAATATTAAAACAGGGACCGTAATCATTATGAGTTTTATAATAAAATTGCACAATAATGATTATATTATGAGTTTTAAGGATTTTCTGCAATGGTAATGATTATTTTTTGAGTAATATTAATAAAAATCAGCCATACTCATTATTTTTGAGCAAAAAAAATCAACTCAAAAATAGTCATTATTTATGATTTTTATTTTTTCGCTGAAAGTAAAACTCACAATTGGTATGCCAATTACGATATTTTCAAAAAAATGTAAAAAGTTATATGCCTAATGCATAAGTATGTACATGCGTATGTACATACATACGTAAGTTCAAAACGACTGTCAGTAACAAAATTAATATATATCAAAACAAATGCAATTATAACAAATGATTCAAAACATGCGCTTAGTAACAAATTTATTAAATACAAATTATATTATGGGTATTATACATATGCATAAAAATATGTAAGTACATCATATATAAAGTCGTAATTGAAAGTGAGTTTTATTTTGAGCGAAAAAAATAAAAATCATAAAAAATGATTATTTTTGAGTTTTTTTTTTTTTTTTTTTTGCTCAAAATAATGAGTATGTCAGATTTTTTTTATTATTACTCAAAAACAATCATTACCATTGAAGAAAACTTTAAAAATCAAAAATTTAAAATCATGACGGATATGCAAAGATTGTCAATAAATAATAATAATGGTGCAATAATTTTTTTTTATGTCTGTTCTAAGTGATTGATTTTTTGATTTAAAAAAACGAACAATAATCATTATTTACGGTCCCTGTATTAAAATAATTTTGGGCACTTTTCTTTACACACATAATGGGCATTTAAAAATATAATATTGGAGGGTTACCTCTATCCACTTAGCGTATGTAACGATTTCATTTTGGCGGATTTGGAGGAAAGTCAGTACTTGTGATAAAAATAAATAAAAAATATATAATTTTGGTGAAAGAAAACTAATTCTACATTGTGAAGTGTTTTATTAGAACAAAATTATCTAATTCCGAAATATCTGGCGCATGTTAACCGAAGATAAAAATGGTCCCGCCAAAATAGAATTGATGGTTACAACTGAATTTTGTTTAAATTAACCAACTGAAAGCAAGTTCTTTATTAAGTAAAATTTTCAAACTAATAAATCATTAGTATTAAAAAATAATAATCCTTGTTGACAGAAGCCCGAAAAAGTCCCGATAAAAAATCGAAAACTGATTTTGCAAATGAGATGATTTTGATGAAAAGCAATTGTTGCAAGTATTAGGATTCAAAGAGAGAAAAAAGTGGTTATTATTTTTGAAATGTCAGTTTTTCCCAACAAAAGTTAACACAACATTGTTATTATTTGTGACAGTTGTATTTTAAGCAAGAGTTGTCATATAAAAATCGGAGTTATTTAACATGTAACACTTCAAAGCTCACGTTTAACATGACTTTTAAATACTGCAGAATAGGGTAGGGTATACAAAAAAAAATATTTTTCAACATTTTATCCACTCTATTGAATAAAGAGAGACAGAGGGCTTAAAAATGTCGCTGTATGTTAAGTTTTGTGATATTGACATATGGGTATGTTTTGGGTGACATGTCGTCGTACATAGTCGTTGTCGTAGATGACTTTTTTGATTTGTTTGGTATGGCCATGTTCATGAACAATTCCAAAGAAAATTTCTTATTTTTTTTTCAGTTTGCAAAAGAAATAAATCTTTAAAGTAAAATATTTAAGTACAACTAAAAATTAAATGAAAAAAATAAATTATTGGTTGAATTGTAAAAGATTATAAAGCAATAAGTTACTATTAAGATTAAGATGTGGTTACTTCAAGTGAAAAGTCATTAAGCGTTTTTATAGTATGGCTACCTGTTGTTTTATTTGGAATTTAGTTTTTATATTCAAAGCTTTGATCAATGTTTCTTACGTTTTTTAATTATATTTCTATATCATAGAATAACTACTGTGTTTACTATTAAATTATAGTTTAGTTTATATAATAAGGGTGACCAGACTTTTTTTTAATAAATAAAAATCGTAGCATATTTTTCAGGTTATATAAATCATAAAAGTTAACAAAAAAAAAAAGGTTTTGTTATCTTTTTTAAAATCCAGTTTCAGAGATTCCTCCAAGAATGAATTTAACAAATGATTTATAAAAAATTACTTCCAATTTCAAATGGAATTTATATACTATCGTCGTAGATAAATATTAAATGTACCACACTCAGGGAACTTCTGCTTTAAAAGTACACAGAAAAAACTAAAAACGGGTTTTAATTAAAAAATTTGTTGAATCAATTAATATTTTAATTGATTTTGCACCTATCACGGAAATGATAATATTAACTAACAGTTATAAATAACTTCTACAAAAAAAAAATATGATACTCATAAAAAACATGTGTAGGAACGATACGTTGGTATGTGTGTTTTGTTAATGCTGCGTCTGTTTGTATGTTTGTGTGTGTGCTTTTTGCTTGTTTGTAAACTTGAAATGCATTTGGTACTTTATAACGAAAATTTTCTATTTAAGCATACAGTGTATGAAGAAATAAATTGAGAACTACGTCTAAAATAAAATTTGTATTTATATATTTAAAAGCCAATTAAAATATTAATTGATTCAAACAAATTTAAATCAAATCAAATCTTTAATTAGATATTTTAGGTTGATAATTTTTTCTGTGTATGTACCTGTTGGGATAGTAATTCAGTTTCGTTGCATTTGATGTAAATGTCAGTACACAGAAAAAACTAAAAACGGGTTTCAATTAAAAAATTTATTGAATGAATTAATATTTTAATTGATTTTGCAGTTATCACGGCAATGATACTATCAATTAAACCTTTTATTAAAATTAAGAAGGAAAAAAAAGTTATAAATAACTTATACAAAAAAAAATATGATACTCACAAAAAAGTGTGTGATATAGACTTTGGTATGTGTGTTTTTTGCAATGCTGGGTCTGTTTGTGTGTGTGATGGATTTGTTTGTTAACCTCAAATGTATTTGGTATTTTATACGGAAAATTTTCTATTTATGCATACAGTGTATGAAAAAATAATATGATAATTGCGTCCAAAATAAAATATGTATTTATATATTTAAAAATCAATTAAAATATTAATTGATTTAATTAAATATTTGTTTAGAAACAAATTAAATTCAAATCAAATTTTTAATTAGATATTTTAGGTTGATAATTTTTTCTGTGTAATTTGTAGAACAAAATTAACTTTTTACTAACCTTGTAGTTCATTTAAAAAAAACAAACCACATAAAATGACTGTTTTATTATTTTACATATGTTTTTTACAGTTGTTTTTTGTTATTTAAAAAAATAAATAAATGTTTGATTATTTTTTCTTAACACATGTGCTTAATGTTTACTGTAATTGTTACTAATTTTTTGAACAGTAAAAAACAAATGACAAATCCCAGTAAAAAAAACGCTGCTTACCTATAAGCAGGTGTGTAAGGGAGTAAGCCAAAAATAATCCCTTGCAAACACATACGCTATGATTTTTATATAGCGAATTCCCGCTTTGAAGCAATACTTATGGGCAAAATAAGCGCGGGTTTTAGCGCTTACAAAAACCTGTGATTTTATGGCTTTCAGTAAAATCATGTTTCATGTCTACATTATTACGATTAAAAGTAATATATAAATAATATATAATTTATTTTACATAAAATTCTTCGGAAATTAATTTTAGACATATTAATATAATAATTTTATTTTTTTACCGCACCACAGCGAAATGACAAAATCTTTTTTTAACATACTCGAAAACACCAAACTCAATCGGTAATCGCTCGGGAAAACTGGTACAGATCGTTTAGAATCTACGAAATGAAACTTTCTTTCTTACAACCTTTATCCTCGTAAGGGATTAGCGTAAGTTGCTTACAACTTACATCCTTGTAAGGGAAAACAGTAAGCTCAGCACAATTTGTTGTTTATTTTTATACGAACAATATTCGTTTCTTTTGCTGCTTCTCAGTATAAGATAATAGTAAGCACTTACTTCAGCGCATTTGTTTTATCCTGCTTCTAAAAACACGAAACATTTTTTTCTTAGATGTCAGTTGAATTTAATGAAATGTTTGTTGTCCTTTCTTCAAGTGAAATTTCATTTATTTTTGACTACAATTGCTGTCGTCTTTATCTACATAATATCCTTTGTGATATTTAAAGTTGTTTTATGATAATGAACCTCAAAATATTGTTAAATACGTTCAGAAATATGCAACTGGTCTCTTTATATAAAAATAATATTCCTTTGTATTTTATTATTAACTACATTTGTATCTTTATTTCATCCATTAGGAAAACTATCAGGTATCGCAACATTTATGTAATTTCAAAACTAACACTATTTAATTAAATTAATTAATGTTTAAACAAAACATTAAAGTCAACCAACAACAAATTCATCATCTATCAAAGGAAACGCATGAAAAAATAACCAAAGAAAATCAGAAGTAACGGTTTAAAAAGTTGAAAACAATTTAAACTTCACGCCTGCAAGTGTTTTAGAAAATCTATCATCTTTTTCTTTATGTAATTCTTAGATGTAATTCTTTCCTAGCAACTGGTCAGGTAAATTATGCTCGTGTTTGACGCGTGCATGTGTTTAGAATCTTTATTAAATTTAGAGTTGTGTAGTTCGTGAAAGACCTAGTTCAATTGAACTAGTTTTTACTTTGAACTAGAGATCTAGTTCGTAATATTGAGCTTTTTTTTAGGTCTTTAACTCTTTTCTTTCCTTTTTTGGTATTTGAGTAATATTTCTTTTCTTCAGGTTGCTTTTGATTTTAATATATTTTTTTTCAATGTTGCCAGCTAAATTTTTTATGTTAAAAAGAGGCGTCTAATATGAATAATTCGATTAAAAAGTATTAAACAAACGATCTAGCGAACGATTGGACGAAATTGTCAAAGATCGATTGAACTAACGTAGCGACCTAGTTCATTCAGATAAATCGAACTAGAAACAGCGCTCACTCAAACGAACTAGATTGCCCATGACTAGTTAAATAGTATGTCTGGCTTAGCATGTGTTTAAGAGTGGGTCGAAGTGAAAAGATTTCTTGAATCTTAAAATTAAAACAAAAATTATTTTATAAACACTCAGGGAACTTCTGCTTTAGAAATATGTAGTTGTTTTATAATACAGTTTAGTTATTTTTAATGTAACTGTCAGTCACATTAAAAATAACTAATGGAAATGTCAGTAGAAGAAATTAAATTTTTACTAACCTTGTAGTTTATTTAAAAAAACAAACCACATCAAATGCCTGTTTTATGATTTTATATTCATTTTTTATAGTAGTTTTTTGTTATTTAAAAAAATAAAAAAATATAAATGCTTATTTTTCACTAAAGCTGTACATAGCTTTAGTGATCTTACAATATTGTAAGATCTGGCAATGTACTGACAATGAAACATGTTTAGCAAAAGGTAAATTGTCAGTTCAGACGATTGTAAAAAAACCTTTCAATTCCATTGTCAGACAACTGTCAAACAATAAATTTATCTGCCAACGAAAATTGTCAGTTCACACGGTTGTCAGATTCTTGTATGGCAAAAATTGCCAGATCTGCGGTTAGCCATTGCCAGAACTGTCAAAGCATTTGAAAGAAATTGTTAATTGTCAATTGTGAGTTTAATTAAATTGAAAAAGTAATAATATTAATTGTCATGGAACAAAAAAAGCAATTTCAACGATTTTAGCTGCATATGTATTAGAAAGTAGCGAGGATGAAAACAAAATATTTTTTCAAATTGCAGTTGAAAGAAGTGCAGAGATTTGCCCATTTTCCTTTGCAATCGTTCACACTTATCTGCATGGCATCTGCGACCTCTTGCCATAAAATATCTTCTATACTCAGCGCAACCAGCATCCCATAAACTTCGCCGTACCTCAACTTCCTCGATAAGTTTGATAATACTGGCGACTGGGAGCCTCTTGGCGTCAGGGTACGAAACATTAATTCAGTTGGCTCATAGCTGTAATCTATCACGCAGGTTTCATTAATGGATATGTCGCCATCCATTTTTTTATTTAATTTGATTTCCTATTTTTTTCCACTTTTGATTTTAATATTATTAATATGAACTTTTGTTTTTTTTTCATTATGTACAGTGCCGCCAATAGAAACATTTTTGTGACAATACTGCCATTGTCAGATGTATTAATTTAAAACACATCTGCCAATAAAAAATTGTTTACAATATCTTGCAATTATCTGACAATGGCAACGTATGGTGTTCACACGAATGTCAGATGTCTGACAATATTATTGTCTTACAATGTACAGACAATGCTTTTTCTGACACTGTTGCAAGACAAAAGTTGTAAGTTCACACTGTGTTAGACATTTTCTGAACATTTTTCTGACAAGATCTGACAACCGTCTGTTCATAGCTTAACATGTGGTTCATTTTTACTACAATTGTTAGTAATTTTTTTAACATTAAAAAACAAATGACAATGTTAGTTGAATTTACTAAAATATAAGACGCCCTTTCTTTAAGTGAAATTTCATTTGTTTTTAACTACATTTGCAGAGGGGTTTACCTTCATAGCATTCTAAGTGTAGAGATGTATTTGAAAAAGCTTTATTTTCGACTCATTCACAAGACAAATTTGAAAATAGTATTTGAGATATTGCAATTTTGTTTAAATTTTTTTAATTCCTCGATATATTTTCAAAATATGACTAGTTTTATTATTTGTTGATTACATGAGTTTTCTTGGATTATTTTACGATCAGAAACAGAGCTATAAAAAATTAAATTTTTATCAGAAACAGAGTTGCCGTTTCTTATAAAACCTATGATCAATAAAAAATATTCTTCATACATCCGGACCAGTGACCACATTACTGATACTAGCAACATTTATCGATTTATAATTTCCCACTAATTAGATTTCTGTTGTTCTGAAATTTCTTTTAATCTGCCTAGTTTTAAAATTCTAAGTTTTTTTTTCAATTTCACCCCACTCTATTGTACATCAAATAAAAAAGCAACATCTAGTATCAACAAGTTTATCAAGATTTTAAAAACAAGATGTAACTTAAAGTAAAAAATATCATTGATAGAACTTTGGAAAAATATTAATGTTTGCTTAAAACTTCTTTCCTTCTTAATTATTTTAAAACACTAGATTTTGCCAATTAATATCGCAACTTTGTTGGCAAATTTCTTTTAAATTATGCATAAATTAATAAATATGTAGTATTCGATACAATAAATAAATAAATCATTTTTATTTTTTAATCTGTAACAGGCTGCCGGTATTTCGTTGTTTGACATATTTTGAAGAAATCAGCTGTGAAAACTTTGTGACAAGATTCAATTAAATCGGATAGAATTTTTGGAAATTCGTCAAAAAATATTTCGGTAAGTTATCATGAAAATTAAAAACTTTCAGTTTGTACATGAAGTACCTTTTATGAACGAATGCATTGTAATGAAACTTCTAAATAAAATGTGCTAAGCGAAATTTAAATAGACGCAAATTTTTAGTACTTTGTTAATGCAGTTGTATAAAATTAAAATGTTTAATATTTTTTAAGTACATAAAACACAATTTGTTCAAAAATATTATTAATTGATTTTATTACTTTTAGTTAGGGTTGCCAGATTCAAATTTGGAAAATGCTTGACATTCACGAAAAAATATTTTATTTGGAAAAAAAAATTTTAACAAATAAAAACACCCGTACGTTAGCAGTTGGACTTCAATTTAATTATTTTTTTTTTATAAAAGTAAATAAAAAAAAAAAGTTTGTAAAGTCAGCAAAAAATTGTGCTGAGTCAGCAAAATTAGTCAGGAGGGCGCTTGCAAAAAAATTGCTAATGTCAGCAAAATCTTTTGCTGAAAGTCAGCGAGCTGATTTTTAGCAACAAAATTAGTAGATTCAGCAAAAGTTTTGCTAACACTTAGTGGATTAGAAATAAAAATGCCGTGCTAAAAATTAATAAAGTTTTTGCTGAATTTTAGTAGACTGAAAAGAACTCAAAAAATTTGTAGAAAAATTGTAATTTAGTTAATTTATTTGCTGAAAATCAGAAAACATATTTTTGTGATTCTTTTAAAAATAATTTACAATAATTCCGAATTATAAAAATTTTTATTTTCCCACATTGACGACATGAATTAATTTAATATTTGAAAATATATAGAAATAAATATATATAACATAACAAAAATTTTCTTTCAACTACTTACATCAATGGTTGTCTAAATGATGC
Source organism: Delia radicum (assembly GCA_021234595.1). Lineage (NCBI taxonomy): Eukaryota > Metazoa > Arthropoda > Insecta > Diptera > Anthomyiidae > Delia > Delia radicum. Next base: position 89,122,487 of record CM037852.1, on the reverse strand, counting down.
TATCTTTTAAAGGACGCAACTGCCGAAGATAATTATAGAAAAGAAACGAAAAAATAAACAAAAACAAACGAAACGGAAAAACAACCCTTTTTTTGCAATAAGAAAAAGGAACCATACAAACCTACCTAAGATGTGTGTCTTTGTCTTTCGCTTTACTCTGTCTACTATCTGTATATGTTTGTTCGCAATTTGACCACACTAGATTATTAATCTATAAACATTTAGTTTAGAAATACATATTAAATTTAAATATTTTATTTTGTCTTTTATTTAATTAAAAGACAATTATTTTCACAAGCCGGTGACAACGCAAAATTTAAGTTGTTTTAATCCTCATTTTGTTTTATGTATGAAAAACAGATACAAAAATCTTCCATGGTTGATTTTTTTATATGTCTTATTAGAGTTGTACTTTTTAGTATCATTTTCCTCTTCTCTACTACATCTTGACATGCCGCGACATCTGCTTCATTCTGCGCATATCTTTCAATCTGGTTGTCGTCCACACTATTAATGTGCTTATCAGCACAATTTGTTTAGCAAAAATAATTAGTAAAACATTAGTATAATATTAGTAAAGCATTAGTATCAAACAGTTAAGTGCTGAATAAGTATAACAAAAATTTTAGCTGAAAACACGATTTTAGCAAAAAATTTGCTAGAAAATAGTATACCTGATTTACAAGACGTTTTACTAACTTTTCTACTAACTTATTTTTTTGAGTGTATATATTTTTTTATAAAATTTTGTTTAAATATATTTTTTATAAAAAAAAATAATTTTTAAAAAAAAATATATTTTTTTACAAAATAAAAAAGTGGTATAAAATATTATCATTTGGAATAGTCCCATTCATTATTCAAAATTTCCAAATAAACTCTATATCTTTAACAGTTATATTAGTTTTTTGTTTTTATATACATCGAGATTATTTTATGTTATTTTCAATTTATAACGAGCTTTCAACCTCCGTATATTTACAAAAATAAAGCAAATCAAACATATTAGCTAGGTTGATACTAGTATTTCGATCTGGCTAAAGATCTCATCAGAACCCGAAGTTTTAGAAAAGCTAGAGCCTATATAATAGGCAGAACTTTAACAAAAAACCTATTAATAATCAATTTTGCTCCATTCTTGTCTTCTTAGTAATCATCCACGTGGTTAGGTCTTTTCCTAACAAGCATCATGACGTTACTAAACTTTGAAGACCAAAAATGTTCTATTTATATAAAAAATTTTTAGTGTGTACTCTGGCTCAAGTAATATTTTTTACAGTTATATTAGTTTTTTGTTTTTATATACATCGAGATTATTTTTATGTTATTTTCAATTTATAACGAGCTTTCAACCTCCGTATATTTACAAAAAAATCTTTAATTTTTTGCTGACTATCAGTAGACTAAAAACCCCAAAGGGGTTTGAAAACATCATGTTATGATTAAAATACGTAACAAGCATAATATGATTCCCATAATAATATAATGATTCTAACTGATGCTAAAATTGTTTACAGTGATTATAATATGATCAGCCAGAATCATGTATATAATTGTTAGGATCGTAATATGATCATTTTTGTCAATCATATTTTTTCTCTGCGTGGAGGTTCTAATTGCAATAAAATTGATTTTTTTTTATGTTTCTTTAATAAAAAAATCTGCAGCTCATTAAACAATTTATAAAATAAACGCACATTTAATTTAATATAATTTTTAATTGACATCTGTAATTTATTTTTAAAACCATAATAAGCGGATATATTTATTAATTTATTATACGTATGTAATATTATGAAAAGCCACAAACAGTAGTCAGCAGTCAGTAGTTGAAGTCATACATATGTATGTTAGTGCAAAATACTGATGGCATACAAGTCATAAATGTGTCATATTTTATGGGTGGCTTGCGATGTTTCTTTTGCTTGTTCAAATTACATTAAATGTTCAATTAAATGTGACATAAAAAAATAGCTTACACATTATGGACAATTGCAAAATAATTTCATAATTATTATTAAAGTATTTTGTTATTCATTTTAAATACTTTAATTGAAAATTTAAAGAGTTCCTTAATGCATAACAAGAGAGTTAATGAATGATATTATTCCATATAAAAAATTTAAACATCCTTCCTTGTTTGTGTGTGTTTTTTTTTTGATATGTTGGTATGATTATAACAATGACATTAATAGCGGAAAACGGAAATAAATAAAGTGTATATCAATCAAATGTGTGGCCATTTAAGTTGATGGTCATGTGATATGAAAATAATTCTTGAGAACTATTAAAGGTCAATTATTTATATAAAAAAAAATGTATACAATGTGTAAGCAAAATAACAATCGGCGCCGTAAAAAAAATGGATAATAATTTGTGGGCAATTAACTGTACTTTATCCAAGTGTTTTACAAAATATGAGGTTTTGTCTTTTATTTTAATAACACTACTCAACAAATTTCAACTTTTTGCAGAACCTGTCTTTTAAATACATATTTTTTAACAGACTACGCTAAATCCAAAGCGGTCAAAACTGCAAATGAGAAAGCTCATTTGAAATTTTTTAAATATCGCGGTTTTTATATTTGGGGGATTTCATCTCAAGTGACCGAACTTTTGAAAACAATGTCTTGGGATCGGGATGGAACTTGCACCTAGTTGGATCCCAGCAAAAAATTTCCGAAAAGGTAAGGGGGTTTGTAATCAAACATTTTGGGCAGAACGCATTCCTTACTAGATTACCTACTCGATTCTTTTAACAGGGCGTGGGACTAAAATAATTGATTCTTAAGAATTGATTATTTTTTTAGGTCGAAGAACTATTTACTTTATATTTTTAAGAACTACACACATTTTTTAATAAAGAAATAGTTCCATGGTGAAACCACGAACTACTTACACAAAAAAGAAAAAATAGTTTCCTAGAAAAAATAAGACGTACTTTCATTTACAACTTACATATACAACTAAAACATTAAAAAAAAACTACTAAATTACGAGGGAAAATCGTTATCACGCACACTCAGGACGTTTTTCCACTACCTCAAGCTCACTTGAGTAAATTCAACTTTTACTCACACGTGATTCTCCTGAGTCACACAAATATAACGACCAAACCTTATCCGGAAAAAATAAAATCCTAAAATGTGAAACGTCGAATTGTTGTGATCACATGGGTTTGCCATAATTTTGGAGCTATAAACCACGAAAATATAAAATTTTCACACAAAAGAACAATTAAAAATTGAAATTTAAAACAAAAATATGAGTAACACACAATCACCCTCGAACATTTTTTTACACTCACTCACGATAACGTCAGTAATTTCTACTTTCACTCACAATTTTATGCTCATGTGCGCTTCCCTAATTTGTACCTAACAACAGTTTAACAAAATTTAGGCAACATGCAATTTCTGTTTCTAGTATTATATTCCTGCAAATAAAAATTTGTTTGAAAAAATATATGAGATAAATTCTTTAAAATTGTACAACTTCTTTTTTGCAAAATTAGGAACTACTTGCAATAACGTCCTTTTATTAAGGAAAAGTATATGATTACTTCTTGAGTACAAAAAGTTATACATATAAGTTAATAACATTGTTATTTTCTTTTAAGTAAATAATTACTTTGTCATTGAGTTCATGCTTTCTGGTTTAAATTTAAAGAATTGATTACAATACTACTTGCTTTTTTGACTCTATCGTTGGAATGTGTTTGGTATTGCAGTTACTAAATTTGGTGTGGGCATCACCTTCTTTTTGGAATGTGTAATTTTTTCCTGGGATGCTATTGGTTAGTAGTTATGGCACAACTCTTCAGCGGAATATGTCAAGGACTCTTCGAATTGAAGGGTGTTGAATTATGACAAACAGCCCTTTTTACGGACACATATAACTAATTACATATTGTATTTAGAAAATTGTGTCCAAAATGTTTTCTTCAATCATTAAAAATCATCATTTTCATTAAAAAAAAAATTTTTACTCTTTCTTTTGCAAAGTCAAATTTTTTTTTTACATTTTTTTCAAAATGCGATATTTATTTTTTTATTTATTGTTTTTTTTTTTTCAATAATTGGACTTTCTACTTTTCTTACAAAGTGGGGTACTTCTTGGACCAAAAATTTTGAGTGATCGCCAGTTTTTTGTTTCCTATCCGATTTTCGTCAAATTAATATACCCAGCAAAACTTTCTATTACCCGGTAATATGTTAGAGAATAAAAAATTAACGTCGGTAACTGGTTACTTTTCTATTACAAACCCTATTATTTTAACAAGGACATGTCCATTCTGGTAACACTTTACAAAACAAGTAATGTAATATGTTCTTTTTTTTTTGTTAATTGAGTTTTTTTATATAGGATATTAAATTAAAATTTAAAAAATCTTTAACTAAAAGTTTTGAACATTATATTTTTTATAAGTTTTGGCTGCAAAAATAAACTTTTTGTAATAAGGAGGCAACGTGTTACTTTTCTATTATAAGCCTTATTATTATGTTTACAAGGGTATGTCCATCGATGTAAGTACTTACTATGGTAACAAGCTACTCCTCACTTACAGGTAAATTGTCAAAACAAAATTTTTAAAACTGTGAAGTTTTCTTTGATCTTCTTTTATTTAATTCTTCTTATTTTAAACGAGCTTAAGATCATTTATTTATTAATTATAATTTTTTATTTTCAATATTTCGTCTCCACATTGAGTGACAACTTTAGGGAACAAATATTACAATTTTATAGAAAAACTTTTTTTAATAATTAAAACTTATATACATAGAACAAATTCTTTAAAATGGGCGGGAAATCAAAAATATTTCTGTCAATATGAAAAAATAAAAATATTCCAGAAATCAAAATTAAATAAAAATAAAAATATCACAGAAAACAAATATAGCAACTATAATAATATTTAAAATCTTAACTAATCTTAAGTTTAAAAAAGTGTGAAATCAATAATACCCCATAGAAAGTATGTCGCATTTTTCGTTAAATTCTTATTTAAAGCGGATTTGGATAAAGTCTATTTAAGTTCTTAAATGAAAAACAAATTTTAATCTATGATAAAGTTACGTTATTATTGTGCTCTTATTTATGGCTTTTGTGTACCAGGTTTTTATCTTTTTTTGCATTTTCGCAAAATAGTGTTGACAGCGACCTCTTGCGAATAAAAATAAAATACATTTTGCTGATTTCTTTTCATTTGGTAATAGAAAAGAAAATCATAAAATTTTGTTTTGGTTTATTCGACTTTGAAGATACTTTATCGTAAGATTATTAGAAGTACTACTATTTTTATGACCGAATGAATTTGTTACTATTTTCAATTGAAAGAAAAGTAGTGGGCCGACTAAAAAAATTATTTTGCAGGGCAAATAACTATCAACTTACTACTATTCGCGGATATAATTCGGGTAAACTTTTTAGCTATACTGAATTCATCATGGGCACGAATAAAAGATAGATAAAAATCTGTATTTTATATTTATTATAAAATACAGATACAACTCTGTATTTTATTCCTCTTATAAATACAGAGCTGTAAGTTATTTGTCTTGTTATTTATAATATAAATGTCCACGAATAGATGGCGCTTAGATATATGCGCCGTTTTCCTGCAATCCACTACAACTTTAACAAAAAGTTAGTAGATTTCACAATTTTTCTTTGCTGTTTTTATTTTATTAATAAAAGATTCTGTTGATTTTACAAAATTTTTCTGCAATGTCATTTTGAACTAATTTTTAGTAACTTTATCTGCTATTTTGACAGACTTATTTGTATGAGTGTTGTAGAAAATATGTATTAGAAAGAGAGGTTCTGCGAAAAAGTGCAAATTCTTCTGTAGTAATATAATAATAATAATATATTTTTATATGAAGAGAATTTTTTACTTTGGTATTTGCAGCACTTGGAAAATTAGTTAAAATTTTTAGTTCAGGATATTTATTCATTGGAATATCTAGTTTATGTACAATGATAAAATTTTAAAATTGTTTATCATTGTTTTTTTGGACTGTCTATATTTTCATATATTTAGTTAGAATATTGTTCTACTTCAAGTCCAAAAATCTAATATGTCAGATTAGATTTTATTTGTTGCTTTTGAAACATGCATAAATGTATGAGAATAAAACAAAAAAAGGACAATTTTCAACTTTCATGCAGTACAAGTGCGATATCCTGATACAACTGCCGACATGATTACACTTAAATTAAAGGTAAATATTTGTGTGTAGACTTATATTCCTTAAAAAAATTTCATGATTTTACGTTAACACTTTGAAAAACTAAGCAAAATGTACAAAATATTTGAGTGTATAAAGTAAGAACATAAAAATCGCGATATTTCAAACATTGCAAATGAGAAAAAAAATGTTCGCCAGATTTGCAGTCAGCGTACATTGGTACACTCATACAAATAAGTTGCTGAAAATGAAATTGCAGGAAAAAGCTGTAAAATTAACGGAATCTTTTTGCTAAATATTAGTTAAATAAAAACAGCAAACAAAAAACTGTGGAATTGACTAAATTTTAGTTCAACTTCTGCTTGTGAAATTGTTCATTATAAATAAAGAGACAACTAAAATACATCTCTGTACGTACAGGATAGATAAAATACAGGGCTGTGTCTGTCTTTTATTTGTCCTTATTGTTTATTTTGTCCCTTTTGTATGTACAGCGGTATGCCATACGCTCAAGACTAAAGCATAAACTAAAAAATAAAATTAAAATAATAGAAAAATAAGGAAAAAATGTAAATTTTAATTAAGGAAGCACTGATTTTCCAATTCTTCCCATATCTGTTCATTGCTAAAAGAAAAATATATTTTTAAATATTTTAATAAGTGAAAATTAAAATTATTCAAGTTTGAGGCCATACTCTATATTTCTTTATTAGATATTGTCCTAACAAATAATCTATAGAGTTTTTGTTTTCAAATTTATTAATTGACAACTTTCAGGAATGTGTGGTAGATCTTTTCGAAAATTTTCTAGGTTCAAATCATCAGAGCATGTTTAGAAAGAAGTGACAATCCCATGCAAAACATCAAACATTAATATAAACTAGTTTTCTCACTAAATGAGAACTAATATATATATGACCTCGAAGTTAAAGATTATCACCAAAACGTGTATTGAATATTTACCAAAGGTAGATATACACACAAAAAACAAGTTTTCAAAAGCAAAATCATTCAAGTTCAAGAACGTTTGTTTTTTGTTAAACAAAAAACCGTGCAATGTTTATTTATTAATTAAAAAAGTTCTTCATCCGTTAATTTAAAGCAGACTTTATCTACTGGCAGTCAATTACATGTTTCAATCCGCGTCACCGAAAAGCTTCAGAGAACCAATGTAGAGGGGATAGAAGATTTTTACCCAAATTTTGAAGGAAAAAGACCAAAGCTTTACCCGTATTGTTTTATTTACCCGATGAGAAGTAAAAAACAAAATTGGAAGAATTGAATTAATTCAAATCAAAAATAAAACATTTTTAACTAATAAACATTGTTGGTGTATAGGCTAGAATATGTAGTCATAATACACTGTGTTGTTATTGTTTATTAAAAAAGCAACAACACTTTCTGACTATAGTACTCGTATTATAGCCATAAGTAATTTTTGCCGTACTCTGTAATTTTCAAATGTTTACTTTTAAGTTTTAAAAAATTAAAACAAATTTAAAAAATTAAAACAAATTTAAAAATTTAAAACAAATTTAAAAAATTAAAACCAAGTTTACAGATTTCCAACTGAAATACGGTTACTAAACTCATAGAAATAAATAAACCTGTAAAAATAGCAGAAAAGGCTACTAAAAGTTAATTAAAAATTACGAAGAAACTTCTAAATTTAGCAGATTTTTTTTGCTAAATATTAATAAAATAAGAACAGCGAAAATAAATCTGATAACTTTACAAAATTTTAGTTATATTTGATATGAATTTCAGTTAATTAAAATAGAATTTTACTCTGTAAAATTAGCAAAATAGCAAAGAAAAACTGTTATACAAGGTGGCGCAAAAATAACCTTCCGATGTTTTTTGGCTGTAATTAAAAAAAAAAAATGAAAAACTTTGATTCTTCTTGTGGATTATTTTTATTTGGTATTTTAATTTTTTTTACATCAGGTCGAGAATGTGATGTCATGTAAATGGCCGCCGCCACAGTTGATTGTCATTTGAGCCCTTTTTATGGCATTTTCCATCACTTTGGCCAAAACTTCCGGCGATAGGTCCTCACATTCTTGACGGATATTGTCTTTAAGAGCTGCAAGAGTCTGAGGCTTGTTGACATAAACCCGCAACTTCAAAAAGACCCACAAAAATAAGTCTGGAGCGGTCAAATCAGGCGATCTTGCTGGCCAGTGCAAATCGCCAAAACGTGAGATTAGGCGCCCGGGAAATGCATCCTTCAGCATATCGGTTGTGGCACGTGCAGTGTGTGCCGTTGCACCGTCCTGTTGGAACCACATGTTTTCCAATCCCAATTCACCAAGTTGCGGCAAAAAGAACTCGTTGATCATTGCTCTGTAGCGCTTACCATTCACAGTAACCGTTTGGCACGCGACGTCTTCGAAGAAAAAAGGTCCGATGACTCCTCCAGCGAAAACAGCACACCATACAGTGACTTTGAGCGGGTGTAATGGCTCTTCGCGGGCTTCACGCGGATTTTCAGTGCCCCAGAAGCGCAAATTTTGCTTATTTACGTACCCGCTAAGATGGAAATGGGCCTCATCACTCATGATTATTTTTGATGAAAAATCATCTTCCTCTTGGTGGTGACTAAGGATGGCTTGAGCGTATGTTACACGCGATTGGCGGTCAGCAGCTAACAGCTGATGCACCGTCTGGACTTTGTACGGAAACATCTTCAAATCTTGTATCAAAATTCGCTGTAAAGACCGTCGACTGATACCCATTTGCGTGGCACGTCGTCTGGTCGATGTCGACGGCGCTTCCATGACATCCTCGGCTACAGCAGCAATATTCTCTGCAGAACGGCTACTTCGGAGTCTGCCACGCCTGGCAGCATCTCGTGTTGTGCCAGTCTCTTCGAGGCGAGCGGCTAAACGTCGCAGTGTTTCACCAGTAGGCGTTGGACGGCCAGGAAATCTGCGACGAAATTCACGTTGTGCCAAAGTCACCGACCGATTATTGGTCAAATAAATAGTCACCAATATTCCGCGTTCTGGAGCAGTGTAGCGTAACATTGTTTATTAACGTGTATTTCGCATGTGTTTACTACACAAATGTCAAAACAGAACTGACATTAGGGGCCAATCGCAAAATTTTTAGCATTTTCTGATAGGAGGATTACTTTTGCGCCACCTTGTATTAACAAAATATTTTGCTATATTTACCTCAAATTTAGTAAAATGCAAATAACAATTTATTTTTAACTAAAATTTAGCTCAAATATAACTCCATATTTGTGAATTACACAGATTCAGTTTTGCTATTTTTATATTACTAATATTTAGTAAAAATAATCTACTAATTTCAGCAGTTTTTTTTTGCATTTTTTGCTATTTTTTCAAAGTTTTTTTCTATGAGGGCAAGTAAATGTAAATGTTTTTGCTGATTTTAGCAGATTGTTTTGTTACTTTCTATTAACTTAAATTTAGCTCAAATATAACTAAATATTTGTTAATTCAACAGATTGATTTTTGCTAGTTTTATATTACTAATATTTAGTAAAAAAATTGCTAATTTCAGTAGTTTTTTTTTGCATTTCATTTTGAACTAATTTTTAGTAGCTTTTTTGCTATTTTTTCAAAGTTTTTTTCTATTAGGGTAAGTAAATGTGAATGTTTTTGCTGATTTTAGCAGATTATTTTGTTACTTTCAATTAACTAAAATTTAGCTAAATATAACTAAATATTTGTGAATTCAACAGATTAATTTTTGCTATTTTTATATTATTAATATTTAATAAAAAAATCTGCTTATTTCAGCACTTTTGTATGCATTTCGTTTTTAACTAATTTTTAGTAGCTTTTCTGCTATGTTTTCAAAGTTTTTTTCTATGAGTGTATGAATGAAAAATTTTGACTATTACACAGTCGACATTTTGTAAACTTTTAATTTCAACCGTTAATATGTACAAGGCAATAACTTTAAGAACACCGAAATTTTGCAAAATTGTTGTCCATTTAAACGTTAAAGTAAATCTATCAGCACTTTTTTTATAGTTCAAAAGTAAAGAAATTAATGAAAAATATAGTTATTTTCAACAATATCAAACATTTTTGAAAATCCCCTTATGTACAGCAAATAAATGTTGTTCTTAGCTTCCTGAACTAGAAGTAATTAATCTAAATATTTCTATTTTGAAATTTATGAACCAAAATTTATCTAAAAACAAAAAAAAAATACAATAATTTACATAATTGAGATTTATCGATTTTTACTCTTAAAATCGACAAAACAAGATGAGTAAAAACAAATTCCAAATCAATACACCGTTACAAAAAGCTGGTTACCGAAAGCAATGAAATATTAAGGTTTTTCTTAGCATGCAAATAAATAAAGAAAAATTATTACAAAAATAAGGAAAAAAATTTAAAAACAACAGGTAATCGACCAAAGACAACACTACTAACACACAAGACTGCTCCAATGTAGTGACTAAATACTCGTAGTTAGTGCAAATGAAGGCCGTCCTGAAAAAAACTGGAATAATGGCGACTCACAAATACTCTTGGTGTAAGCCAAGGTAATAAACCCAAAATAGAAAGACCAGGCAAGACAAGTAGTTGTAGTTAGTTAGCATTTGACGGCTGTTGGTGGGTAGTCAAGCTTAAAAGTCTTACATAAAGTCTAGAAATTTGATAAAAGTTTTTTTTTTTTTTTTTCTAAACAAATTTTAAATGTTACAAATCTGCTTGGATAAATATCAGCAGCAGAGGAAGAAGCGAAAATAAATGCAAATATTATAGATTGAAAAGATGAAACTTAGACGACCATACTTAAGTAAAATATATAGAAACAATTTGGCTGAAGGATAAAATGTCAATAATTAGTGGAAGTAGAATCTACATACACCACATGGGGTAGTGGAAATATATATTGAACCAAGCAAAGCTAGGGATTGGGATTTAAAAGAATAGCCTAAGAAACACCTGAAATTCGGTCACAATAAACAACAAATAAATTTTTTATCAAAATTCGGTTGCACTCAAATTTTTAAAAGTTTGTCAACTTAATCGATATATGTATATACCCTATGGGAAATGGGACCGGTCCTGCGTGTGCCACAGGATCGGTTCCTTCGTGCCAGAGACCGGTCCTCTGCTAAACCCTACCCTATGTAAACAACTAGCAACTTTAACATGGGCTTGTCATAGGAGGGGGTCATTTATCCTGCTTTAAACCACATAGTGGCATGCCACAGGACTAACCAAAGATGGGCAAAAATAAACGAAAACTAAACAGCTTCCAATGGGTAAAATTTTGGCCAACTGGCTTTTTCTTGTTAATAAGTGGTATGTCCTCCCTCTACCAGTCACAGGATTAGTAATTTTATTACAATTGACTCTGCTAAACCCACTTCAGTATTAAATTATACCAGTTCTGTGATAAGTCCTTCTTTAACCAGTCACTTTTAGGTCAATTGACTCCTCATTCCCCATAGGGTAGCTACTGAAAAACTATCATTTTACTTACTTTCCACATAATGTCAAAATAAAATTATAAATTTTTATTTATTGAAAAATTTAAAAAAAAATTATTTTCGTATTAAATTTTTAAAATTTAAATGTTTATTGCAAGTTTAGCCCATCAAAAGAAAATACGCGATTTTATTATTATTATTAATTAATAATCACATAATTAAAAAGTTACCCTAACCGAGCACTAGCAACTATGGCTTTCGGCGCGTTGTAGCGAAAACAGACCATGGCCTCTGATGGGAATCGAACCCACGACCCCGCTCTGATAAGCCAGCACGCTACCAACTAGCCTACCGGGGCGCACAATACTTGATTTTTTTTAATATGTATTCACTTAACATATTCATGAAACAAAAACTTTTGCAGAAAGGGATATTACCAACTTTTAAGAAAAATACGTTCAAAATTCCGGTGAATCTTACAACATGTATAATAACCCTGGCATAAAAACTTTGACTGTTGTTTTCCAGGAAAACAGCGGATGTTAGCTGTTAACGTAGACTAGGTTGCCAATATTGAACATCGAAAAACAAAATACGATTTATCTGCATTAAAAAAATACATTGAGAGTTGTAGCCGACTTGTATTGGTTTTAAGAAAATGTATATCATTACAATCGTTTTACAAATGAAATAAATTTTTAGAGGAAAATTTATGAAAAATCTTGATTATACCCAGTAAAAAACGCTGCTTGCATGCAAGCAGGTTTTGAAGGGAGTAAGCCCAAAAGAATCCCTTACAAACCTGCTTACATATGCCATGATTTTTATATGGCGAATTCCCACTTAGAGGCATTACATTTTGGCAAAATAAGCGCGGATTTTAGCGCTTATAAAAGCTGTGATTTCATGGCTTTCAGTAAAGTCATATTTCATGTCTACATTATTACGATTAAAATTAATAATATTAGACATACTAATATAATAATTTAATTTTTCCGCACCACAAGCTAGCTCTTCAGAAACAATTAATGGACTATTTATTTTGTACAACATACTCAAAAACACCAAACACAATCGGAAATCACTCGGGAAAACAGGTACAGATCGTGTATAACACACGATATGAAACTTTCTGCATTAGAACCTGCATCCTTGTAAGGGATTAAGGTAAGCTGCTTACAACCAGCATTTTTGTAAGGGAAATCAGAAAGCACAAAAATTTTTTTTGTTTAGTTTTATACGAAAATTATTCGTTTCTTTTGCTGCTTCTCAGTATATCCTGCTTCTAAAAACACGAAAATTTTTTACTGGGTATTTACAGTAAAATATTTATTTTTGAAGAAAGATTTTATATGTTTAATTTTCGAGTGAAGTTAAAGTTTGCGACACCATTAAATTCTTAATGTAAAGATTTTCGATCTTATATTTTTGTATGACAAATATCCAATTTTAATTAAATTTTGAAAGATTTCCGTGTAAATTCTTTACAAGAAAAAAATTATATATGTAAGTTTTTAGTTATCTGCATAGAATTGACTTCTGAATTCATGTATACTAAACCCTGTTTAATTTAAGAGGGCACGTATTTTTCATCTCTATTTTCGTGCTAATTTGGACATTACGACTTTTTTTCCGAAACCATTTTTTATACTTTTGAGATAACCCTGTGCTAAAGCATTGGCAATATAGGCTAAGGCATTGGCATTACTATTATGCAGTTTTGGATACGACATCTTTTTGACATGCTTCCAAACAAAAACAGTACCAAAATAGCTTATTTTCCCCCAAATATTTCAATTCCTTAATCCCCTAGATGACAGAAATGAGACCGGTTATTCTTAGATTTCTTCTTGCTATTTCATACACAAATTTTATCCATATCGAAGAGATGAGCTTGAAATACTTTCCTTGTAAGTATTTTTCTGTAGAATGTCAAATATTTTAAAAAATCTCAAAATGTTTTTTAAGTTTAAAAAGAGTTATAATTTGTAGATTTAATATAATTGTACTATTAATTTGTAAATATTTAATTTTTATAAAAAAAAAAATATATTGTAATATTTATTACAATTAATATAAATTATTTTTTTTTTTTTTTTAAAGAAAAGCAACACTCAGGAAATTCTTCCTATTAATTCATGTGTGCTTTCTTTGGAAAGGGGATAGTGGAGAGATGAAAGGTGATGAAAGAAGAAGGGCTTCAAACATGGCAACACTGTAATTGCGCGCGATGATAACTCTTAGAACAGTTGTTGCTAGCCACCTGATGTAGAAGCTTTTTGTTTCATAGCCCTGATTCATTATTTTACTTCGGTGGGGTTAAGTGCTATGGGAACACCGAAGGTGGGCGCAGCGATTCATATAAGTGATAGAAAACTGATACATATTATTTTTCTAAATTGATGTTGTCGTCACCGGGAATCGAACCCGGGACCATCTGTGTTACAGTCCAACGGTGTACTTTTTAAATATTTTCGATTAGGGCAACTAAATAAATTTGATCTTACGTAAAAACATTTTTTTTTTAATCGGTTAGTATAAATAAATATATCAATTTTTATAACCGAATTTTAATTATTCTAATCGCAACTACAACAAAGAATTAAACTAGTTCACATAACTATCAAAATTCGGTTGGCAAAAAAACTCTGTTGTGACTACAAATCTGTTTTCTGTGTGTATGAGTCTTCCATTTAGAAGCTTTCAATTTATTGATTTTCTTCTAGATAGCTTGTCATTTGTCTTCCATGCCGAAAACATAGTTCCTACTGAAAAGGAACAGGTCCCAAAGTGACTGCACCTGATCTTTGGGCGGACTTTTAATATGACTTTGTCATTGTAGAGGGTCAATTGACACATTTGAAAATCCTTGTGACGTGTTAGGTGCAGTATATATTGGAAGTTTTAAAAATTCTCGACACTGAGGTAACAAATTTTCAACAAATATTTTTGTATGACATGAATAAGGTTTTGTGTGTATGTTAGTTTGTTAGCACGCTAAATCCATTCGCATTAACCATTTGTCTTTAACGGTGCAAATTATGGCGGTTTTAAGTTTAAAGAAAATGAAAAATATTAAAATTACAGTTTTTGTTTGGATTTAATTAAAGCAACATCAATTTATAGATTGTGTTTATAACATACATATCGATGGCTTAATATAAAAAAGGCGTAACTCGACTTTTTGTTACTTTACAGGAGAAGGAAAAAACTTAATAAAATCCGTAAAATTTTAGATACAAAAAAAGTTTTAATGCAATTTTTAATAAAAAGAGGGCAACACATTTTATTTCTCATTTTAAAAAATTTTTATTTTTATTTTAATAAAGTTAACTAAGATATGCCCTTTTTTCATTGATATTTTTGAAAAAAAAAATTAAGTTAGGGCTTTTTAAAACTGAGTTGAAAATGAGACATATTATTATAATAATTCAGGTTTAAATAATAGAAGGAAATAATTCATGGAATTGAAAGGATTAAATCAGAAGTGAACTGTAAATAATTTGTGCTTATAAGACAAGTTATCATAAAAAAATCTGCAGGTAAAAGCTTTTTCAAAACCTGTAGGTGGTACAATTTATTTTTTGTGATTGCTATATTCTCCTTATAAAGTGAATAAGGGATATCTTTAATCGCCGACTTTGATCTATTTGGGAGAAATTCGTAATCGTCAGTTATGTCTGTTTTGAAATATGTATATTGATTCGGATGGGGCATACGCCAAGGCTCGTAGTATATTTACAGTAAGATCACCAATACGTCTGCCTAAAATTGAAATAGAGGTTTGAGTACATACATTTCTAAAACTTTTATAGTAAGCAATATTTTTACCAGGACGAATCGAAGAGTATCGTTTAGGGATGTTTTCAAAATTAAGAAAATAGTCGTAGTGCAAATGGTGAGCTTGTAGGGTGCTGGAACTTTTCGTGCCTCCTTTATTGGTTGCACAAATTCGGATGGCAGCTACTGGACAGTCAAGTCTCCATTAAGATAAATGGGAAGATTGTTTGGTTCAACACGTAAGAGCTTCGTTTTCTTTACATTTAAATTCAAACCAAGATGTTCCTCGTTTTTCGACAGCGGGTGAAGTTTGGCCTGTATATCGCTGTAGAGATGTCATCAGCATAATCTATATCATTAAGACGTTCAAGTAAGTTACATTGCAAAGAGAAAATCACAGTTTGCCTGTTACGTTACATAGATGGAGATAGCGCGTTGGAGACAGGACGCAGCCTTGCCTTACGCCAGTCGTAAAAGGACTGCTTTCTTTTCCTGTGCAGGATTCGACGTATATATCGTTGGTGTAAAATTTTGGTATCAGATTGACGATTTTTTCCGGAAATAATCTACAATGCAGTGAATTTGACGGATTCTTATTATACTGTCGATTTTGTGTCGCGTAACACCATCTGGCGATTTCCATGTGTATTTCTGTATGAATTTCGTTCCGCCTATAAATATACGATGTCGTGCGCAAATCAGCCTGACGCCATTGTTTGTTAGAGTTATCATTTCCAACTTTTGCGTTGATATCACCCGTAACAATTTTGACATCGCCTTTCTACTATCGCCTTCCTGCTATCTCTTTTTAATTGCCAGGACAGTAGTTTTGTTTTACTAATCGATTATAGGTTATTCCAAATGAAATAACGTCCTATCAAATAAATTTTAATAGTTTTGTCCGAATTAGATTTTCAATACCCTTTTGGGGTTTTGATCTACTGATAGTCTACTTTATTTTCCCAATTTGTTGCAAAGAATTATTTACACTCATAAAAAAAAGTAGTAAGTTCAAAAGTCTATTAAACGGGTTCTAATTCCGTTAAGTTAATGTTTTCCGTTGTTATCCTTTAAAATAGTTATTTAGCTAAAGTTATTAGTTATTTCATTTTACATAAAGAACAAATTTCACGCGTATTTGAACTAATTTTTTCGACCTAAAATTTAGTAATTCGAAAATTTACAAATTTTAACAGTTACCACAATTGCTTTCAAACCATTAATATTTTGTGTTTCCCGCCATCAGTCTCACTTGTAGATTGCGTTACTTTCTCATATTTTTTTTTTACAATCATAAAATATTCTATACCTTGGAAAAGGCTCTAATTAGCTACTTATATTCTAGGTGATAAATATGCACCTGTTTCTGGTCAGATCCGAAAATAACTTTTTAGCAGAAATTTTCTGTTTAATTCAGTTTAAAAATTCTGTTGATTTAGCCTTAGTCAATTTAACAACAACTGTCAACTCAAATTTAGTTCTTCTTAAATTCAGGTCACTTAAATTTAGCTGACTGTGATTCTCAACTTCATTCATTACAACTTCATTCATTCACAAATTTAGGTACTATTGTCTGTTGTCGTAGCTAAATTTTTAACTATTTGTACAGGCTTTTTTATAAGTGTAGGCTTAAAGCCTATATGACAAGGGCTTGTTTGTAATAAATTTACCAGGGTTTTTTTACCAGAAACTTTAAATTTTTTGACATTCCGTTTTGTTTTACAAAAATATTATATAGAAGGCTTTTATACAGACTCAACGTATGAGTGTTTTAATTGTCAAGATTTTTTTTTTAACATCAATATTTTTTTGGTTGAATGTCAAGCATTTTACAAATTTTAATCTGGCAACCCTTGTGTGAATGCATAGCATAAAACATAAAACATAGAAACTAAACAAAACTAAATTTTAAGCTCAAGAAGTGAACTAATACTTACAGCTGTGACTTTAAGAAATTTGCAACGAATTTATCTATTAGCAGTGGCGAATTAATGCTTTCATGTTTCGTTACATATAATCACTTACTTTGTATCTTTAACTAGCACATATCGCAATTTGAAGATGCTACAAATTAACGCTTAATTAAAAACATTTGAAAAAAAAAATGTATACAAAGTATGAGTGTTTTCTTTGTAGTAAATTACACTCTGAGTAACACATTGGTACACTTAAAATACTATGTACTACCACTGCATATGCATATGCAGGTAAAAATAAATGAAATTTCACTTGAAGAAAGGATGACTTACATTTCAGTAAATTCAATTGCCATTGTCATTTGTTTTTACTGTTCAAAAAATGAAACACAATTGGGATAAAAATGAACCAAATATGCAGTAAAAAATAAACAAACATTTGTTTTATTTTTTAAATAATAAAAAATACTGAATAAAATGACTGTAAAATCATAATACAGTTATTGATGTGGTTTGTTTTTTTAAATGAACAACAATTGTAGTCAAAACTGAAATTCTTCTGCAAATGACTGTTTTTTCACTTAAAAATAAAGATACTGTATTACAACTCAAACAACTACAAATATTTACATCAGCAGTTCCCTCAGCAAAATATAAAAAATAATCTGCCTTAAATACTATTTTACAAAACTAACAACAAATTGGTTAAAAATAAATCTATGTACTCCGTAATATTTTACACAAAATCAGTACTTAACTTCTATCCAACCTGAAAATTAAAAATATATTTCTGTTAAACTACAGACACATTTCATTGAGTGTACGTATGAATTCAGTTCATCTAAGCCAACATGCTGGTATAATTTACAGCTGTAGTCATTTCAATTGTATACCGCTCGATTCGAAACACTTGTATGATTTACAAGATCAAGTGTTGCCCATCTATTTAAACTGGAAATGCCTGCAGTATTATTTAGAGTCACATTTTATGCCAGTCAGTGGCCAGACTTCGTGTTTGCATTTCAATAATTTAAATAAATGTCCTTTTTTATGTATTTCTCCATGGCAACATTAGTCGATGTCACACATGTGTCGTCTTCATGTTAAAAGAACCAAACATGCTTTAAGAGAAATGTTTGCGGACAGTTAAAGTGTAACAATTTGTTTTATTGCAGGACTGGTTAGAAAATAAATGTGCATAAGAAATTGCACATTGATTCATATTATTCTCAATCTCGAAATGAGTGCATACCAAAAGTTCAATGCATAAAACAAAGACACGCATGTTTGTGTCATTTCTAATTTATATTGCGTCATAGAGAAAAAATTTAAATTATACATTTGAAAAAATTGTGTATAGAAATGTTTAACAGAAACTGGATAGAATAGCAATAAATGATTCCTACACTCAAAAAAAAAAAAAAATTAGCTCTGAAGTCTGTTAAATGGCATGCAATTCAGTTGAGCTAATTTTTTCTGTTGTTATTGTTTAAATCAGTTATTTAGCTAAAGTTAGTCCCGGTTCACATACGGCAATTTTACTTGCGCAAGTCTTGAGTTTATAGAAGAGGGAGGAAAAGAGAATGAAAGGGGGTACAGACTTGCCCGTACTCCAATTCGTTTTGTTTTGTCATCCGCAATTTTCAACACGAAGTTGGCTGCAGGTTGATATACGAAAATAGCTGAAACAAAATTTTCCCTGTGTGAACACAAAAGCACTTTCAAAGGAGAATTGAAGAAAACTTGCGCAAGTAAAATTGCCGTGTGTAAACCGGGACTTATTAATTATCTGATTTTAACTGAAGAACAAATTTCATCCGTATTTGAACTAATTTTTTCTGCTTAAAATTCAGTAATTCTCAAATTTACAAATTTTGGCAGTTATTTTAAAACTACAATTGTTTTCAACCCATTATTTTTGTTGGTGTCTCCGCTATTAGTCTCACTAGTAGATGGCGTTATTTTCTCCTAATTTTTTACTTTATAATCATAAAATATTCTATATCTCGGAAACTATGTGAAATAGAGCCAAATAGAGCAAAAATCGTTACTCTGTATTATGTACTAGGGTATTCAATCGGTTAACCGTTACTCGATTAATCGATGAAATGATGTCGAACAATTGTTCGAGTAATTCGAAGTGGCCAATTTCGAGTAAAGAATAACTCGAACAATTTTGGGTCGATTAATCGAGTAACTCGAGTAATTTAAAAATATGAACTATTTTATATTTTTTTAATATTTGTATAAATAATGTGACTGTTATAGTGAATATTTAAATGTTAAGTGTATTTTTATATTAAGTGAGCACTGTTAAAGAAATTATATTACGAAAAACGAAGAACTTAATGCGAAAAACTCCGATATCGAAGAAACTTGGATATTTTTTAAAGAAACAAGTTCTAAGACTGGGGGTGTTTAAGATTATTGGTGCGGATTTGATGGTTAAAAGTGGGATCAAACATTATTTTTTTTTTTAATTTAGTTGCCATTGATCCAAAGAAACTGCATATAAATACATATATTTTTTAAAAAGGAATTTTTAAATGTCATTTACTAAAAACTTTTTGTGGTCCCTTTTATGTCGTTTGTAACAAGCTAATTTTAGAAGCCCTATATGGAAATTCATAGCGGTCCTACGCAAAATTTCCACATATTAAATTTACATATAGAAGTAATGAAGTTTCATTAATATGATGAAAATCTTCTTAATATTCATGAAAGTTGTTTCAAAAACTTCTTTATAACTTTTTAGAAAAATTACATATCTCAAAATCCCAAAATGATAGGACAAAATGGACTATTTTTTCGTTTAGTACTAACACAGTTTAATACATATTTATGAACCAGTTATATTGAAAGAAAATCAATGAATATTTCAACATATTTATAAAGAATTTCATTGATATAATAACGCTTTTGCTTTGAGTGTACTGAGACAAAACTGTTGCAATAATAATGATCTTAGCAATTGTTTTTTCTCTTTAAGATAAACTTTTTACTAAAATTTTTAATTAATTTGTTAATTTTATTAGATGTTATATTAGTACTAAAAATTTATAAAAAATTACAAAAAATGTGAGTTTTTGGAAAAATAAAATTAAAGTATTAAATTGTTCGAGTTACTCGAGTTATTCGAGCAATTTTAAAATCTTACTCCGCCTACTCGAGTAAATTAAAAACCTCAAAATCGAGTTACTCGATACTCGAACAAAAGCAAACCCGAGTAAATTGAATAGCCCTATTATGTACTCTTTATTGTTTAGCAAAATTTTTATATTTTAGTAGAATTCTATTGATTCAGATTTAAATTCTGTGGATTTAACTCAATTCTTAGAAGGAAGTGTCCTGATCCGGACTGACTTATGAACTTCGGATATGGGGTAGACTATAAAAATTTAAGGACCCGTGTTTGTTTCTTTAACTGCCCAATTCATGTTTAATATCTATTAAATTGGGTCAAAAATGGCCCCATTTTACGTATTTTTTCGGTTTATTTCGTTCTATTGTAAGTAACCGTAGACAAATTTGGTATCAAATGAAAGGTTTTCGTGTGCAAATTATGCCTAAAGCAATCTTGGGCACAAAGAGAACTGAGAATGTATTAGTTATTTTACAAAAAAATGAGATTGTATTGGTACTATTGCACTGAGCAAAATCACTTGGTTTTTTTTTTTTTTTTATTTTTTTCTATTGTTTTACTTTTTATGTCCTTACATGATAAATTTCAGCTATGAGACGAATAAAAAGAAATATACATAAGAGGAAATTAATAGGTAATAAAAAAATGTTCGTTAAGAAATAGGCCATGAGTTCTTTGCCAATAATGTACTGGGCCAAACAAATATATATAATAATTTTATA